>CM040246.1:63018849-63421071 GCA_022545495.1 Chrysanthemum lavandulifolium
CCGAGCGTGGGGATAAGCAGTTGCGTTGCTAGAGCGCGTTTGTCTAGTGCCGGTGAGGTAGAGCGCGAGCTCTTATTCCCGAAGCTTCTTTGAGGAAAGATGGCGTTCTTGACCCAGTGAGCAGGGAGGCGTGCCGCGTTGGAAGAGTACAAAGGCTTCTTGCGTGCAGGTTGTTAATCATTTGGAGAAGGGAAGGATGAGCACTTCTCTCGGTTGGAAAGTTTTGTGAAAGCTGTGGATGGAATCTTTGAAGGAGTAGGAGATGAAGCTGCCTTGGCTCGGTATTGAGTATGAGGGAGTTGTATCCCGACTTCTTTCCTCCATTCTTTGGCCTTGGTGGCTCATTGCCGCGGATTGCGCCTTCTGTCACTACTGGAGTCCGGGAGGTAGCCGACACCTTGGGGTGTTGTTCGATGGCGGCGGCGTGGCAAGGCCGAGGCGATAGAGGAACTTCACGGTGGCGCCCGAAAGTTCCTGCCCCAGTGCTGGTTATAATGATCATGCTTATGATGATCTCGTTGTTGCAATGGAAAGATAAAGATATTAGAGCTTCCTCGTATTGCCCAGCTGGCGTGACGGGACTATCCATAGGCTTGATTATGGAGGGTTGACTTTGGCTCGCCACCATCTTGCGATGGTGCTGAGGCGCCGGGACTATTTTGAAACTGATGAGTCCATTGCGGTGCCTATTTTTGCTCGCCCATGACATCTTGAACCCTTCGCGAGAAGGAAATTCCTTTAAAGGAATCCTTATAAGCTCATACTACGAGGCTTGCAAAGAAGAGGGTGTTAAGGAAGAGCCATTTGTGTGGTCTTGGCGCAGCGCATCTTCTAGATCGACAGGTGCACAGTAGTGTTGCCTGATATCACGCCAAGATTACGATTTGTTGAAGGCAGCTAGGGAATACGCAAGCCCGTGGAAAGCTCATCTCTTAGGCGTTGTAATAGTATGTAGATTATAGCTTTTTTGTAAATATCCTTTTGTAAGAACTCGTGGTCCTTAATGAACTTTTCCTTTGTTGAAGGTGTGTTGATCTGAATGTGGTTGCGACTTATAATTTTTGTACTTAGTTATCCGTCTTTGCATGAAAAACGTTCTCGTTGTCTAAGAATCAAATGGTTGTATAAGCACGAAGAATATATGAAGTCCATAATCATGTATGAAAGTCATGACCTATCATACTTGAAACATAATGTCTAAGTATGATTTTGCAAAAGATTGCACTACCAGGCTTCGATGAGGATCAAAGTAATGAGGGGTGTATGTTCGGACGAAGACTAGCTTTGTAACACGAGAATAAGAAATACTAAGACACTACGTTAAGTGATTACGGGGTAGGACCTACGAACCACCTCCGGCGTGAGTAAGTATGAGTTATGGTTGTATAAGTGTGTGTAAGTAAAAGATGAGTGTGAAATGAGCATACCATAATCCATTGTCCATCTAACCTATTTATAGTGGAAGAAATACGGTTAGAGGCACTCTTGCATGAATGTCGGAGATCATGGGGCGTCCGTGATTGTGGGTAACCGGGGTTAGTGACCAGCGTTCGCGGGAAGCCAAGAGAGAGAGGAGATCGTGGGTTTGACAGTCGGGAGGTTCCTTATCCATTGTTCCTTAAATCAACCATACCCGAAGAACAAATTGCTGAATGGCGAATTCCCCAAGGTAACTGCGTGCCAGCAGAATGGTTTGACCTTTAATGGATATTTTGGAATCTAACACGGGCCTTCGTATGGAAGGGCTTTGACACGTCTCGGTGTCCTTGAGCTACTCGGGAGGGTACATCATCAAGCCCCAGGTCGAAAGTGATGCATATGGCGAAGAGCATTGCATTCGACTTCTTGCTTCTAAAAATTACATCTCACTTTGCAAATTCGTTAGTTGGGGATAATTACTTACCTGGCGGGCGCATTAAATCTTGAAATAATTATTACTGCGCCCTTACGGGAATCGCACTATCCTTTGCAGGAAACCAAAGCCATCCTATTCAAAATTTAAAAATTTTAAGCGGTAATACTTATCTTTTGGGACATGTGTGCGGTGTTTAATAGATGCGAAGGGAGTATAAAGAGGGTAGATGAAACCACAACCCATTTTACTCTCTCGAGACTATTTTCACCTGTGATGAAAGCCATCGCCATCACTCAAAACAAAGGTAATCCTTCTTTCTTCTTGATAGCTTGTTGTTTTCCTTTAAAAATGGATTCAAGTTCATTATAAAACAACAAAAGTGTACATTATCGCAAAAGATCTTCATGATCATAGCGGATTATCCCATCCCACTAGAACATAAAGTGATGTTACAAACCTACTCAAGGTATCTTTGATGCCCTCGAGTTTCGTGAAATTTGTATCGCATGCATTTAGTCATTGAAACCTTAGGATTCCGTTGCACTGTGATATTAGAGTTTATGCAATACTACAAAGTTCATATCTCTAGGTTTAATCCCTTTGGTTTTGCCAAATTAACCACATTCATAGTGATGTGCAAAGCCTACGACTATGAACCAACATTGGCGGTTTAAGAGGATTTTTGAGTTTGTACCACAGGGGCGATTGGTTGACACTAGCAAAAGACACGAGGCGAGATGTACCCAACTTTGTTTGGGAAGGTGTACCTAAACATAACGAGTTGGAAGGGTAGCTTTTCTCGTGCAAGACACTATTGTTCCCCACATATTGAGGCTTGAATAAGGAAAATAGGTATAATGCTAAGCGGTATAATGACCCCACCCTACGAGGTTGAAGTGATCCACATTATCGCGTTTGGTCAAATATCCTATGGATGTGCAAGTATTCCCTAAAGCCATTTTATACATGGTGGGATTGCTTTCGAGTTGGGAGGGGTCTCCCAAAGCCTATGATCATATACCAAGGACAAAGTATGTTTATCTACTTTTATTTAAGTAGGACCAATGTAGCAATATTTATTTCTTCTTGTTTCTATTTTGCGAGAGATGTGGTTTAGAAACTTTATGTTCCAAGACTTGGATGAAGATTTAAGTTTCATGCTGCGGAGAAAGGTGAGGAGTCTTATGGTGTTGGCTCTCCTTGACATACGTAAACAACAACGAGGTAGACATTCGAAGCGAGCCTCTTTCATCAGCACCCCACAACTTGCTGGGAGGTCCATCCCAGCCCAGTGGAGAATATTGTGACTCGGACGATCTGCGGATGAGGATGTACCGTCGTTAGTTCAGCAGGGAATAGGCGATAGGTTGAAGAGTAGGAAGGGACGGCCAAGGCGTGAAGTCTACCAACAAAAGGAAAAATCCTGCACCTGCAGGGCGAGTTGTGAAGCGAGAAGAGTGCCGAGGGAGAAAGTTTGTAATCGCCTTGGTGCAGGATGAATCCGTTGAGGTTCATGGTAAGTAGTTTTCCTTATGAAACATGTGAAATTATAAATTACACAACTATGTTAGCTGTTATACATTGTGTTGCTCACGGGTCTTCCGAGACAAAGGAACTCCCCGATGCTTTGGCTGTCACGGATTGTTGACCATGTGACCCTCATGATGGAAGGTATGCTAGACAACATGTATTTTGAAAAGTTCGTGACATGCATGATAATGGGGTTGCGGGCGGCGATAATGGATAATCACTTGAATGCCAAGACCGAGAGTTGCTCGGAGGCGTGGCGGTGGAAGCTAAGTGTGACGAGATTGAGGAAATGTTGAGAAAAACCCATCGTCCGGGACCTTCGAGAAAAGGTAACCCGACTTAGTTGAGCGGTAATCTTAAGTTGGAAGAAGCGAGGTCGTCACTCGCGGTCAATCACTCTTGAGGCAAAAATGTCTTTGAGGTTGGAAAGTGAAAAGGCTAGGCTCGGAGAGGTAGAGGTGAAGTTGAGGAGGAGATCGATGGCTTGTAGATGAGGTATAAGATGATGCAAAAGGATCGTGCGGAGGTTGTTTGAAGGTGGTGCCTTACATAGCCATGGAGCTTTATCACAGTGATGAATTGGGAGCTCGGATGTGGAAGGTCATCAAATCGACCATATTTAAGTGGACGATTGCTTGGCTGGAGGAGGTGCCAAAGCAGGTGGCTTGTGGACCTCTCAAGATTGAATGCTACCGTCCCACTTGAAATTTGAGTATGATGAGGCGAAATGCATTGCAAGCTGCAGTACTCCTTCTTGTTGAGGCTACCAAGATCCTATGGCACCCTCGAGACCTCCTTTCGAAACCTCGGGAAAACTGAAGCCTACCACTCCAACCAAAGAAGACTATGTCTACCAAGCCAGTCTCGGTCTGACCATCCCCACTCCATCTCTAAAAAGCAAGAATGAAGGTGCTACATTAGCGATAATTTGGTTCAAAGGTGGCATGTACCTTAAGACAATTTATTTTATGTGACAATGTGTGTCTTGTCTTCCAAACAATTTAAATGCTTTTGATGTATGGCCATGGGCCAAGAACAATTTAGCTGGAGCTTAGGCTCCTCATGCAGTGTAAGGGCAATAGTCCTTATTTTGAATCTCTGACGGTGTTGGGGATGTACCCCTACACTTAGTTTATATTTGTTAACTAAATGCGCCATTTTTACGGCGCAAGTTTTACAACCTAAGGTTAAACAACCTCATTGTGTATAAATTACAACACCAAGAATATAATGACCAACGATCATTGATAGAGGGTCGCGACCCTCTATCTCAAATCCTTTACATAGTATGACTTTGTAAAAAAATTTTACAAGCGCCAAAAACTACTAGGGAGTTAATGTGAATGTTTATATTGGCTTAAATGATAAGGCGTGTATTACACCTTAAGCCATTCGACATTGAAACTCATTAACGACTTGGTGAACAAATCTTTGTGTTTAAGAAGCGAAGCGAAGATTTGTGGGAAATGTCTTGTTATCATTGAATTGGTAGGGAGGATTACATCATTCTTGAAATGAAAACTAAGACAACTACCAATAATGTGTGCTTTCCATGAGAAGCTTCTAATACAAGAAAAGATAAAAATACTTCTTAAACATAGAACTTTGGAAGGTTCGTACCATTCCATGTCTGTCGATGGGTTCTCCGAGAAAAGTGGCCAATTGTGTGAGCTCGAATTCTTGCCGTGAGCCTAAGCTACCGTGTAGGGTCCTTCCAAGTTGGTCCGACTTTCCACGATACTACTGCTTTGCTCGTCTTTGTTGAGGCATAGCACATATTCTCGAGTTTGAAAGTGGAAGGTCGACTCTTTTGTTATAGTAGCATTCGATCTTATGTTTGTGCATTGCTTCTTGGATGGAGGCTATTTCTCGCCTTTCTTCTGGTAGATCAAGGTTTTCCACGATTCTTTCGTCATTTTGGGAGGCATCATACGTTGCCACAAGCTCCGTGTGTACAATTAGTTCGAAGGGATGACCGCTTACATTCCGTATGTTAGGGTGAAGGGGTTTCACCATTGCTTGACTTAGGATCGTCTGTGAGCCCATAAGACTTGAGGGAGCTCGTCCACCCATCCGTGATGAGTTCGCCTAGCATTTTCGATCCACTTTGTGATGTCTCTGTTGTAACCTCCACATCGTGGTTACCTTGCGGGTGGTGAGCGAATGTCGAGTTGCTTTATGTTGAGCCCTTGGCGGAAGTGGTGAAGACTCCTTGACAAGCGCTTCCCGTTGTCGGATATGATTATGTGGGGCACTCGAAAATGCACACAATGTGCTCCGCACAAACTTCTCGATCTGTCTCCACATTACGAGGCTAGTGGTTTGCTTCCACCCACAGTGAAGTAATCGATCGCTACCGGCAAAATTTGATTCCTCAGGCGCTCTGGGCATAGGCCTACAATATCGATGCCCATTGAGAGAAGGGCCATGCGGATGTCTGCTGTCATGTCTTGCTTTGGCATTTTGGAGCGTTTGAGTGTGTCGACAAGCCGCATTTGAGAATGATTTGATTGCGTGCACGTGCATCGAAGGCCAATAGCGAACTTCATTATCTTGAGACAATGACGGGGTCTGCATGAAGACGCGAGGATCCTTCATGGACTTGGAGATGATGCTCGAAGCTTGCTTGAGGCCTACACATCGTAACTAGGGTGACAAAATGACCTCATATAGGATTTCCCACAATGGCGATCTTGTGGAGACTTAACGAATCTTCCTTGCTATCTTGGGATCTTCAGGAAGACCATATCAAATATTCCTTATGGGGTCATCTATGTCTCTCCTTCTTACCGTGAATCACATCGGCAACCTCTTTGAGGACAATGGATTTTTAGGAAGGACTTCCACGACACCTCTTTAATGAGATGAGCGAGGCCATTGAAGCTAGCTTACTTAGTCGTCGCCTTCTTATTACGATTCCTCTGAACATCTTTGGATGGTGTAGAATTGAAGTTTTCAACATCTCATTCGTTTTTTCTAAGTCTTGTTTGATGATGGGCCTTGCTTCATAGGGCACGTAAGCAGTTCTTGACCAGCGGAGGTCCGCAGCAGCGAGCTTTGACCTCCATATCTTTAGCTAATCGAGTCCTGCTAGCGGCCTTCATATTCCGCCTCGTTGTTTGTGGCTTGAACTCAAAGCGAAGAGCATATGTATGCTCCTTCCGCCGAGGACTAACCAACATTAGACACGCTCGAGAACCGTCGGACTAGATACTAAAAATGCGTGTAAAAGCTTCCATTCAACTGCGGCTTGAGAGAGGTTAGTTTTGGGCTCTTCCTTTCCTTTATCGAGGTTCGGAAGGTGTTTACGCCAAGAAGTCTGCGAGTCGCCCTTTAATGAGTTTAGTCCTTTGAACTCTATTTCATGTTCTCAAGCTCAATAGCCCATTTAGCCCTCTCACGACTTTTGAGGTTTCGACAAGATCTTTTTAGTGGCTTGTCGGTTAAGGCTATGTTGGATGGGCACGAAAATAAGCGTCGAGCCTCCTTGCTGCGTAGATTAAAGGCGGTATTAACTTCTCAACGTTGGATAGTTGATCTCGCTCCTTGTGGGACCACCTAACAAAGTAAATGGGGTTGTCGCTTGTCGTTCCGCCATAAGGGCTGGCTAACACTCTCCATTGAGGATGCTAAGTACATGAACAATACTTAGCCTTTGATTGAGGTTTGTGAGTCTTTGGAAGGATTTCGATGAACTCATTCATCTTACGAAAGCGACTTCGCATCACGGCTCCATTTAAAGTTTTCTTGTCCGCGCGTCCTTTGAGTGTTTTGAAGAATGGTAGGGACATGTCCGCTCCTTTTGATAAAAATCGGCAAGTGCCGACTTCCATTCGGGCTCGCATCTTTTAGACACTTAGGGGCTTGGAGATCGGAAATCACCTTGACCTTGGAGGGATTAGCTTTTATCCACAGCAGTGATCAAATGCCCTAGGAATTGTCATTCTTGACACGAAGGAGCATTTCTTAGGGTTCGACTTCATATTAATCGCCCGAAGGTGGTGAAGCGTTTCACATACATCGAGGTAGGTCCTCCTCCGTCTTGCTCTTGATAACCATGTCATCAGCGTGAGCCTCGAGATTTACGCCTGTCTGTTTGTTGAAGGCTTTATCTACGAGGCGTTGATAAGTCGCCCTGCATTCTTTAAACAGAAGGGCATTTTTACGTAACGGTGAACACCTTTGCTTGTGTAGAAGGCATGTCTTTTCTTCTTCCTCCTTTGCCATCTGGATCGATGATACCCTTTATAGGCATCTAAAAGCATTTTAACGGAAACACCAAGGATTCCACCTTCAGATCAATTTACGGTAGGGGTAGCAATCTTCGGGCATGCTTTGTTGATGTCGGTGAAATCAGCGCATGGGCCACCCTCCGTCGTTCTTTTTACCGGCCGGGTTGGCCACCCAAGTTTGGTATTTGACCTCCCTCGGGATGCACCTTGTGTGAGTTTGTCAACTTCTTTGCGTGTGCACGTTTCTCGGGGCAAGGCTTCTCTTTTACGCTTTATTGGCTCCATGTGCTTGTACTCATTGAGTTTATGCTCCGTTCAGAAGGATGTCCATCTATCGGCCAAAGTTCTCGGAACCCTGTCATGTCAGAATATTTCCAAGTAAAAACATCAAGGTTGATGCACAGCGACTCGATGAGCTTCGCATTGGAGTTGTTTTCAACTACCACCGTTTGTTCGGGGTAGCTAGAGTTTACTACAACTCGTTCCTCTTGCATCTGTCTGACTAAATTGCCATCGAGACTCCTCAGATTCCTCTACGATCTTTTTGACACCGTATACACTTATCCAGCTCCATAACTAGAATGAGCAGTTCCTACTCGAAGAGTTTGGAACTTAATAGCGGCATGTATGGTGGAAACAACAATTCCTATTTTTGCATATTGTTCTCCTATTAACAAATTATAAGGAGAATCGACCTTACGATGGCGAAATGAGGTGTTTCCGTGCGGGATAAGGGGCCTTTGCCTATGGTGATTTCAACGGTACTTCTCGGGGGGCCATGAGTGTTCAGGAGAACCACACTAGTGGTGCCTTTGAGTCACCCTCCGTGGCGTATGGATGCCTTGAGCTTTAGGAAACAATGCTCATAGATGATCTCGCGAGGGCTTCCACAATCCATATATGCTCGGTTTACCTCCTGTTTGAGATTTGTACCTTGATGATAGCAGGTCGATCAGAAGGTGTCTTCCCGATATGTAAGGAAAGGTTATTTCCACTTACGCTTCGACTCTCCTACCTTCCTTCCTTTTCAAGGTGGTATCGTGTCTGCGTACCATTAGTATTGGAGCTTCTGTGGCGTAGTTTCCTTCTTGTTCCCTTTCATTCTCCTAGTTGAGTGTCGGAGAACTTGTCCTTTCCTTCTTGATGCCTTTGACGGATGTGCTAGCTGCCGGATCGTGCCGCCTCTTGATTTGCTTCTTTGGTTCCCTGCGTTATTCGTGTCATGTCCATGATCTTCATGGAAATGGAAATACTTGGACATGTCTCGGCCTTGCTCCGTGCTATCATCCGGGTGGGGATCGAAAGACTTTGCGGCTTTCTCGGTGGCTAGGATCTCGAGGAGATTTAACCAAGTTTTCAGAGTCTATGGTTCGAACCTTTGTTGTAGGGGTAAGCGATCTCTGTTCTTCTTCTTGTTTTGGATCCTTCCAGGAGGACCCTCAGAAATTTGTCGGGCCTTCCTTTTGCTCTATCAGACCCGTTTCTTGCTACCTCCTTAGACTCGATCCGGTGTAAGCCTTCCGATCAAGGCCTTGTAGGTGTTGGGAAGGTGGGTGGGCGAAATTCCACCAAGCTTGAGTCCGAAGGCCATGTAAAAATCCGAGATCATCGATCTTCGTGTAACCTAAATTTGCAAGGTTTCATCGGTGTACACAGTAGCGAAGGCCTCGTACTTTCATTGTCCCTTTGTTTGATGGTGCGCTTGCGGTTAGGTGAGTTTTGGTGTACTTCTTCCTGTGGCTAAAGTGTAACAGGAACTTAGCCTTAAGATCATCTAGACTCATAATGCTCCCCGACTTATGGTTCCACCATATTTGTGCGGAGTCTACGAGTGTGTAAGTGAACATGTGGCATACTACGGGCATGACCCACTTTTGCATTTGATAGCACCTTGAATAAGTGGAGAAAATTATCGGGATCGCCTTTCCATCGTAGGTGCCTATGTGGTAGGCATCTTTACACCGTCGGTGAGGGTGATCCTCGATCCACTTCACGAAGGTGTGCAAGCTCGAGGCTTGATGCAGTGGGGTTGTATGGAGGTGGATAAGCAGTTGTAGGGTTATCGGGTTAGGAAATGGTTGTGAGTAGGTAGAGTAAGCAGAGAGGGTTGATCTGAAGGGTATACCCCATTGATGCGTAGGAACCTATCCATAGGGCATTCTTGGTAATTACGGTTGGGGTGAACCATTTGGAGGGTAAGTGTTGTGGGTTTGAGCGGTGGGTGAGGATTCATTCCGGAGAGAATGGCGATTCATGTTGGAGTATGGAGGTGGATCTCAGGCACTCGAAACATAAGAGAATCTTGGAGCCCTGTCCCTTCTATTCCCAAGTGAAGCGGCAAGAAGAGGCGGGTTTACCCTCCCGTTTCCTACCCGGGTTGTTTCCTCCGTTGGGTTCTCACTCCTCCTTTCACCATGCATTCTTTCCCTTCTTCCGGTTCCTCGGGTCCTTCTTCAAAACCCACGTCCTTCCATTTGACCTTCTAATGGAAGGAAAACCATTCGCGGTGCCGTGCGCCCCCCTTACATTGAGTCGCCTCTGCTTGATCTCCTCGTCATACTCCTCTTTGAGTATTCCAACTCCTACTGCATTTCGATGTTGCGAACACATCTCTTGTGAGCCTTAGCAAAGAATCTAAGGCCTCAAGTTTGCCTCAGCGGGGCAAATGTCGGGAATAGGGTTAGCGGATGTTGAGCGTGATGCGGGAGTAGTTTCAAGCGAGATCGTGTGGTAAATGTTGAGATTTGTTATGGGCGCGAGATTGTGATGTTAGTTGTGGTGAGTGGGACGGAGTAGAAACACGGTGGAGGTGAATCTTATCTTCACGGTTCCATGCCGGAAAAGTAGTGTAGTTGGTTGGGTATTAGGGTTTGGGTGATTCTGGGACTAATAGTTGTGGTCCGGGATGGCGCCATTGATTGTGCAAGATTACACTACCGAGGCTTGATGAGGATCAAAGTAATGAGGGGTGTATGTTCCAGCCAAGACTACTTTGTAACACGAGAATAAGAAATACTAAGACACTACGTTAAGTGATTACGCGGGTGGGACCTGCGAACCACCTCCGGTGAGAGTAAGTATGAGTTATGGTTGTATAAGTGTGTGTAAGTAAAAGATGAGTGTGAAATGAGCATACCATAATCCATTGTCCGTCTAACCTATTTATAGTGGAAGAAATACGGTTAGAGGCACTCTTGCATGAATGTCGGAGATCATGGGGCGTCCCATGATTGTGGGTAACCGCTAGGGGTTAGTGACCAGCGTTCACGGGAAGCCAAGAGAGAGAGAGATCGTGGGTTTGACCAAGTCGGGAGGTTCCTTATTCATTGTTCCTTCGTCAACCATACCCGAAGGGCTTAGATTTGCGAATGGCGAATTCCCTAAGGTAACCTTCGTGCCAGCGAATGGTTTGGCCTTTGTGGATATTTGGAATCTAACACGGGCCTTCGTATGGAAGGGCTTCGACACGTCTCGGAGGTGTCCTTGAGCTACTCGGAGGTACATCATCAAAGTACTTTTATCATAATCGTGTATGGTGTGATATGCACGTCTTGTAAATATCATATCAAGGGTCAAGTCTTGATTCCTAGTTTGTTAAGCAGCGCCGGTATGCATTGTTGCGCTTCCATCGTGGAATGCGCATTGAACTTATTCAACGTCTTGTAAATAAGGTGTTTAACAAGGATGCATGATCCAATGTTGATGGGTTTGCAACCTCTTACTCAATGAGTGATTTAGTAGGTTTACTCATCCTTTGCACCATCGTGGGTTTAGTAAGTGCATGCACGCCATGTAGCAGAGATAATATAACAACAATGTTGAAACATAAATATTATATAAATAACAAATTGAAATGTCACGAGTTAGCTAGACACCGTGACGTTTATTAATACTTGCAAGTTTTGTAAAGAAAAAAGACATTTGCGTAAGTAAAGCAGAATGTAAATACGGATATTTATTGAGCACTATACTAAAGTGCGAGGGGTATCCGTCTTGTTGGGCGTAACCGTTCTAGAGATAACATCGTTTTAGATTGAGATGTTCCATGCGCGTGGTAGCTCACGACCATCCATGTCACGCATGACTTCTCGCGCCTTTTCCAATGCTTCAATGACCTCGTAAGGTCCTTCCACCGGTCCAAGTTTTCTGTATCCTCTGCATGGCTCGCATCATTGGTAGCGATATCTGAAATGCTTTGATGCGAATGAGGCAGCTTGAACTTTAACATCATAGTATCCCTTCATTTTGACTTAGCTCTCGCCTCACATATAGGCTTGCGTGCTCGGCGCTTTCTTCCACGGGTCCAGTCAATCTGGAGTTCGGTATCATTGGTTTATAACGTTAACCGGTCGCGAATAGTTGGCATCAATTTAATTTGGTATGGCTTCGTCCCATAGACAAGAGAAAGGGAGTTTCTCCCGTGCTAATTTTGATTGAAGTGCGGTGCGCCCACAAAACATCGATAATTCCTCCACCCGCTTCCTTTGTGTTTGTCAGCATTTTTAATTCCTTCGCCTAGACTACGATTTGCCGCTCGACGAACCATTGGTTTGTGGGTGTTTAACTAGCAGAGTGTTGTGCAATATTCGAGTTTCTCGCACCATTCCTTGAAAGGGTTGTCACGAATTGTTTTCCATTGTCGAGATGATTTCCCAGGGTAATCCGAGCGGCATCGATATTTTCCCAAACAAATCATTTTACACAGTTACATGTGATTGTCGTGACCGCCTTTGCCTCAATCCATTTAGTGAAATAGTCTATAGCCACTATAAGAATTTCAATCCCTATTTGCAGCAGGGGAAGGGGCACAATGTCAATACCCATTTATAGAATGGCCGCGGCGTAATAGGTGTTAGCTCTGTTGTGGTTGGCGTGGAATTGATCTGTGAACTTGGCGATCGCAACACTTTCTTATTAAGTCCCGCATCACGGTGCATCGTAGGCCAATAGTATCCAGCGTGGCGCTTGCTACAACGGACCGTGGTCACGAGTGCATGCTACATGAGCCGTGGATCTCTCGAGTCACGTAATGCTTGAAGGGTCCGACACATGAAGCCATGGTTGTGAAATGAATGCCCATATAGTATACCGTCCGAAGTTCAAACCTCGGTGATGTGCGCCGTACTCGTCGGGCGTCATACGCTCTTGGGGCAATACACCCTTGCTTATAAACTCGGCGATTAGGGTCATCCATGTGGGACCTTGTTCCTCGATCACAGTGGATATCTCCATCTCGAGATGGATTTGCTCTTGAGTTTCCACCAATACTGTTTTGACGGTGAGCAAAGCTTGTGGATGCAATCTTGCTCAGTGCATCCGTCTTTCTGTTTTCCCCTCTAGGAACTTGTTTGATGGTAAACTTGTCAAAGCCCTGGATTAGGGACTTGGTTTTGTCGAGGTATTGAATCATGTTTTCCTCTTTAGCCACATACTCGCCCAACACATGGTTGGCTACCAAACGGGAATCCAAAACACAGTGCGTAAGTGAATTCCATTCGAGCTGCAATGGTTTTGTCGAGGTATTGAATCATGTTTTCCTCTTCTAGGTTGTGTATGCCCATTCGAGCTGCAATGCGTAGTCCAGCAATTAGGGCTTCATACTCTGCCTCGTTGTTTGTTCTTTGTGAATTCAAAACACGGTCGTAAGTAAATTCCATTCCCTACGGACTCGTGAGGATAAGGCTGCTGAACCGTCCAGCATGAAGATCCGTCCGTGAATAAGATCCATGGTTCTTGTGGTTCCACTTACTTTGTGAAGGTGCGTCATCGATGTCCGGTTTTCGATGATGAAGTCGCTAGTATCGCCCGCCAACCGCGATCGTGAGTGCAGGAGATGTTATGCTCACCTAACACACTCCCTTACGTAGTCATCACGATGCATCGGGTTTGGAGATGATTTGCTTGATAGGTTGGTTTGTGATCACCGCTATTGGGTGCGCTTGGAAATGTCTGCGCGGTCTTTTGGCGGCGAATACTAATGCTAGGACCAACTTCTCCATTGCGCTATAGTTAACCTCCGTTTTCTTGAGTGCTTTGCTTACAAAAGTATCGGTGTTTGCCTTTGAATTCTGTCTGTCGATAGTACCTTGTTGCTCCATTAATCATGAGATAAGTACATAATTAATTCTTCCCACAGACGGTAGCGACTAGTGTGGGGAGCGCTAAGTCTTTGTTTAAAGGCGTATAAAGCTTCTTACCTTCCATAGTCCAATGAAAGTCTCCACTTTTGTACACTTCTTGAGTGTGTTTGAGAGAGGAGTGACTTGTCTGTGATTTGGACAAGAATCTATTCAAACCGGCCCAGGTTTTCGTTTAGAGTTGGACTTCTTTTAACGTGCGTGGTGAAGGGAGTTGGATGACAACCTTCATTTTTTACGGACACGGTTTGATGCCATCCGGGCTCTATCAAATATCCAAGGAACATGCCTACATGGCGTAAAGCGCATTTCTTGGGATTTAGCTTCATGTTGTTCTTTTTAGTGTCTTAAATGTTTCCTCGATGTCGCGCAATTCATCCTCCGTATGGCTTTTTTATGACAAGGTCATCAACATAAACCTTTAGGTTGCGGCCCCTTTTCAAATCGTTGTCCACCAATCGGCTGGTAGGTGGCGCTGCGTTCTTCAAGCCAAAGGGCATCTTAGTATAACAATAGGCGCTTGGCTTGTATGGAAGGCCATTTTTCTTCATCTTCTTTAGCCATCTGGATTTGGTGGTATCCTTTGTATCGTCAAGAAGCATTTAAGTGGGTATCCACACAAAGATTCTATCTTCGAGTCTATCTACGGTAGAGGATAGCGTCTTGTGGACATGCTTTGTTGAGATCCGTGAAGTCGCGCATCCTCCAACTACAATCGCTTTTCTTGACCATCAGGGTTGGAAAGCAAGTCATGGTAATAGACTTCTCGCATGATACACGCATCCACAAGTTTATGTACTTACGCGGGTGCTTGTGCGTTACGGAGCACGGCGCGCTTCTTTTGTCATCTTGGGGAGTATCCTTGTCGGATCCTCAACTTGTGTTACATGTCGGCGTGGTACACGGTCGTATGCTGGTTCCCATGCAAAGATATCCAGGTTCTTTTGCAAGAGTGCGCTTTTGCCCTGCCGTTGTCGAGATAGCGATCCCGATCAATACTTCTTGCTCTGGATAATCGGGATGAATTACGACCCTCGGGTTTGGCACTTTAGTTGCTGTATTACGGAATATGTGCGTTTCACATGTAATTGTGTTACATTCTCCGAATTAGTGCGGTTGTATTGTGAGTAACAATGCCTCCCTCCAGGAATTTGAGCATCCCATGTCTTTGTGAGGCGATGCTGCGCGTATGGTTGAAATCACAGGCTTCAATAATGCCATTATATGGCGAAGGATTGATTACCATAAAATTCATCCGGATGTCGTGGGTGTTCCTTATTACCAACATTGACTAGTAAGCGTATTTGCCCATGGGCCATATCTTTTCTCTGTAAAACCGGTCATGGCGGGCTTTAGCGACTTCGTATCTCGGATCGCGATCGTTTGAAGCGATGTTCACACATTATATCTGCGGATGCTCCTCCATCAACATACATGCGGTGGATATCGTGACCCTGCATTAATTTCAATGGTGGCGGTTCTACCGCTGCGTTGTCCGCATGACCAAGGTGGGGAAGGAGATTTAACTTCATGAGAAAACTTTGGGCGATCTTACGCCTAGTCATTATTGCCATGATTGTATCATGTAGATGGTATCGACCTTATCTTTGGGTACTTCTTTCTTGTTCCCAGTCTTTGCTTATCTTTCCCCTCCTTGATTTTTTAAAAAAATGGTCCAATCTGCCTTCTTTTACTAACTTATCGATTAGCTGGCGCAATTGGACACACTCATTGGTGGTGTGGCCCTTCTGTCCATGGTAGTCGCAGTATCCGTTCCCCACGCACCGATCTTCTAGGGTGTGCATTGATGGTGGCCTCGGGAAGTTCGCGCCTTCCATCGCGAATATCTCCTTTGAGTCTTACTTAGCGGGGTATATTTGTCATTATCTCGTTCGCTCCCACAGCGCGGTAGTTCTTGTTGCGGTTGCTACTACGGTCGATGGATTGTCTCGAAATTTCTTGTGACCTATAGTTTGAGTAGCCTTTCACGCTATCCATGCATGACTTCTCCTTGGATAAAGGATCTTGTGCGCTTCATAAGTTCATCAAAGGTTTGGGGACCTTGTCGTTCGACCTTTTGATGAGTTAAGGTTATTGATCCCGTTCATGAACAGGAGATCTTTAGTATTCGGGACATGCCTTGACATGTATGCATTCATCTTTGTGGCGCTCCACATAAGCGCTTGTAGATTCCATGTTGTTTTACCACAGCAGGATTCGGCGGGGTTTTGGCGCTGCTTCTTCCTTTGAGTGAAGTTGATGACGCCTTCCATGACTCTTCAAAGCCATCAATGCTTACGTGGAAGCTTCTTGAACCCGATTCGTGCATTGCCCACTAATGTGGAATTGAACATGTGGCACCACACGGGTTGTGGCCAATTTCGATGGTAGCGGTGATTCGAAAATTTTTAGGTGATCGTCCGGATCACTGTTCCATCGTAAGTTTTCACATTGGCGGGCATGCGCCTGCTTATCTTCTAAGAAATCGTCTTGCGCCGGTGAGCATTAACCTTTTGGCGGCGCGCGGGGAAGAACATATCTTCCTCATCACAGTCGCGATATCTTCCCTGGACTTCCGATGTCTGTTTGTTTGTCCTCGTTGTCGAGGAATCACGGAGGATGAGCCTCCCTCTTTCGGCGCTTGTGCCGTGGTCCTCGGAATCAGGGCACGAAGGGCTTTCACTTGAGGAGTGCCGTCGTCCGTCTGTCATGGACCTGCGGCTACCAAGCCTAGCGTGAACATTGGTACGCCGTCCGTCCTCTTCGTGTTCTTCCGGATCTGCCCGTCGGTGCTTCATCGTTCTCAACTCTCCTCCCGATCACGGTAAACCTTGGAGGTCGGCGACTATCCTTCGCGCCTCTCCTCGATGACGCGATGGGGATGCCTCATACTCGTAGCCGAAGTTTAGTCGGGCTTCGGGCTCGACTCGACCTCTTTTCGCCTCCTCTTGCATGAGGCAGCCAAGGTTTCGTGGTTTTGAGACACGAAGTCATAGTGCTAGTTCGAATAGCGACTCCTTCTAGCGAGGTGTCTATTTCCACATCACGGACTCTGTTTGGAGAGGTGCGCTGGCGGTTTTGTGAGGTCCTTTTACAGTGCCATTGCGGGGAGTGGTAAAGGTTCTGGTGGATCTTCGTTGGTTGTTGTTGTGGCGGCATGGGTTGTTCCGTGCATGGTTCGATCTTTGGGAAGACCGGATGGGCACGACCCTTGGTTTCGCCGCCTTTGGTTGTTCGAGGAGGCTTGTAGAGGCGATCCGCTTTCTTCTTCTTCCTTGTAGGTCACCATGCAATGTTGACTTAGGTTTCCTTGCTTTGTCATTCTAGTTCTTAGTGATTGCCCGCGGATGGCGCCACTTGTTGATACAAAGTTGGCGTTCCTTGTTTGGACTCGGTTCTCGTATCAATTAGATCTTGATGCTTGATACATGCGCTAAGTAAATAGAAAAACACCGTTAGGCTTATCGTGGGATTGTCTCCCGATTATCCTCCGGCGTGAGTAAATGTCGGTTTTGGGTTTAGTGGAGAGTTAGGGTTTGAGATCGTACCTTTTAATGAGGATTGGATGCCATTTATATACACGAAATCCTTATTGGTTTCGATGGCGTATAATACATATCTCAAAATAAAAGATGATATCAAGCCATAAATAACCCGTGTCGGGTCGTCTTGGGCTCGCTAATGTGAACCCCGACCACGGACTATCGTCATCATCCATAATAATAAAATAAAATTTTCAATAAAAGAGATCCTTGCGGAGTCGACTATCATGGCCAAAGTATCAATAAAGGTTTGGGCTCACGCCCGGCCGCGACTCGGGCCAATATCAATAAAGCCCAAAGCCCAGTCCAAATCTATTTACGGAATGGATATGGATATCTTCTAAAATATGAAGATAATCATTCCCCGACCGACTTAGGCGGGATCGCGAAGGTTGGGAACAGAACTCAACAAGGATTCCGTGCATATATAAAGGAATGATACCCCTCGTTTAAAGTGCGATCTCATAACCTAAAACTCCTTAAACCTAAACCGATTACTCGCTCTCGCGGGAGGATAATCGTGGGAGACAATCCCGGTAAGCCTAGCGGTGTTTCTTGTCTCTTAGTGCGCGGTCTCGGCGGCAATTCTCAATTAGTGCGAGGCAGGAGCTCCAAATCGAGGCGTCCAACTTTTGTATCAACAAGTGGCGCCATCCGTGGGACCCTACACTAAGAATCGATACTAGAATGACAAAACACGGCAATCGGCGATCGCGGTCGGATCTTATGGGGAAGAAATCGCGAGTGGATTGACCCCTAAGCATACCTACGGGACAACCAGTGCGCTAAAAATAAGGGGTCGGTCAAGACTTGATCTTCCTACGGTAGAACCGCAATCGGGAGTAACCCGGTCGCTACAACCACCACGAGTGGAGTAGACCCACTGCGCACTCGGGAACAACCCGTCTTTACTACTCCCTTCCAATCGGTGCTAAGCGGCGACAAAGGTACCGGAGGCACCAGTCGGGATAAGAATGCGTGATGAAACAACGCACTCGCTCTCGAGGGAGTCGCACGAAGTGTACCGAAGCTTTCGTATCCCAAAACTACGAGCATTGGCGCCCTCATGCAAGAGGAAGAAGAATAGATCGAGGCGGAACACGGCCGCCCGACTCAACTTCGACTCGGTATGATACTTCCCGCGCGCCACGAAGGAAGCGGAGGAGTGGACATAAACCCCGGTATTCAGCGAATCGGGAGGAGAATGAGGGTGATGAGACATCTCACTCATGACATTTGAGTGATAGTGATAGAGAAGGCGTACCGGTGTCTCGCTAGGCGGGTGGCCGTAGAGTACATGATAGGCGGGAGAAAGTATTCCCCAGTGAAAGCCCTTGGATCCGGACTATGGTCGGATTACGAAGATGGCGGCATAGCGTCGTGAAAGGTAACTTCATCTTGACAATTCCTCGACAACGAGGATAGTGATCTTGGGCATTGGAAATCCGAAAGCAAGCGCGATAGCCAAGAGGAAGACATGTCTCTCCCGTGGCGCCGTCGAGAAAGTGGATCGTTCACCGGGCGCGTTAGTGATTTCTCGAGAATAAGAGAAGGCGCATGCTGCAAATGTTAAAACCTATGATGGGACGGTGATCACGATGATCACCTAAAATTTTTGAATCGGCCGCAACCATGGCGGCCACAACCGGTTTGGTGCCACATGTTTAATTCCACTTTGGTGGGAAGTGCGGAGCGGTTCAACAAACTCCCAAAGGGCGTGAATGGTTTGAAGAGTTGAGAAAGGCGTTCGCCTAAATTTTACTCAACATAAAAGTGTGCTAAAAACCCGTCGAACTTCGCCGGGTAAAAGCAGAACCAAGGAGAATCCACGGCGCATTCATGGAGCGCTTCAAAGATGAATGCATGCGAGGTTAAGCGTGCCACGAAGTCCTAAAAATCTCGGGCTTCATGAATGGGATTAATAACCCGAGAACTCATCAAGAGATTGAGCGACAAGATCCACGAGACCTTGATGAGCTCATGAAGCGCTCTCGGTCTTTTGTCGAGGAGAAGCCGCCGCGGCGATAGCAAAAGAACCATTCGATTACGGTCACGGGAACAACACGGGAGACAATCCAATGACCGAGGTAATAACGTAATAGGACTACGCGGCGGAGGCGGCGAGCGAGGATAATGGCGGTATACTCACGATCAAAACCCCAAAATACTACATGCGGAAGGCGAATTTCCCAAGACCGCCGCATGATCGCACACGGAAGATAAGCGCCTTTGGGAATGGATCTTGTGACTACCATGCACAAAGGGTCGCACCACTAACAGTGTGTCCGGTGCGTCAACTCATCGACAAGATGGTCGAAGGGCGGTGGACCACTTAGTTAAAAACATTAAAGAGGAAGAGATAAGCAAAGAATGAAAGCAAGAAGGAGACACCCAAGGATAAGGCCGACACAATCTATATGATACGGGCGTGGCGGTGAACCACAGACGGAAGGTCGACCAAGAGTTTTCGAAGGTGAAATCTCTTTCCTACTTTATTGCGGACAACGCGACATGAGCCCTCACCATTGAAATTAGTGCGGGTGGTCACGACATACACCGCATGTACATCGATGGGGGCATCGGCAAATATTATGTATGAGCATTGCTTTAAAGACTACGACACGAAATCGTAGTCGATTAAATCTGTCGACACCGCCTCACCGGTTTCACGGTGAGAAGATATAACCTATGGGCCACTACGATTGCTAGTCGGCGTTGGCAACCGAGCACTCTACAACAACTGGATGGATTTCATGGTGATCAAATCCCTTCATCATATAATGGCATTATTGGGAGACCGGGATATCGACCATGCGGCGGTGCGATCAGCAGCGGTATGCGGGATGCTTAAATTCCCGGTTGAAGGGGCATTGTCACTCTTTACAATGCCACGGTGCCAAGCAGAGAATGTAACACGATTACATGCGAAAGGAACCAATCGAGCGGTCTTGCGGCCAAAATTCCCAACTTTAAGGTCATGATTCACCGAATATCCGGACGAGGAGATAACCATTGGAGGATCATTGTCGGACAACGGCAAAGCGGTACGTGTCGCGCTCCTACAAAAACGTGGATATTTTCGCATGGGGCCCGACACATGGCGGGTACCACGCTCGATCACGGAGCATAAACTCGAGAATCCGACAAGGATACTTACCCATCGCCCGGAAGAAGCGTGGGCAAGCCCGAGAGAGCGCGAGCGATCTGGCGAGTGCGAGAAATTAGTAGCAGGGAATCATGCGTGAAGTCTATTACCACGGCGGCTTTCTAATCGGTAATGGTCAAAAAGCGATGGCGGTGGCGAATGTGTGTAACTTCACCGATCTCAATAAAGCATGCCGGGGGCGCTATCCATTACGAGAGATAGATTGGAAAGTAGAGTCCTTGTGTGGATACCCGTTAAAGTGCTTTCTTGGCGTACAAAGGGTATCACCGGATACAAATGGCCCGGAAGGCGAGGAAAAGGCGACTTTCCACACAAGCCAAGGCGTGTCTTGTTACACAAAAATGCCGTTTGGCTTGAAGAATCGCAGTGCCACCTACCGGTTGGTGGACCGCCTTTGAAAAGCAATTGGGCATGACTTGGAAGTCTCGTGGATGACTGGTCATTAAAAGTCACCCGAAAGTGAACTTGTCTTGCGACATAGAGGAGACATTCAAGACTACGAGATCAACATGAAGCTAAACCACTGAAATGCACCTTGAGCTACGAAGGCATGTTCTTAGGTGCCATAGAACGATGGCATAAAACCTTGTCGGGAAAAGACCAAAGGCGGTAATAGAACTTCCTTCACCACGCATGGCGAAGGAGGTCCAATCCTCAATGGAAAACTTGCAAGCCTCAGCGGGTTCTGTCTAAGTCGTGAGAAAAGTCATTGCCTCTTTTCAAAACACTCGAAAGTGTATAAAAAGGGTGACTTCGGTGGACAACAGAGGCGGAAGAAGCTTTCACCACACTCAAGCGACATCTAGCGCGCCCAACACTCGTGGCACCCGACCGGGGAAGAGCGTCATGTATCATCGACAACTCATGGGGCGGTCGGTAGCGGTGCTACTAACGAGATAGGGACTCGGTGCAAACCCCTATCTATTTTGTCGACAAAGCTCTCAAGAAGGCGGAGATGAACTATAGTGCCATGGAAAAATTGGTCTTGGCATTAGTGTTTGCCGTGAGCGGCTGCCGGTACTTCAGCGCGCGATAGCGGTAATTACGAGATCAAGCCATCAGCGGATCATCTCCAAACCCGATCGTCGGGGCGACTCGAGTGGAGTGTGTTGCTAGGTGAACATAACATCTCTTACGGACCACGTACGCAATAAAAGGACAAGTTACGGCGGACTTCATCATCGAAGCCCGATCTTGACGGTACCTACACCAGCGCAAAAGCACTACAAGATCCATGGATTTTGTTTACGGATGGGTCCTCGTGCGTGGATGGCTCGGGGCGGCCTTATTCTCACAAACCCGGAGGAGTGGAATTCACTTACGCCTGCGTTTGAATTTACCTCGACAAACAACGAGGCGAGAATATGAAGCCACGATCATTGGACTACGCATTGCGGCTCGAATGGGCGTCGTAACTTAGAAGCAAATGTGGACTCTCGACTAGTGGCCAACCATGTGTTGGGTGAATCGTGGCCAAGAAAAAACATGATTCGGTATCTTGAGAAGACTAAAGCGATCAAAGGCTTTGTGATTTACTATCAAGCAAGTCCTAGAGGAGAAAATCGCCAGCGGATGCAGCGAGCAAGATAGCCTCGACAAGCTTAGCACACTTATCAAAGCAAGTCTTTGGTGGAAACAACTGAAAAGCAAGTCAATAGCGGAGATGGAAGTTTCCGCAATCATAGAGGAGGATGGTCCTACATGGATGACCCCAATTGCAGATTTCTTAAGCAAGGGACATTACCCCAAAGCAGAATGACTCGCGAGAATCTGACGCCTGTAGAGAGATTCAGTGCGCGACAACATCTTGTATCGACGGTCTTTCCTCCAACCATGGCTTGGTGCGTGGGCCCGTACAAGCAAATTATGTCTGCGAGAAATCCATGAGGGTTCATGTAGCATGCACGCGGGACCACGATGCATTTGTAGCACGTGCCATGCGATCGGGATACTCGGCCAACCATGCATAAAGATGCGGGGGATTTGATAAGGAAGTGCAATGATTGCCAAGTCCACGAGACCCGTTCGCGCAAACCACGGCATGAGTTAACACCAATCACGGCGCCATGGCCATTCTACAAATGGGGCATTGATATCGCGGTCCTTTTCCAATAGCGTGACGGTCTCAAATTTCTCATAGTCGCTATAGACTACTTCACCAAGTGGATCGAGGCAAAAGCGGTAGCAACAATTCGGCAACGGGTAAAGCGCTTTATGCGGGACAATATTGTATGCCGCTTGGATTACACGGTGAAATCATCTCGGACAATGGGAAACAATTACGACAACCCCTTTAAGGATTGGTGCGAAAGTTAAACATCACCCAACACTGCGTCGGTTCGCACCCACGAACCAATGGTTTAGTCGGTAGCATAAACCGAAGTGCGGGTGAAGGAATCAAAGCACGCTTGGACAAGCACAAAGGAAGGTGGGTGAAGAACTTTCACATGTATTATGGGCACACCGTACCTCGGTTAAAACCGACCTGAGGGACACCCCTTCTCTAGTATACGGGACGAGCCGTTATTCCAAGCGAGATCGGCATGCCAACTATCCGCCTGCGGAGATTAATGTGACCACAAGCGGCGGCGAAGGCGTGTCGACTTGGACCTCTTTGGAAGAAAGACGAGCGAGCGCGCCATACGGGAGGCAAGGTCAAAGTCAAAAATGAAAGGATACTATGATGCCAAGGTGCGCGGTGTTTCATTCGAGACGAGGGGACTTTGTCTACCGCTCCAATGAGGCAAGCAGCGGCGAAGATCTGAGTAGCTCGGACCAAAGTGGGAAGGACCTTATGAGGTTCTTGAAGCAGCAGACGCAGGCGCATACAAGCTACGAGGTTTGGATGGTGCGTGACCTACCGCGCACATGGAATATCGGCAACCTCGAGAGGTGCTACCTATAAGGATTGCTACGGCATAGCGCGGCAGCGCTCCGCACTCTCGGTGCTCAATAAACATTCATGTACTCGGTTTTATTTTCATATTCTTGTTTTCTTTGTTACTTCTTGATAAACTTGAAAGTATTAATAAAAGCGTCGCGGTTTCTAGCTAACTCATGACACATTTTAAAGTTATTATCTCCATATCTTGTATGTGTTAACAATTTTTTTATTTCTTGCCCACGATGGCGTGCATGCACCACAAATAAACCTCGATGGTAGCAGGATAAGTTGACCTACTAAGCGACTTGTTGAGTAAGAGGTTGCAAACCCATCAATAATGGATCACGCATCCTTGTTAAACACCTTGTTCTCAAGGCGTTGGAATAAGCCATTTGCGCATCCCACGGCGGTTGCGCATCAATGCATCGTGCGTTTAACAAGCGAGGAACCAAGATACTTGCTTCCTTATTGCGATATTCTGATGCTGTTGTGAATCATAACATACGATTATGTTTAAATACTTAGAATTATTTTGAAGTACACTATAACTTTCATACGACTATGAATTTTCCACATTTGCGATGGCCTACGCTTGTTTCTTTATACATACAAAGGACAAAAATATGAAACACATTACATCCACGGTAAAAAAAACATTTATTTATAACTACGAGTTATTACAAAAGACATTGAACGTGTCCACTACCAGCTGTTACAACGTTTAAGTACAGAAGAACCAGTGTGACTCATTGCTTCTTTGGCTACGCCAACGTCCTTCAACATACCTGCACCCTTACGAGATACGGTGGCCACGCTTACGGGCACCCCATCAGATCTTGGCAAATGGGTTTGCACCAACCCCACAAAATGGCCTTACTGCGATCCCTTTTCTTAGCAAGGCGGGTCGCATGCGCCTCAAAACCTCCTTTAGAGGTACCTCTTTCTCCAATGCAAAGGGTCACGACTATCCACAGGACGCAGCAAACACGGGAACTTGGGCTGCGACCCATGGGGCTTCAAATAAAAGTCGGTTGTGCTTGGCATCCTCGATGCGATGGCGCCAAAGTCAACCCTGTCATGATCAGTTATTGGGTAATCTTGATCGCTCAAGCTCCGATATCATTGGCGGCTCAAGTCTTTCATCTTACGCATGGCGGTGACGGATGCTCATATGACTCGGCGTCATAATGGGGTACCTTATCGAGGGTGTCTCCAACAATTTGGCTTGTGTAGCTTTTCAATAGCCTCGATTTGCCAGCTCGAGCACACCTTGCACTACCTCCCGAAGGCATTGACTACCTCTGGCGATTCCGGGTACTCGGGCGACTAAGCGCGAGACCATGGGCTATGAGCCACTGCGCTCCGCTATCGCGAGACATCATTGCGGATCTGATTCCTCGTCGTACTCGATGCTTAGCTTACGCGCTTTGCCTCTTGCACCTCTGAGGACCACTCACGGTCTCTCAAGCTCCCCAATTGCGCAAACATTTTGTCCTTACCTGTTCCGGATGTTTGAGGCCCAGACCTTGATTTATACTTGGGCGCATCGTGACGCTCTTGGTTTATTTGGCACATTAGCGCCATCTTGTCCTCGACTGTTTTGAGCATATGTGCTCGGGTCCTTAACCTCGCATGGCGCTATCTAGTTGTGCCGGGTACTTGCCGATTCGCCTCCGGCAAAGAAATAGTTTGGTCCTTTTGGGGTCTTGGTTTTCTCCATCGGATACTCGCTCTTTCAACTTCACAATCAGTGAGCTGATGAGCGACTTCAACCAATTCTTCAACTAATTGCCCAGTACATTTGCATCGGATGGTCTTCCTTATCCACGGCTCTGCGGCTCGAGAATCTGGCGAGTGTATCGGACTAGCCGGAGGTGACTCATGACTGCTCCACCTGCGCATGATCACGGTGCAACTTTAGAATCACAAATAGCACATTCACCAACCGACAAGAGGTTATACATATATGGTGTTACTTACTTTGGCTCCGCGTCCTCGGCGAGATGGGTGCGGCGGCGCTTCATCGGTGGAGGACAACTCCACAGTTTGAACTACGGGGCGCTTCTTCCTTGGCGGGCCCGCCCATGATCTTATCGGGTCCTCTTGCGGTGGCGCGACTTCTCTTCTTCTTCCTCTTGGGATGAGCCCCAACTATAGGCGGCGGCGTGCTACCGGCGGCGTTCCCTCGAGATTGGGGCGGCTGCATGGCGGTGTTGCCTCCACGGCAGCGGAGGAACTGTCCTGTATCCCTACGGCGGTTCCATGACACGCCCTTCCGTTGCGGCTAAGATAGGCTCCTCGTCCTCCTCAGCGGTCTTACTCCACATCTTTCTGACTACGGGCCGCTAGGCGTACCTGGCAGTGAAACAGATCCATCTGCGCAAGACAAAACACATATACAAGCAGTATATATCTGCGAAACAAGGCGAAGGATTATTCTTACATTAGTTACCTTGAGAGATGCGGAGGAATAAGTACCCACCGGCCATTGGCGTCTAAAAGATTGGGATCTCATCTTGGGACCGAAATAATTACGGTGATCCCCATGTGCACCAAAATCCCTCGGGATCGCACTAATGGGGATGCGGTTAGCATTATCGATTCGCATCCTCGACATTATCGACCGGGCAATGGGCACTCATCCTCTGTAGTGTTCCTCGTGTATAGAACTCATAATCCCACGGAAACATGTATCATCTACCGGAAAAATACTCCTCCAATTCCTAAGGCGTCTAATTTATGCGTAGCACTGCGATCTGCGTGGCGCTTGGCGTTACCCGCCCATGCGCCCGTGGTGTGGTAAAAGCGGAATAAGTTGATGGTGGGATTAATACCCGACAAGCGGCAATTTACTTGAAATTAGTTATTTTGGCGGCCCGATGCGGTGTAGCTGCGATATGTATAGCGTATAATAATTTAACACATCGCATAGAAAGCGTGATAGGGCACCGTTGATTCGCAAATTGAATAACCGTGTGTAAACACCAACTTTCCGCCGGAAATCCGCAATCGTGGCGCGCATCCGGAACCACTTTGGATGCGTCCGGGGTATAAAATGTCGAGGTAAATTCCATCGGATCGATTAAATTAAGGTCGGAGGTGAAGTCGGACAAGCTGTTTAACCATGTTGTTGTCTTTTTACGTTATCGCGCCGCGCGTTACATGGTGGTTGGTTGCTTTTGGGGATAACGACTCTTGATTTGCTTTAGAATGGCGGAAGGTGTTTTCTTGTGAGAAATCGGTGAAAATGAATCCCCAAGCTATATACTTCTCCTTTTCCACACGATTGGCGACACGTGGATCCCACTAGGCTTCTTTGTGTGGACGAGATGACTTGATGTGACGGTAGGCGATAACTTTCCCGATTAACGAGGCCTCGACTATTCACATGGATGTCTCGATACATTGTACCTACGGATAGGTATATGGCTTCTTGGATACGTTTCGTATATTATTTGTTTTTTGGGACTACGGTCATTAGTCTAGCATCCATGATTCGCCTGCTGCGCATACTAGGCGGGGGACATGATGGCGTATAGTGCGGTGTCGGGTCATGAACCCGACCACATTGAATACTTACAAGCCCGGCCGACTCGGGCCAATATCAATAAAGGTTTGGGCTCACGAAGCCCAAGTCCAAATCTATTTACGGAATGGATATGGATATCTTCTAAAATATGAAGATAATCATTCCCCAACCGACTTAGGCGGGATCGCGAAGGTTGGGAACACGAAACAACAAGGATTCCGTGCATATATAAAGGAATGATACCCCTCGTTTAAGTGCGATCTCATAACCTAAAACTCCTTAAACCCTAAACCGATTACTCACTCTCACGCGGAGGATAATCGTGGGAGACAATCCCACGGTAAGCCTAACGGTGTTTCTTGTCTCTTAGTCGCGGTCTCAGCGGCAATTCTCAATTGATGCGAGCCGGAGCTCCAAATCGAGCGTCCAACTTTTGTCATCAATACATGATTTTGCTTCAGTAGATTGTTGTATTCCCTAAACGAGTAAATTTTTTTTTTTTTTTTTTTTAAGTCGTTAAGTTACTTATAAAATTGTTGTAGCGTTGATTCAGTAATAACCATAATGTCAATAGTCGCCATTTAGTTTGAATCAAGATGTTCAAGTTTAACGCCTGTGGATATTAGATTTGTGGATCAAGTCAGTCAATATCTGTACGTAAAGATTATTTGTTGCTTACTAGTACCCCTGATTTTAAATATCCAGAGATCCCCATGATTTTAAGATTTTGAATTAAGCATCTGTTATTTTATTTTTTTCGTATTAATTATGTTTTTGTCTCTACTTTACTTATTTGTCAAAGTGTGTTTCACCACGTAAGTCTGTTGGCCTAAATTTTGCACAGAAGGGAAGTTTCTTTGTAAGTACATTGAAATTTCTCGGTACAAACTAACCGTAAATTGTTATAAAGGGAGTTTTCGTTTATTAACAACTGCTTACGCATTAGTTTCCTAAGTTATCCCAAATGACTAGTTTTTCAGCTAGGACAATATGTGACCAGATTGATGAGCTATTAAATGGCAGTCACCACCCCAACAATCCTTCTTATTACAATCCAGGCCCTCCCCTATATACCTTTAATGACGTTTTACATTTGAAGGCGAATTGTGAATTTGCTGAAGAAGAGCTGGAACTCGATGACAAGTATGGTCAGCCTATGGTGTGGATTGGGGTCTACATTGCAGTAGCATCAATAGTTTGCATCCTTGCCATGACTGCAGATTTGTTTCATGGTTTCCGAAATAAAAAATTCTGGTTTCCCAGCAAATATTTCTCCCTTAATGCTGCATCTATCACAGTGATAGCTGTCACCATGAAATTGCCTGTGGATCTAAGTACTGACATGCAAAGTTCTAAGGACCAAATGGCCAAGTTGGGAAGTCTGGCTTTCATGTGCACGATGATGGTTAACTTAATGCCCTCTTTGGCGTCTATGGACAACATGACACTTCTTGCAAACGTCATAGGTTTGTCCATTCTTGTTATCACTGTTATAGTGAATATTGTCATCGAGATAAATACTAGTGCTATTTATCATCTCGTTCTTGATGAAGATAATCGATACATTTACCAATTAGATTGTGTTATGGTCGCGTACTTCTATGTGGTTATGCTCATCCTGCTACTAATTATAATAATTTCTTCGTCTCTAACAATTCCAACCTCTAAGGAAGTTTTAGAAGTCAAGTATCAAGCCACAAACAAACCATCTTTATCTGATCAACAAACCCAAATGTCTATAGTTGAGAAACTAAGACAACATGTGCGAAGATATTGGGTCATGGCAGAAACTGGTAACCCTCAATTTGTGATGGTTAGCAATCCATTATCCACTGCTTCTGGGGTCATATGTGTAATTGTTTTACTCATTAACATGCTTGTTGTGTTCCAACTTGTATTTGGATCTCATAGTAGACCATTTTATTGCGCTGCATCGTCAGTGTACAAGTGGTCAACACTTTTCATTCTCATAACACAGTCCACTGGGGTCGTGGTGGGTACCATCGCTCCTGTATTCAGATGTTTTTCTGTTTTGAGCTTCAAGTTGGTCAGTAAATGGGAAATGAATCATTTGATGGTTTGCAAAATAGAAGAGTATTGGACCCGAAAGTTGTATGAGTGGAAACAAACTGATATACCTTTTCTGTCAAGCAGCCCTAGATCAAGAGCTTTCCTTTTTAACACAAAAAGTCTCACTATAAGCATTTGCATTATGTTTCAAAAGGTAACTGTCGTATCATGCAAAGTGATATGGCTCATCCTGATAGTCGTAATAAGAATTGTAGTCAATTGTTGGAAGTCATTGAAGGCAATGTTGCTACCATCCTCACTCACCGCCTCAGCGAGTGACGATATAGATGAAGACCTTAGGAATTATGTTTTACAAATTCAAGATGAGATGGAGCTTGCTGAGAAAACACTCAAAGGCATTAAAAAGTCCATGAATTCCTTCATCTCAAAGGCAGAGAAGGATCAAAGCGATAATCTTCAAAAGCTTCTTGAAAAATCTACGGGATTTGAAGGAGTAGAGTTATTTGACACCAATGATGTTAAATGTCTGCTTCCTGTTGAGCTTGCTAACAGTTGGAGCTTGCCAGTAGTAACTTTAACATGTGTCGCTGTTGCTATCCCAAATATTCATAAAGACGCCGTTCACAACCTGCTAAGAAGTGTTGGTGAAGGTCTTTCGTACGCTCATCTCGTGGAACAAAGTCTCAATAGTTCAAGTGAATATGTAGATATTCGAAAGGCCACGAAGAGCTTGTGGCATGAGGTTGAATACAACTTCAGATGGTTGAATACCACTCTATCAAAAAGTGCCTTTGAAGGGAAAACAGCAACAGAGATTCTTAAATGGTTTGCTGATAAAGGTGAAGAAATATAGAAATCAACAAAAGTTCGAATGGAAAAATGGTGGAGAACAGCAGTTCTAAGAAGTTGATTGCTGCCAATTCAATGTACCGAATTGCACAAACAATCATACTTAGAGACCAAAGCAACACAGAACCGCTTAGCAAAAAGCAATTGTTTGCCCTTTTAAATGGCATGATTGCAGACATATTGTCTGCTTGCTTCACCAACTTACCACGAGTCATAACGATGAAGTGTGATGAAAGCGTGATAGAGAAACGAGAGGCAAGTGTCAAGGGTGCAGCAAGGCTTCTCGGGAAGACTACAAAGATAATAGAAAGACTAGAGAAACGTGAACTCCCAAGCATGGATCTCGATAAGATGGCATATATCGATGAGTGGCGTCTTTATCTGAAGCAATCAATTCCTTGAGGTAATTTCTCCAGCTTCATGACTTCATCTAAAAAAGATCATATGTGTAAAGGCATAATTTGACGTGTTACTAGTTGTGCATTGCATATGTTTCACATGGTGCATTGGATGTATCCATTTTTTCTTTGCTAGGATTTCTGTGTTAGATCTTAATGTATTCTTTTGCACCTGGTGATGCAGGACAAATTAAGAACACAACAGCTCCTTGGATTGTCCATCATAAACATCATAAAGCTCATTGGATGTATTATATTTTTTTATATTAATTATATATATTCCAAAGGATGTGTGTAATAAACATTAAAGTGTTGGTAATTAATTATTTATCCAATAATTATTACTGGTATTGTGGCTTAAAACTATTTAAAGTATTGTACTGGTTGTAAAAATTTCTTGTTCTCCTGCCAACCCCAAAAAATGAGCTGAATTTTGGCCACCTTTACCCGCTTGATGTTACATGATCTTTAAACATGAAAACACAAAAAGATTGAAAAACATGGGTTCACCATAAAAGGATACCGTTCATATTGTGTAAAATACATGACTGGATTAATGATTACAAGAGGAATAACACCCTATGCCATTTCCTACACGTTAATTCTAAATGCTTATTATTGGGCGAATTGCTTAAAAGAAGCTTAGAGTGCACGGCGTAAAGACCCGATGGCATGCCATTGGGATTTTTTTTCACCTAACTGTTAAGTTTATGATATATAAAATACAATAAAACATAAAGACATCAAGAGTACACAGCGGAAGACTTAAAGATCATAACAAATAAATTAATTAACGAAAGTATGCGTAGCGTACCTCTTGCGAATGTCAAATCCCTCGAGCAAAGCAAAACAACCCTCGAGCAAAGCAAAACAAAGAAGTACTTATTGGTGTAAGAATAATGTCTTACAACCACGTTCTTGTACACACGAATTAACCAACGAATCAAGCGATTGCTAGATCTAACACAAGTCCTCGTTATATGACAAAACAAAACCAAACTCCCTAACAAGGGGGTGTTCGGCCAAGTATTGCAAGAGAAAGAGGAGAGGAGAGAACTAGGGTTAATTCAATGCACAAAGATATGAATGAAACCCTAGAACCTAACCTTGCTTATATAGTGAATGGAATTCTTGAAAAACAAGTTAGGGATTAGGCTTGGACAAAGCCCCTTGGCCGGCCATACAACAAGCCCACAAGAAACCCATAACTTTTTCATTTCAAGATTTTCCATTACTAGTCCTTCCACTTTTCATTTAACGGTCGTTAGTCATTTTTCCGTTAAATACATAACGATCGTTAACCGGACTTAATGTGCAATAATTAATCGTAAACATGAACATTAATTATTAACTTTAATTCTCATTCGCTAATGTGTGCAATCCGTGGTCACGAGTTCGAATCCGGACATTCTTTGTTTATAAATATATACATATTCCAACAGACTCCCACTTGGATATGTTTACAAAGCGTGAAATGACATTGGTTAGCGTCTAGCAACACGCCAATGCCCCGGTACAACTCGTGTATGGTTTTGGAGAAAACCAAGTTTGATGATTCATCATCATATTCATCCTTTGTTTCTAATATCATGTTAATAAGAATATGGATCTCACTCATTTCTTAATTAACTATTATGTTTCTCGCTATATATGATTTATTAAGATTACCAATTCTTACGAGCAGAAGACCTTGGGTATGGCCATACAAACATCTTAACAATCCTACGAGGGCCCAGTAGTATTATACTTCAAAATAAATTTGAAGGAAACAAATCCCATTTTGACTACAAGCGAGGATTCATAAATTTGCAACACTTAAAAACAACCCTTATAACTACCGATTCGTGTAGCGTTAGATTGCTTCACAAAATGCACTACATCCATGACATATCTCTTGTATCTCAAGTCGGAGGATAAATATCCATGATATACTTAATGACAAAGATCCATAAAGTATTATCATGCGGGTGGGATAAGTCCTATATTCAAATCATTGAATATCATCGAAATTAGCCATGCTACGCATCAATATACTTTCAAGTATATTCTAACTAATACTCGATTGTCTTAATTCAATATCATTCCCATGTTATTGATTGACAACGGACTATTTAGAATAACTTAAGTTATTCAAGGATTTAAACATGCAAATATAGGACACAATATTATAAATGAAATTAAGCGATATACGTGCTTTAATTCATTATAAATAATAATTGTTTAACATCCTTTATCCAAATACTAAATAGATCAATGCATGATAATACTAGTTAATGAATTTTGCCTCAAGTCATGAAAATCATACTTGTTGACAAGGCATAATTTCAATTAACTTTGATCTATAGGAATTTTGAGAATACTTATTTCAAGAATTCAATAAGTGAATTTCTTGTATATGTTTACACATATCTTGATATTGTCATATCATTCCATAAGGTGCGTGATAACCTGAACCACCCTTTTATGAAAATTATCTTTCAAAACTTTAAAGTTTTAAAGTATTCTTTATTCTTTAATGTATAATGCAACTATGCTCTTAGTTGAGCATAACTAGTCGACATGGTCATCATCAAGGATACCATGACTAGAATTGAGTGTCATCTCAATTATACCAAAGATCATTGTGTACAACAATATGCTCTTTAAACATCCGTAAACTTTGAATATTTATTTGTTTGGTGTCATCAAACCTCAAGTTTGTTGACTATGACAATTACACAACAATTGTCATATAGAATCTGGGAGCAACTCGGTGAGGAATGCAATTCTAAATCCAAACATAAATATTACAATGTTGTTAAATCATCTTGTAATCAAGCATGATACAACAACCTTATACACAACATGATGTTCATGATGAATCTTCAAGTTAGACTTTAAGATCTCATTCATATATTATCTTGTCAAAGATATGTACTCATCATGTTCTATTAGACTCATTTATTTACCGCATATGTTTATAATAATAAACATATATTCCAAGGTTGTATATATTATTTCCAAATCTTACAAACGAAGTTTCATTCCCAACTAAAACTTAATTTAAGTGGAATGTAGTTGCCCATACAACATATAAGATTTAAGAAAAATAAATAATACTCCCACTAGCTTTCAGGAATACTTATGAGCAATCTTATTTTAATTATTAAATCAAACATGGATTTAATATTAAACATAAGAATCATCTCCTAGATGCATGCATATATCCATTCATGGATTCTTGCAGTCTGTACATATTCAAAGATTATTTGAATTTATAAAACTACTTTGTATTACTCATCGTCCTCATAAAAGTAATTCCACAACAAAGAGTTTTGATATTCATTGTCAAAATTTCATATTAATGAAACTAAGTATGACAATTATAATCTTTATACTTCTATTTAATGTATCTAGAAAGAATATTCAATCATAGTTAATTGCTTAAATATGATTAATATTATTATCACTAGACATGCATTAAATATGTGTACAATATTGTCCATATGATTTCTACATAAAGATTTAAACCACTAGGGTTTCCATCCTTTGAAGAAACTCATAATAACAATTAAGATAAACCAAGTATCTAAAGTTGATTATCTTTATGGACAGCATCTCAACATTCATAGTATGATTGATTTTCCACAATTCAACATTTGGTAAATTTATCATTATGATTAACGAGCTTACCATGATCACCAGAACTCATATTCCTCAGCATATTAAATATCGAGATATCCTTACGGATCTATGAATGACAATTCCATCATATTAAGGTCTATCATTTTCATGTTTAGCCTCATCATGATATTTGCTAGTGCATTTTAGAAGATTATGTATTTTGTAATTCAATCTTTCAAGATCTAAACAAAATCCCACTTGCCATTAAAATTTTAAAGATTACCTTTAAATAGTTTAGCAAGTAGAGCAACAATACATTGTTCTCTTTTGGGATATTACAAAAACATTGACAGTTCCTAACATTAGTTTGTTACAACTCACTCTATAAGTAGTTTAACAAATTCAACTTCATTTATAAGACTTAATGTGATTCATCACATTCCATAAACAAATGGTGTCTTATTAATCTTCTAGGTTGGAGTATTATTGAGTATATTCAATCTATACTCAATCTACTAACCTTGATAACTTCTGGAAGAAACTATAGTTATCTTGAATCAAACAATGCCAATAAATTTTGATTCTTCTAACTGAACATACCATAAGACTATGGTATTTCATTAGAATTAATATTGTAAGATTAATCTAACAATATTTAAGATAACCATCTACTCGTTGGTTTTATCCTATTTACCAACAAAGTAAAACTTAATGGTACAATAGAATTACCAAATCAATTGCATGCATTATAACTCAAGTAGTTTGACCAAGTCAAAAGACATATGATTATAATCCCACTATACGTTATAAGTCATTGATCAACTCATTGACTTCATGCATATGTCTTAAAACATAGCAAGTTAACGTCTTACTTTATATTGTAAGTCTTGTATTAAAAGACTTCATGTTTGTGACTTTAGAAAATCATAAACATTTATAATTAAAGTAATTATGAACACCACCTCAGGTTTCAATTTAATATTTCAAGTTAATATTTACTACATATATTTAAGTCATTTAACGAATACTTAAATTCAAAGTAGTATTAGATTACTTCATTTAATTATGTCATTCCATGAAAAGTTCAACGTAAGAAACTACAAAATCATCCATGCTCGTTCTCACGACACGTGGATATTTTACCTTGGGCTATAATCTAGTTCACGTTTTCACGTAACATAAATTGTAACTACAAGTGTTTCTTAGACATAAATATTTAAAGTAGTATTTGTTATCATCTTGACACATGTTCCTAATGTGGCAATCGCACATATAAAATGTATAATTCCTATTGGACGTTACTCTCTTACCTTGCGGTCAAGAGAATCTTTTAAATCATATTTATATGTGTTGTACCTTGCACACAATAAAGATTTCTCCCACTTGTGCATGGAACAACATCATGTAGCGGATAAACAACACGGTACACGTTCGTTTATGTGATTAATATGATTTGTGTCATAGATGTAACAAGTAGATGTAGGACTATATTGTTTAGTAAGGAAACGCATACCCACTATCCTTAAAACATAAGTGTCTACAATTGGAAAGTAATTATCTTTGAAGATAATCTGGGTTACTACACGAAATAAAGCTTGTAGCTCCCAATGAATTAAAAATCAATAAAATAACTTCTTATTCAAGAATGCAACACAAATGCTCCCAGAATCGACAACATTGTAAGCGTTGCATAACCAAAGTGAAAACAACTTGCTTGCGTTTTACTTTCCTACACCTTTGAAGAACCATACGTAATCATTACTAAGGTACTAAAGGTGTATTCTACTCTATGAATGATGGGTTATCCATCAATGTTATTAACGAAAAATTGGGTATGCAATTTCTTCCTTATGAGCCTATCATCCCATCTTGGTATGTAGTACCTTTAAAGGCTAAAGCAAAACAACTAGATAAATAAGCTAGTTTGCCTTTACCAATTTTCGCGGTAATTAGTCTAGCTTCTAATTTAGTAACTCATATACATGTTTTCCAGTTAACCAACATTCATGTTTGTTACAAAGGATTCATTCACCAAATGAGGGTAATGAAATCTTTATGGAAAATAAGATATGCAATTCATTGCTATGAGTTACATTAGAATTTAGACAATTCAAACGTTCCTATTATACCTTTCTCATTCATGAAAAGGAATAGGATTGAGTCTCATGCTTCTCCTTGGAAAAGAGACTTCGTTTATCTTTACGGTAAATTATTCTCGATCAAACATTTGTTTGAAAGCAGAGTGGATCAATTTACTGATCAAAGACTAAACCTCGTTTACGGTTAAATGTTGCATTTATACATTCAAAAGAATTACAAAAATTCAATTTTTAGTATTTTCGATAATTAACCTTTTCAAGAAAATTAAATACCCATGGTTCATAATCATATAACCATTTAATTTTCATTTGAAAACTAGGATCCAAATTGTCATAATTTCATCACGTCGGTTGATGCGCTAGTAATGAACCTTATACAAAGTGGTAGAGCTTTTGCTCAATTGCCAATTTCAATTGCAATTCCTAGATTTATGGGATTTACATATAGCCAATATCAATCGCCATGTAAACATGTTTTATCCCATCTTATGCCTTGAGTTGCCGCTCACCGCTTAACTCAATTAAGTTGTCCAACTTAAGAAACGCAAAATCGTCCATGCCCGTTCTCGCGACACGTGGACATTTTACCCTTTGATTACGATCTAAGTCACGATCTCACGCAAATAAAAAGTAATCTTAGGTGTTTCCGTTTAGTTGGATGGCATATAACTTAAATTAAAGGGTAATAATTTTGATGTCAAATCAAATATGTACAAAGATGTCATGCATTCATCTTTGTAGCATAGTTTTATTAAAACATTTATATCTTGTTTTCATGTATAAGCTTTTCATCATCAAACTTTAATTGAGGTATTGGGTTCACCAATCAAGGAATTAGTGTTAATTATCATCCATTATACCGTACTTTTGCATAAGTGTAAACACTTAGTGTTTCGGATAATTACCACCAAGTGGCGCGTGGAATTAAAACTAATTAGCCTTAAGATGAGCTTGCACATTTAATGGCTTACTAAGTAGCTCCATTCGAACTTCAGAGTAAGAGGACTGTGCACGCGCTAAAGCACAACCTTAGACATCCTTTCGGTGTGTTGTCGCACTTCTTTAAACCCTTTTATTAGTTCATTCTCATGGGTGAGCCGTTCACCATTTGTACCAAAGTCATCATCAATTAAGCGATTATGATTACTATTCTTAAAATACATGTTTCATCATTGTTTAGGTCAGTTTATTTTTCTTGTAAAATTACCCTTGTTACACATAACAAACAAGCAAGTATTTGAAAAATAAACAAATAAACAATGAATGCATAACAAATAAAAGTCATGCATATCAAATAGCCACATGCAAACGGTTTGATAAATCTTATTAATAACCAATTCTAGATACTGTCAATATGCATATATTGAATTAAGACTTCCACCGTTTTCATCTATGTACAAGGTGAACCACATGCATTGATTCATCGATTGCGTAAGTCAAAATTAAATATATACCACATAGCACATAATTGATTAAATAATAATTATTGAGGTCTTCCCAATTTTAGATCTATCATAATTTAGTGTATATCACTTAAACATGAAAGACATACAATAAAAGCGGATCCATGATAAAACATGCGATAATTATCATGGACATAAAATTACACTTAACAATTAATGCAATTAAGCGAGTTACGCATATACACATAAAGTTGCATGCATCTTAGGGTTTCTAATCCAATTAAAACAATAGTTTACAAAACCCTAATTAGGGCACCAAATAAAGCGCCCCTCAAAATTAGGGTTTAGGTTTTGCAAACCCTAGATCTAAGCATACAAATAATAACACATTCATGTTTATTTTAATTATGTGTTTCATAATTAATTACTTGTTATACAAGGCTCGTGATGCCACTTGTTAAGTTTATGATATATAAAATACAATAAAACATAAAGACATCAAGAGTACACAATGGAAGACTTAAAGATCATAACAAATAAATTAATTAAGCGAAAGTATGCGTAACGTACCTCTTGCGAATGTCAAATCCCTCGAGCAAAGCAAAACAACCCTCGAGCAAAGCAAAACAAAGAAGTACTTATTGGTGTAAGAATAATGTCTTACAACCACGTTCTTGTACACACGAATCAAGCGATTGCTAGATCTAACACAAGTCCTCGTTATATGACAAAACAAAACCAAACTCCCTAACAAGGGGGTGTTCGGCCAAGTATTGCAAGAGAAAGAGGAGAGGAGAGAACTAGGGTTAATTCAATGCACAAAGATATGAATGAAACCCTAGAACCTAACCTTGCTTATATAGTGAATGGAATTCTTGAAAACAAGTTAGGGATTAGGCTTGGACAAAGCCCCTGGCCGACCATACAACAAGCCCACAAGAAACCCATAACTTTTTCATTTCAAGATTTTCCATTACTAGTCCTTCCACTTTTCATTTAACGGTCGTTAGTCATTTTTCCGTTAAATACATAACGATCGTTAACCGTACTTAATGTGCAATAATTAATCGTAAACATGAACATTAATTATTAACTTTAATTCTCATTCGCTAATGTGTGCAATCCCGTGGTCACGAGTTCGAATCCAGACATTCACTGTTTTATAAATATATACATAATCCAACACTAACAACACGCCATAATGCACCATGGTTTGATATAGGACCCACATACACCGGTTATAGTTGGGGAGGGTGTTTTACTTGTGGTGTTATTGAGTGTGTATTATAGCACATCAATAACGGTTATTGGTTCAAAAAGCCCCTTTGCCATCTTTTGACGATATCTTTGATTGATGGTAAACCGACAATATAACTTACATCCAATAAGTCCTTATGATAGGCAAATATAGTCAAATACGAGTAATAATAAATCTTTTTACTTTGACTTAATAGTCAAAGTCTACTCGCCTAATAAATCCAGGGACCCATTCAATTGCATCGATGGGACGTTTCGATTACAACTACATAGAAAATTCTCCGACAAACAAACGTGCATTGTTATCACACGGATGCTAAACAATTGGCTTCACAATTACTTGGCCAATCAATCCAAAATGGCTTCATACGATCATTCATCTTTTACGATATGTGATAAGATTGGGAGTGAAATACTTAGGGCAAATCGCATAAAAAGGTACTAATCTTATGTTCAATTTCAATTTAAGGTACCTATCTTTTTTTTCTCAATTTAATGTATCAAAATTTTTTTTTGCTTGCAACGTCAGGATACTTTTACCTACATAATAGGTTGCAGGTCACCACCTCCTCACTTCATCTTCTCCAATCAAATTTCCGGTTAACTTCCGCAAAAACTATTTTTTCCTTATATCATCCCTAAAAATAAAAATGTTTATAAACATAAACAAACTTAGGCACTAGCATAAAATAAAACTGTAAATGTGGTTGCTTTGGATCATATCTTTGTTAGCAAAAATGTGGCAAATAATCAATTTTGTTGTATATTTTTCTTGTCATTGTTCGCACATTAGTTCTTCCAAATGATGATCTTATAATCCAAAATGTCAATATTAACGAGGAAGTTGCCCACCATGAACATAGTCGTTTAACAAATTGCCTCGAAATAAATAATTCCATTATGGCTTTTTTTCTCATATTATAACACCCATGTTAACTTATCTTCATACGAACACATATACATTTGGTTGGATATGAAACGATGTGGTGGGAAAAACAAATGGTAGGCGAATAGTGGTGAAAAATGGGTGACCTCCTAAATGTATTTTGTAACTTGATAACCTATAAATTGCCTAACATTGCAATACAAAAAAGTTTGATACATTAAATTGAGAAAAAAAAAATAGGTACCTTAAATTGAAATTGAACATAAGATGAGTACCTTTTATCGCCTACCAATATCCTAACAAAACACTTTTAAGCTCAGGATAGCACCCTAACTACAAAGGTCGCGAATGAACTGTTGTATTATTATTATTTTTCTTCGAAAGAGTCAAATCGTATTAGAAAACTCGGAAAGAACCAAACTAATTACAAAAGAGGCACTCGCCCAAAGCCTATAAGTCAGCGACGTGAGGAGCCCTAACCGAGGCCACAAACCATCAAAGCTTAAATAAAATATAACTAAGAATGCTAATGTAATAAGATTAGGTGAAGCCAATGCAGATCTGACCGAAACAAGAGCATAAATTTAGATAAAGATGCGGACCACTACACCAATCGACCCAACTATACTCGAAATGCTGCACCTATGCGAAACCCAAAAGAAAGATGTAAGTTGAATCTTGAACACCAAATCGGCAAATGACATCCGTTTAGCCTGAAAAACTTTATTCTTTCAACCTTTCCATTTGAGATAAAGCGAAGTCCAGATCACTGACTTGCTAATGCAAACGTAATTTAAGCACGTAAGCCCGCCAAATTTAAGACATCATCTAAAAAGAACCAACAAAGGAGCCTCGAGAGAGGCCAACTCGAACTCTAAAAGTTCACGGTGTCGGTCTTCTCCGGGTAATATGAGCAGGAAAACATCATCGTTTACCGTTTAGAATTCGATTGGTTTTTTCCCATTTCACTTTCTCCTAATTATAATAGTTGAAAGAATTACCCACCATGGTAGCCATTTTGGTCGGAGATATGGAGCTTAAGCGAGGTTCAAATCACGTTAATTAAATCAATGTATTATGTGATTTTCTTCCTCGCATGTTTCACCAGGTGGGGCCACGAGGAGGTTTCCCGTTCTTATGGTAGATGAAAGAAAGTATGAATAAAATGGTGTGAATTGTAAAAATGGTATCAAAACAACAAGAACACAAGGTGTAATCACCCAACCAATCACCCCTTGGTGATATCAATCTTTTATTATAACAATAAACACTGATAGCTTGTCCCCAACACGGTTGCAAGCAAAACAATACAACTGAAACAATGACAGTCCCTCTAATAGGTGATGTCTACAAACTCACTCACTAAACCTGAACCCAATGTAGCCCAGTTTACAGAAACAAACCAAACAATAAGATCAAGATGATCTTAAATATAAACCAGACAAAACCCAGTGAATACAATCAGAAACCAATATCAAAACCAAGATCAACAGAGAGACTTTTGAGAGATGTAAACCAGATTTATAAGACAATGCCGAAACCCTAGAAATATAAGATCTTTATATAGGCATAGAAGTTTCACTTTAAACCACGCACAATACAAACTCACCAAAAGCGGCTAAACTTTAGATATTAGAAAACATAGAGAAAAATATTTACCAAACAACCCTTAATCTTTCATAGGATTGCTATATTTCAACACCCTTCCTCAATCTCATGAAAGAAATAAGTTCACCATTCCCAGTTTCTTAATCAGAAAACCATTTTGCACTGAACCAAGTACCTTAGTTAAAATATCAGCAGTTTGACTTTTAGAGTCAACATGCATGCATTTTGATCAAACCGGATGCAACTTTTCTCTAACAAGATGAACATCTATGTCAAAATGTTTAGTTTTTCATGCATAAGGGATTAGCGACAATCAATTGCGGACTTATTATCACAACATAAACTAGCGGTAACAATCCGGTTCCCCAAATCCTCCAATACTTTTAAAATCCACATAACTTCACAAGTAACTGAAGCCATACTTCTATATTCGCTTCAAATGGAAGATTTAGAAAGAGTAGCTTGTTTCTTGCTTTTCCAAGAAACAAGATTTCCATTTACAAAAACACAATAACCAGAAATAGATCTTCTGGTAACTGGACATTTTGCCCAATCAAAATCAGAATAAGCAACAACACCAAGCTTATTCTCGTTTATTAAATGCAATACCATTACTAGAGCAAGTTTCAAGTATTTCAAAACCCTTAAACCAAGATTCATATGAGATCGCAGAGGAGCATGCATGTATTGACTCAAGCATTGAACGATAAGAAATATCGTGTCCGGTCATAGTCAAGTAAATAAGCTTTCCTACCAATTTTGATAGCGGTAATATTCTTTAATAGCTTATCGAATCACTTTCTTTATGAGCGAACATAATTTTCGTAAAGGAGTCATAACAGTCTACATGCAAGTAATCCATAATCATTTAACAATTCAAGACAATATTTCCTCTGATTTAAACAAAGACCAGTTTTAGTCTTTAAAACCTCAATTCCCAGAAAAAACTTTAATTCACCCAAATATTTTATTTTAAACTTAGTTTTTAAAAACTGTTTCACTTTTTCAACTTCTTCAACATTATTTCCAGTAATAATCAAATCATCTACATATACCAACAGAAATACAACTGTATTACCATTTCTTTTAATAAAGAATGAGTGATCATTTTTGGACTGAACAAATTTAGCTTCAAACAAAGCTTCAGACAATTTATGGTTCCATTTTCTAGGAGCTTGTTTAAGCCCATACAAAGACTTTTTCAACCTGCATACTTTATTGTGTCCTTTAGTAATATAACCAGGGGGAGGAAGCATATATACTTCTTCATTAAGATCACCATAAAAAATGCATTATTAACATCCATTTGATGTATACACCAATCATACTTGACAAAGAATGCTCAACAAACATCTAACAGTACCCATTCTCACAACAGGACTAAAGGTTTCCTCATAATCAATACCCTCTTTCTGACCATAGCCCTGAGCAACAAGTCTAGCCTTATACCTTTAAACCTCACCATTTGACTTATACTTAATTTTCCAAACCCATTTACTACCTATAGGTTTTCTGTCTATAGGCAGATCAGTTTCTTCCCAAGTGTCATTTTCATGTAAAGCATATATCTCTTCATTCATAGCATTAACCCACTTAGGATCTTTACTAGCCTCACTATAACAACTAGGCTCAATAGTCTTATTCGGATTAGTCACAAAACAACAATTCTCGATTTAAAACAAGATGATTAACATATTTATTCAAACCATATTTAACCCTAGTATCTAACACATAATCATTCAATTTTTCGACAACTTAGAAGATCTAGAAGACCTCCTATGACTAATGGACCCTTCCTCAACTTGATTTTGCAAAATACTTTGAAACCTATTCTCATCGCTAGACTTGGAACAACATTTCCCTCGAAGTTATATTTTCATCTAAAGGAGTTGCAAATCACATCCTCTCCGGATGGTAGCAAACTATCGAGTGATGTATCATTCTACATTTACATTCGATCATTGTTTGCCACATCATCCGGTTGATGGATCCTACCATCTCTACCAATGATGATGCTTCCTTATTCACATTATCATCATTGGGAGTAGGGACGGGAGTTTTGGTTTTGACACATATTCGAATCAACAAAATCAAAAAGTTTAAGTTTGACACTTCTAAGTCTTTATGACATTAGTATCCCGATTCATTTACATAGAAAAATAGTTTCATAGAACTTAACATCTCTAGAATACAAAATACTACATTTTCAAGACTTAGAAGCTTATAAGCTTTCTTTCCGTAGCATATCCAATTAAAACACATTTTCGGACTTTTCGAAAACTTATCGCACCCTTTTATAATAGCGACAAAACACGTACATCCAAAACTCCTAAGATGAGACAAATTAGGTTCCTATTATAGACCGAGAGAAAAGGTGACTTACCGCTTTAAAGCAGAGGAAGGAAGCTTGTTCATCAAATAAGTAGCAGTAAGAACACAATCAGGCCAATAAACAAGAGAATTCCCCACGAAACATAAGACTTCTAGCAACATTTAGCAGATGTCTATGTTTCCTCTCAGGTATACCATTATGTTGAGGTGTATATGCACAAGTTGTTCGATGTATAATACCCATGGTATTTAAAAATCGACATTCTATTATTCAAAACTCGGTGCCATTATCGGACCTTATCATTTTAATCTTTTATTAAAGCGAGTAAGAACGATTATAAAACTTACAAACATGGAAAAAACTTCATCTTTAGTTTTAAGCATATACACCAAACGGATCTACTATAGTCATCCACAACATCAAGAAATATCTAAAACCTTCTCTGCTAACCACTTTATAAGGACCCCAGACATCAAGATGAATGAGCTGTCCAAAAACCAAATATTTTTTTCACTTAAAGGAAAAGAATCCCTTGTTTGTTTTGCCTTATGACAAACCTCACAAGGTCCTTCATGATCAACATTAGTTAAATTTAAAGATTGATTAAGCATTTTCAAAACCTGGTTAGCAGGATGTCCTAGTCTATTATGCCAAACTTCTTTAGAAACATGACAAGCAAAAAACTCACTTTGATTAACCACAGTAGACTTATCAAAATCTCTATCAAACAGATATAAACCACCAAACTCACTACCAATCCCGAAACACTACGCTTTTCAAATCTGAATATAACATTTAGTCTCATCAAACCCAACAACAACTTACTATCCTTAATCACTTTATGAACAGGACAAAGACTAACACAATACTCGTGCACAACCAACACATCAAATAACACAACATTCTTGTTAAGTCTTAGATTACCAACATGAGTAATTTTAGCAAGAGTACCATTAGGATGACCAATAGTTAAGTTCGGATCGGATATATCAAGTAATCCAAACATATTATCGTATTATTAGTCATATGTTGATTAGCCCCTGAATCTATGATCCATCCCAAATGATATGTCATACCCTTAACATTTATCTTAGCACGTAAAAAGCGATAAAATGTTGATTAAAGAACACATTATAGTTAAAAAAAGAACAAGAATCACTACCTCCCATACTAATATGAGCGATAATAGGTTTTATCATTCAAAAGATTCATCAACTTCATAACCCGCTCATTAGTGAAAGAAAGCAGTTCGATTTTTAACATCACCATTCGGAATGGGCATACACTTAACCTCGAATTATTTGTTTTACCAACATTAAAACCAGTTGAAGGTTTCAGTTAGGATTCTTTTTAAAACCAGGAGGATAACCAATCACCAAAATATCTTTCAATAGTATGCCCTTTTAAACCACAATTTTACACAACAGTTGTCATAATTTCCTCTATTATTACCATTATTATTTCCGTGCCTATTATTATTAAAATTCTTCTGTTATTACCATTAGGCCTAGAAACAAAAGCGAGATATTTGAGGTTTTTCAATTTTAATAGAAGGAATCCCTATGGGATTATTTTCTAGAAACAATCACAAAAGCATCTTTAACCTCGTGAAAAACTTCTCTAGTTAGAATAGAGCTTCTAATAGGTTGGTAGATATCATCCAAACCCATTAGAAATTGCATAAGTTTTAACAGTTTAGCATGATCAACTAACTCTATTCTAGCATCACAAACACAACGGGAAGCTTAGTTAAAGTATCAAACTCCTCCATACGGAGTTCAATTTATGAAAATATTGACACGTGCAAGCCTCCTTGTTTAAAGGAGTTAATCTTTGCATCAAATTAAAACCACAGAACCATCAATTCTATCATAAGTATCCTTTAAATCTTTCAAGAAGATGCAATGTAATCAGAAAAACATGCCCAAGATACACATCTTGAGATAAAGAACTCAACAACCAATTCAACACAACAAAGATTACATCTATCCCATTGTGCCAATAACAATTGACTAGCGATAATCGGTTCTAACACAAGTACCATCAAGAAATCCCATTTTATTTTTAATCAGATAGCCAATTTAATAGCACTAGACCAAATCCTATAATTCTCAACACCGCACAATTTCACGGTAACAATAGATGCACAATTAGAATCATTAGGATGAAGATGCAAAGGATTACTCGATCCAAACTACTAATCATAATAGCCATGATGCAAAACAATAAACTAAACACAGACCAATCAAGAAAACAAAAACCTAAACTCTAAACACAAAGAAGATCCCAATCACAACTTCCAATAAACAAAACCTATCCTCCTTCGACCTAAAACCAAAAACACCTATACTAAACCCAACACACACCCATATACTTCCTAAGTCAAGCTCAGAGTATGTTGATCGTCGTAGCGGTATTCATACCACTCTTGGTGGCGGATCAAGATGTTAACCATCCGTTACGCCCACTACACTCAACTCGTAAATATCTAAGAAGAAAAATTACTTACGGTGCTTATAAAAACCGAAATGTAAAAACTACCAAGAAAATAGCCCAAGAACCACACGATTCTCAAGACAAAAAAAACCCCAAATTAGCAATTAGGGTTTATCCAATCGAATCAAGAAACCAACAATTGATCCAAGAAATCAACAATTGGTCTCAAGTAACACCACACACCACCAAAGAATTGCTCCAATTAACCACGAGAATCAAAACCCCAAAATTAGGGTTTCAAGAAAACCCTAATTCTTGAATTAAACCTCAAAACTCCAATTAACCACAAACGTAACAAGATCCAAGAACCACGAGACTTGAATCGATTGATTCAAATCAAGATCCCCAAATCAAACCGTAATCGAACCTAGGGCTCGATACCATGTAAAATGGTATCAAAACAACAAGAACACAAGGTGTAATCACCCAACCAACCACCCCTTGGTGATATCAATCTTTTATTATAACAATAAACACTGATAGCTTGTCCCCAACACGGATGCAAGCAAAACAATACAACTGAAACAATGACAGTCCCTCTAATAGGTGCTGTCTACAAACTCACTCACTAAACCTGAACCCAATGTAGCCTAGTTTACAGAAACAAACCAAACAATAAGATCAAGATGATCTTAAATATAAGCCAGACAAAACCCAGTGAATACAATCAGAAACCAATATCAAAACCAAGATCAGCAGAGAGACTTTTGAGAGATGTAAACCAGATTTATGAGACAATGCCGAAACCCTAGAAATATGAGATCTTTATATAGGCAGAGAAGTTTCACTTTAAACTATGCACAATACAAACTCACCAAAACTGGCTAAACTTTAGATATTAGAAAACATAGAGAAAAATATTTACCAAACAACCCTTAATCTTTCATAGGATTGCTATATTTCAACATGAATGACTTGCTAGGCCGATGTAAGTGCATTGTTATTTCTATCTTCATGATAGACTTAAAAAATATTTGTTGTCATTAGAAAAACTATTTATTGAAGGAAAATGTTAAACATAACCCCTTGTTTGGATATGCATCATGTTCTTGTACTAACAAAAATAACTGTCCACTCTTTAGGCTATGTTTATTGGTATAGGTTGCTAACTTATTGAAGGACAAAAAGGACATAAAAACATTATTATATTAAAAATAAGCAACCTAATGAAGCAACCTAGATCACTTGGCAACCCAAGATTGCCAACCCACAATCTGCCTTTGTGATTTTTTTTTCTTTTTTCTTTTGTAGTTTTTAATATTTAGTATAGATTGGTTGGGTTGTTGATAAATGATGAAAAAAATATAGATTGGTTGTATGTATTGGTTGTGTAGGTGGATGAAAGAGTTAATAATATTTTATTAAGAGATTGGGTTGTGATGGGTTGTTGATAAAGATAGTCTTATAAATAAGTACCTCCAAACCAACTTAGGCTACGAATATCAAATCACTTTGTTTAAAGAAATCTATTCCAAAAGTAATAGAATAAAGGGATTGAGTAATAAAATAGCAGCGTCTTTTTCAAGTGTCCCATTCTGATGCGTGTACTTTTTAAATCGTAGAATAATGTACTTTCCATAAGTGTCCGTTCTAGACGTGTACTTTTTAAGTCGTAGAATAGCAATGTATGTACTTTCCTTAGGTGTTCCAATTTAGTACGTGGGATGACGTGCCAAATTGGAACACTTATGGAAGTAGGACGTACCAAATTGGAACACTTATGGAAAGTACATTGCTATTCTACAACTTAAAAAGTACACGCGTCTAGAACGGACACTTATGCAAAGTACATTGCTATTCTACAAATTAAAAAAGTACACGCACTCAAATGAGACACTTGAAAAGACGTTCTTTATTCTACGACTCAATCCCAGAATAAAACGTTCATTCTATAAAAGAGTTCAAAGGATTTTTGCAACTTGCAATAGTCACATATGCGGCATATCATGAAGACATGAACCATATGCTGCAAAGTCATTCAATAGACGTACATGATTTTGCTTGAGTAGATTGTGGTCCCTAAACGAGTAATAGTGTACTCATTTGCCATTTCATTGTACTCGGTAAATTATAATATGTGTAATTAATGCTGGTGTTGATTGATAAAAATTATTTTACTCTTATAGTTAACTAGCGAGTACTGTGCTTTAGCGGCATCGGTTTCTAGCGACAAACAATTAACGATATGCAATATTGTGGTTCTTATAACATTCAAAATAGAACGTGAAAAGATCAAAATTTAATTACAAACGGTTGTAACATGTGATAATTCAACTTTAGCAAAAAAAATTTAACATGTATCAAACAACATATAAAAATATTTAATGAAACTTAAAATAAAACATAAGATATGCGATATTGTGGTAAGTGTTTCGTGTAACGTTCAAAATAAAACGTGAAAATATCAAAATGTAATTGCAAACGGTTATAACAATCAATAATTCAACTCAAACAAAAATTCTTAACATATATCAAAAAATATATAAAACTAAAAACATTTAGTAAAACTGAAAATAAAACATTATATCAATTTTATGAATTTTGGTTAAGTGTGACGTGTTCTAATATGAATAACAAAAAGGTCAATAAAAGGATCGTTTGTTGTGTAGAGTGAGAAATTAAGCATTTTATGCTATAAAAATGCTGATATATTTATGCTATACTTATGCTTTAAATCTTACCAGGTTCCATCATGATACTTCAATCGCAAATAATCAAGTTTTTTGGACATAATAAAAACCGGTTTAAGAATTAAGATCCAAAGTAACAAGATTCTTCATGTACATCTTTTTAATTTATTTAGTAATATGTAAGATACATACCATTGTTATCTTCTTATATTTATTAGAAGCCTTGACCTTGAAATAAAAAGAGCATAAATATATGCTCATGAGATTTTATAGCGGCATATAGTTATAATGATATTTTGGTTAAATGTTTTGTGTAACGTTTTGTATAACCAAAATATCACTATGACTATATGCCGTTATAAAATCCCGTTACTATGAACGAGTACTCGTCTAGTTTTCATAATATGTGTTCTGATGTCTTTGTGATGTCAAGATGGCACATTTTCATGTTATTGGGTTTCTAGACTATCTACATCTATTGTGCATGAATCGCTTCATAATATCAACTGAATCTAAGATATATGCTTTCAATAAAATTAATTAAATGATAAAAGAAATTGAAATGAGAATAGTGGAAAAGAATTCTAGCCACATATATTTAATGAAGATGGATATATTTAAGAGTGATCTCTTTTTTAAGTGCATATGACAAATGTAGTCGTGATTACTTCCTCATAACTCGTATTCTATATTTTTTTTCTTTCTTTTGATCTTAATATGCAACGATAACTCATGTATCTTTGATGGTAATATTTAAATTCTCATTTTTTATGATTAATACATGTATGAAAGTAAATATAACTATGAAATAAATATTTGTAACGTTTTTCTTATGATAAAGTTCAAGTAGATTTGATAAATTAAATTTCAATACAATCAAAATATATGAAATATTTTGGGCTCAATCACATGCTAGACCCAATAATAGCATCCAATGGATTACAACACGCTAATGACTATAGATTAATAACCGTTAGTCCATTTTCATAGTTTTTCAAATGAACTCAACACTATTACAGTACAACATTGAATATCAAAATCGAAGCAAGAATAAATACTAATAAACATTAGAATAACCTTGTTGATTAAATATTGGGATGAACTCTATGGGCATTTTGGACAACCTTCCTTGGTCTTCCGGTTGTTGTAGCATGGGCAAACTTGTTTGTTACCGTAAAACCAGTGGTGCACACAAACAATTCACGCAAGATTTTGGCGAGAAGAACATGCATGGCTTGTGGTATTGTGTTTTGCTACATCTCTAATGCATTCTCCACCGTACTGTGTTTTATTTGGGCACAAACCATTAGACATTTGTAGTCAATTCGATGCATATATTGGATCTAAGATAAGACATAGGAATTATGAGAGCTTTTTAAACTTTCAAGTCCAAATCTACCGCGATGTCTTCCATTAGCAGAGACCATGAAGTAAAGCAATAAAAGAACATATTTATGAAGAAAAATAAGAGACTACAATGTACTAACCTCATGATCATCATCAACATTTTGTTCAATTTTCATTTCCATTACTATCTACTACGTGAATTAGCACAAGTTTGAAAATGAAAATTAGGATTATGGTGTTTATAAAAGATATGTTTTGGAAAGTATTAAATTTATAGATTTAAGATCATTTGAGGACAAAGATTATTAACATAACAGGGATCAATCTCCACCATCCATTTTTATTTGATCTAATGGATGAGATTAATCCCAACAATTTTAAAAACCACTTTATCATTTTTTTCAAATAATAATAACTTTCAAACCGTTAATCGTTAGCGAAAAAAATATATCATTCGACGAGCATTTAATTATCTTTTATAGATAGGCATTTTGATATACTTTAGACAAAATTTCTTTTTCGTATTTTCACGTTTTTGAAAGTTTTTTGTTTTTCGTTCTTATCGAAATTTGCATTAAAATCATATATGATTAAACACTAATTTGAATATCACATGTGATATTAGTTTTATATCATATATGATATTAGTGTTATACCATATATGATATGTAATATCACATGTGATATTAGTGTAATATCACATATGATATACATATCATATCACATGTGATATCACACATATCATATATGATTTAACACTAATATCACATGTGATATTCGAATTAGTGTTTAATCATATATTATTTTTCATGCAAATTTCAAATAACGTAAAAAAGAAGAAAAACGTGAAAAAGCGATTTTTTCTTTTTTTCGAAAGTATATCAAAGTGCCCTTCTATACAAAGAAAATTAAATGTTCTTCGCGACGGTGTACATATTTTCACTTAATGATTAACGGTTTTAGAGATATTTAAATTATAAAAAAGAGTTGAAATAATAAAATGCTTTTAATCTCGGCCATTGATTTCTTTTTAGATGGATGGTAGAGATGAGTCCCTTAGTATGTAAGAAAAGTTTGGTATTTAAAATAACTCCCCTCAATTTATAAAGCATAATTTTTTTACACGATTGGCATACAATGGACATTGGTATTGGAAGTTTCAAATTTTAAATCATTCCTATATTTCAAACAACTTATGCGCTCAAAAATACTTGACTAAGCGACGACGAGAAAAAGAATGTTTGTTTGTTCTATATCGAACAACTTATGCGCCAAGAGGCACCACTTTGAAAGCTTTTCCGAACTTCCTTATCCGGATGAGACTTACATGGCCGACTTTGGTAACAAGCTAATCTTTCTTGAGAGATTATAATCCATCGAGTTACAGTGAATACGAGACTCTATATGCCGCGTTAACCACGGAACAGAGAAATGTATATGACACCATCATGACGTCCGTTACAAATGGTAGAGGAGAAATTATTTTGTATACGGATACGGAGGGACTGGTAAGACATATTTATGGAAAACCCTTGCTGCCGGGATTAGAAGAAATGGTGACATAGTCATAAACGTTGCATCAAGTGGCATTGCATCTTTATTGATGTCAGGTGGACGGACTGCTCATTCGAGGTTTCATATTCCGATAAATATTGATGAGACTTCTACGTGCTCAATAACTCCGCAAAGTGACTTGGGCATGTTGTTGAAGAAATGCAAGCTTATTATTTGGGATGAGGCTCCCATGACAAATAAGCTGTGCTTTGAGGCTTTAGATAGGTCCTTGAGAGATATCTTGCGTAAGAACAGGTACGACACTTTTGATGCCTTTGGTAATATGACTGTAGTATTTGGCGGTGATTTTAGGCGGTCTTGCCCGTTATTCAAAAGGTTCCGACAAGACATTGTTAATGCATCTTTAAAACAATCGTACTTGTGGGATCATTTCAAAGTCTTAAAATTAACCGCTAATATGCGCCTTACGGTTGGATCACGGCACGAGGATGTAGGCGAGATAAAGGAATTTCGAATGGATATTGAAAGTAGGAGATGGAGATATTGGAGGACAACACGACGGAGGGTTTTGATAGATATACGAAGATATTCTAATACATGAAACTAATGATCCGTACAATCTATTATAGATTTCACTTACCCAAACATTTTGGATAACATAGGTGATCCGCCTTACTTCGTGAAAAGGCCATTTTGCTCCAACCAATGAAGTGGTTGGCAGATTAACGATCATTTGCTTCAAACCTTTCTCGGTGAAGAAATGGTTTATCTTAGTTGTGACAACATAGATAAACTGACCGTGGTGGTGCTATAGACCAAGCGCCTTTTCACCGAATTTATCAACGGTTTAAAATTTTCGGGTGTCCCAAACCATAGGCTCGCATTGAAGGTCGGTGTCCCAATAATGTTGTTGAGAAACATTAATCAATCACAAGGTTTATGTAATGGGACAAGGCTTTAAGTGACTAAATTAACGCGTGCCTCTATTCAAGCCAAAATAATTAACGGAACACATTTTGGCAATACGGTTATACTTCCAAGGTTGAAAATTACTCCATCGGATAAACGTTTACCACTCAAGATCGTGCGCAAACAATTTCGCCGGGTTTCTTTTGCCATGACGATAAACAAGAGCCAAGGACAATCACTTTCGAAGTTGGTTTATACCTACCACGTCCTGTTTTCACACACGGACAATTATATGTCGACTTTCACGCGTAAAAGTAAAAGGGTTTGAAGGTTGTTATTTACGATGCGATCGTAATTTATTAAAGACTACTACAAATGTAGTCTATAAAGAGGTTCTTCACGGTCTTTGATCGCTTATCAATGGTATGTTCGGATATTCACTTAATGTGATACTTAATTTGTTTTTACATGTTTATTGTAATTCACACAAATGTTTTACTTACATTCTTTTCATGGTTTGTTAGGTTCTCGGCAATTTGTATTGCCTTACCAATTCATCTACTTCCCACTACATACGCTTTCTTTTTGAAGGTCATCAAGATTGAAGACCACGTGATTGGTTGTTTATTACATTATTACTTACAATAATTGTACTCTATATTGTACTTGACTTATCACTTCATATTAATAAATATGATTCACTATTTGTTTTCTTTCATTATTTTTCTTATTTTGTTTACATACTAATTTTTTCTTTTGCAACATCTTTTTTCCTCTTATTACTTTTATTATCATCTCATTTATATATTTTTAAACATAACCCGGTGTCAACGGGTCTTATAAGCTAGTTTACTACATATAATCAAGTTATCAAATCATTGTACATTACTAAGTTTTAAGTCAACTTTACTACATTACTATATATAAGTTTCAAGTCAACTTTATTACATTACTACATTAAAGAGATGAATCGTTTCTTCAACTGAAGAGATAAATACAATTGTTTCTTGACTTACCGAATATAAGGTTTTCCACTTTTCACTTCTTGACTTTTTCACATTTCACTATTGACCATTTTGCTATTATATGTAGTTTAGATATAGAAATTAGAAATGAGTAATTAAAGCAAGTTTTGGTTATAAGAGTAAAGTAGGAAAACCAGTAATTATAAGTCGTAATTACTATTCATATATAAAAATTAGACACTTATTTTGAGACAAACATAAATAGTAAAATGGACATTTTTTAGGACAGAGGGAGTACAATTTTTGTCCAAATTTTGAACGGGAGTCTATACACACACCCCAAACGTCTTATTACACACCCTTTTATGCATAGCCGGGTTGTAATGTGTGCATATGATATTGTATTGTGTGCATAGCGGTTTGTCTTGTACTAAAGGGGTGTTGCTATCTGAACTCCCAATTTGAACCCACGAAGATTCATAAGAAGGCATCACATGTCGCATTATAGAAATCAACTTCTAGAAGATTAAAAACGCGTTCTTTTTGTTTACAAAGTACTCTTAGAATCTATTGGAAACCTTAAAGAGCTTTTTTTTTTTTTTTTTTTTTTAAGTCGTTAAGTTAGTTATGAATTTGTCCAATCATAATGTCAATAGTCTCCACTTAGTGTGAATCAAGATGTGCAAGATTAATGCATGTAGATATTATAACTCGCTATTGTAGATTATACATGTTAGCCTGAGATTGTAAAAAGGCATTGATACTTATACCACCACAACATGATGCATACACTACAAAATTACACTATTAATGCATATAATACAACATTATGGTATGTGCATAATTGTGATGTATGTATCAATTGTGGTGGTGTAAATATCAATACCCATTCTAAAATTCACATGACCTTTTATGCACCATAGATTTGTGGATCAAGTCAGTCAATATCTGTACGTAAAGATTATTTGTTGCTTACTAGTACCCCTCCCTGATTTTAAATATATAGAGATCCCCATGATTTAAAGATTTGGAATTAAGTATCTGTTATTTTCTTTTTCGTATTAATTATATTTCTGTCTTCTACTTTACTTGATTGTCAAAGTATTCCATCACGTAAGTCTGTGGCCTAAATTTTGCACAGAAGGGAAGTTTCTCTGTAAGTACATTGAAATTTCTCGGTACAAACTACCCGTGCATTGTTATAAAGGGAGTTTTCGTTTATTAATAACTGCTTACACATTAGTTTCCTAAATTATCCCAAATGACTACTATTTCAGCTAGGACGATATGTGACAAGATTGAAAAGCTATTAAATAGCCGTCTCCCCGTTCTTTCTTTCACTTCACCCCTATATAGCTTCGGTGAAGTTATCAGTTTGAAAGATGGTTGTAGATGGGCTGAAGAAGTGCTGGAACTCGATGACAAGTATGGTCAGCCTATGGTGTGGATTGGGGTCTACATTGCGGTAGCATCAATAGTTTGCATCCTTGCCATGGCTTCAGATTTGTTGCATGGTTTCCGAAATAAAAATTCTGGTTTCCTAGCAAATATTTCTCTCAATGCTGCATCTATCACAGTGATAGCCATCATCATGAAATTGCCTGTGGATCTAAGTAGTGACATGCCAAGTTCCAACGATCAAACAGCCAAGTTGGGAAGTCTGGCTTTCATGTGCACGATGATGGTTAACTTAATGCCCTCTTTGGCGTCTATGGACAACATGACACTTCTTGCAAACGTCATAGGTTTGTCCATTCTTGTTATCACTGTTATTGTGAATATTTGCATCCAGATAAGTACTGGCGTTATTTATGATCTCATTCTTGATGAAAATAGTCAATTAGATTGTATTATGGTCGGCGTGCTTTTATGTGGCTATGCTTACCCTGCTACTAATAATTATGATTTCTTCATCTCTAACAATTACATCCTCTAAGGAAATTCTAGAAGTCAAGTATCAAGCAACAAACAAAACATTTTTAACTGGTCAACATAACCACTTGTCTAAGATTGAGAAACTAAGACAGCATGTGAGAATATATTGGGTCATGGCAGAAACTGGCAACCCTCAATTTGTGATGGTTAGCAATCCATTATCCACAGCTTCTGGGGTCATATGTGTAATTGTTTTACTCATGAACATGCTTGTTGTGTTCCAAATTGTGTTTGGATTTCAAGCTGGACCATTTTATAGACATGCATCAGTGTACAAGTGGTCAACAATTTTCATTCTCATAACACAGTCCACTGGGGTTGTGGTGGGTACCATCGCTCCTGTATTCAGATGTTTTTCTATTTTGAGCTTCAAGTTGGTCACTAAATGGGAAAGGAATCATTTGATGGTTTTCAAAATAGAAGAGTATTGGACCCAAAAGTTGTATGAGTGAAACAAACTGATATACCTTTTCTATCAAGCAGCCCTAGATCAAGAGCTTTCCTTTACAACGAAAAGTCTCATTATAAGCATTTGCATTATGTTTCAAAAGGTAACTGTCGTATCATGCAAAGTGATATGGCTTATCCTGATATTCGTTCTAAAATTGTAGTCTGCTGTTGGAATTCATTGAAGGCAATGTTGTTGTCATCCTCACTCACCGCCTCAGCAACTGACGATATAGATGAAGACCTTAGCAATTATGTTTTAAAAATTCAAGATGAGATGGAGCTTGCTGAGCAAGCACTCAAAGGAATTTCAAAGTCTATGAATTTATTCATTTTAAAAGCAGAGAAGGATCAAAACAACAATCTTCAAAAGCTTCTTGAAATCTACGGATTCGAAGGAGTAGAGATATTTGACACCAATGATGTTAAATGTCTGCTTCCTCTTGAGCTTGTTAACAGTTGGAGCTTATCAGTAGTAACTTTAACATGCATCGCTGTTGCCATCCCAAATATTCAAAAGGCGCCATACAGAACCTGTTAAGAAGTGTTGGTGAAGGTCTTTCGTCGCTCATCTTGTCGAAGAAAGTCTCAATAGTGCAAGTGAATATGTGGATATTCGAAGGCCACGAAGAGCTTGTGGCATGAGGTTGAATACAACTGCAGATGGTTGAATAACACTCTATTAAAAGTGCTTTTGATGGGAAAACAGCAACAGAGATTCTTAATTGGTTTTCTGATAAAGGTGAAGAAACTGTGATAGAAATCCACAAAAGTTCGTATGGAAAGATGTTGCAGAACAGCAGTTCTAAGAAGTTGATTGCTGCCAATTCAATGTACCGAATTGCACAAACAATCATACTTAGAGACCAAAGCAACACCGAACCGCTTAGCAAAAGCAATTGTTTGCCCTTTTAAATGGCATGATTGCAGACATATTGTCTGCTTGTTTCACCAACTTACCACGAGTCATAACGATGAAATGCCATGAAAGCGTGATAGAAAACGAGAGGCAAGTGTCAAGGGTGCAGCAAGGCTTCTCGGGAAGACTACAAAGATAATAGAAAGACTAGAGAAACGTGAACTTCCAAGCATGGATCTTGATAAGATGGCATATATCGATGAGTGGCGTCTTTATCTGAAGCAATCTATCCCTTGAGCTAATTGCTCCAGCTTCATGGCCTCATCTCAAAAGATCATATGTGTAAAGGCATAATTTGTGGTGTTACTAGTTTTGCATTGCATATGTTTCACATTGTGCATTGGATGTACCCATTTTTTCTTTGCTAGGATTTATGTGTTAGTTCTTAATGTTTTCTTTGCTAGGATTGTCATATCGACATATATCTTTCACTACGAACTTGTATTATATTTCTTTCTATTAATTATATTTCAAAGGATGTGTGTAATAAACTTCAAAGTGTTGCTATATAATTATTTATCCTATAATCATTACTGGTACTGTGTACCTGTTTATTGTGCCATTAAACTACGTAAAGTATTGTACTGGTTGTAAAACTTTCTTGTGCTCCAACAAGAAAAAATGAGCTGAATTTTGGCCGCTTTTACCCGCTCATGTTACTTGATTTTAAACATGAAAACACACCGCCATAAAAGATTGATTCATATATCGTGTAATATACATGAGTACTGGATTAATAATTGCAAGTGGGATAACACCCTATGTCATTTCCTATATGGTTATTATTGCGTAAATTGCTTAAAAGAAGCTTATGATCATTTTGATGATATGATGAGTAATGGTATACAACCTGATAATATAACTTATACAGTATTCGATGATGAAATCTAAAGTACACGGAAAAATTATATATTAGTAGACACCGGAAGAGAGCATAGGAATTTGATTCCATTTGTGTGTGGTTTTTGTTAGCTTTTTATTTTTCCAGGTCTGTGGTATTTGATGGTTATTAAAGTTGTGTGAGCTGTTGATGTAGTCAGGTACGTAAGGCTGGACGTAATAGGCGGCCTTGACTCGGTTGGTCTCCCAAACCCGACTCGGTCGCCTCTATTACACTTGTGGTACACGACTTGGTCGCCTATAGGCAAGAAAAGGAGAAGTGGGCTGTGTACGACCGACTTGTGTGCTCATCTGTGTGTGTGAGTATTTAACAAAAAATGTATTTTTGTGTGGTATATTTTTTGTGTTGTGGGTTGTTTTATTACACCAAGTTGGTCATAAAGCAGTCTGAAAGAGAGAAAGTTGAGGCGGTAGAGGAGATGAAGGTCGCCTAGGGGCTCTTTATTACACCCGGTCATGAAGTAATCTAAAAGATAGAAAGTTGATATAAGGGATATTATGTTAATAGAAAATAAAAATTATAATCTAAAAATGAGTTGGACTTTGCGATTATTGTAGACCGATTAATAGTATTGATAGACAAATATAGTCAATACACTGATGGGAAGTTTTGGTGCAATTTTCACTTCCACTTTTTGTCAAAGTCTACTCTGCCAATTACTCCTTATTGTGCGCTTTTTTTTTTTCTTTTTTTTTTCCTTTCTCAGAGCATCCATAATGGTGAAGATGTATATTAGTCCATAATTATGAATTTATAAATCTTTTGATGTTAAAAACCTATGTTTACTATGCATAAACCTTTTACAACTCTTCAAATGATTCATAAGAACACATGCATTAAATTATGAATAGGTTTAAGAATATGAACCTCTTCATGCCACATGTACATGAAACAAATGATCACTATTATTAAAATGAAAGATAAAGCTTTATATAGGTTTTAGACCTTTTCATGAAAGTACCATAGTGGATGCCCTCACGTCCACACACTTGCACTTGTTGGGAGGTCTTTTTGAAAGCAGTCTCTTTACACTCAAATTTATCTTGAGATAGGGGTAAAATTTGTCTACATTCTACCTCCTCATATCCCGTCCCAACAGAATTAGGTATGTTCTTGTTGTTGGAAGTTTCAGTGCAACTACATGGAAAATTCTCTGTACAAACAAACTGTGCATTGTCATGACAAGATGTTTAGCAATTAGCTTACGAGTTACTTGGCCAATCAATCCCAAATGACTTCATACGATTATTCATCTTTTATGATATATGATAAGATTGGGAGTGAAATGTTTTATATCAGCTACCAATTTCGTAACAAAACACTTTTCATCACATACATCACCCTAACTACAGAGCCAGAGGATGCAAATAAATTGTGGAGTTATCGTAATACCCAGCCCAAATGGTAATAAAAGCAATCAACAAAACATAATGAGTGCGTTTAGTTGAAAGAAAACATCCTTATTTATAGAAAATATTTTGTACAAAACAAGAAAAATGGAAGTTGCGTTCAAATCAAACTTTTCCAAACACATTCTCTACAAAACACAAAACATGTATTTCTCAACTTAACAAGATAAACTATAAAACACGTGTTTTCTTTGTTTCCATTGTAACTCACCTTTTTTTCATAAAAAATAAAAAATAATGTCAATGAATGCGTTTTCTACATTATATGAAAAATTTAATCCTCATTTTTTCTTAATAAAACTGAAAATAGAAAACTAAATGATGTAATGGTATGACTCTTTACTATTATTAAGACTAAAATACACGGTTGGTCCCTAAACTTGGCAGGACGCATCGCGATGGGACAAAACTCGGCCTTTTCATCGCCACAGGTCCAAACCTTGGCCTATATAGCTTCCTTCAGGTTAATGATTTGAGGTTGGATTGTACAGATTACTGAAAAAAGCGCTGAACTCGATGACAATTATGGTCACCTATGGTGTGGATTGGGGTCTACATTGCGGTAGCATCAATAGTTTGCATCCTTGCCATGGTCGCATTTGTTTCATGGTTTCAAATAAAAGATTCTAGTTTCAAAGAAATATTTCTCCTCAATGTCGCATCTATCACGCGATGATAGTGTCACCATGAAATTGCATGTGGATCTAAATCTTGAAATGCCAAATGCGACGATCAAATGACCAAGTTGGCAAGTCCGCTTTCATGTGCCGATAACGCTACATGCGTCGTTGGTCAAGGAAACTTCCTTTTCTTGAGCAAGTTTTATAACACCCTAGGCGTTGAACCTAATCGTTGTAGTGTAGTAATTAGGGTAAGCCACGGGTATTGATATCGTTCTCTGGGAATAGGAATGCTAGTAAGAAGTTACTACGCTAAGGTTAAGGTTGAGGAAGATTATTTTTGTATTTTTATATTTTATGAAATGGAAAGGTACGAATCTCGGGTATTGGATGGGGAGGGTTGGTATTTCTACCGATTACTCTACTATTATCTAATTATCTAAACTAAGGTTGTGGGAGTCTATGTCTAATTAATGTGTGCTCGTATGATAGTTTAAAGATGTGTTTACTTAGGTTGTACTACTCCTAATTATCTCCTATTGATGGTTGAGTTGTCACGTCCTTATTCTTAGTTGCGTTGTGTGTCTAAAGTTGTAGGGTATGCGTTTCTCCCCAACTCTTTGAACTTACCAAAGGGTCTCGTGTACAAAACCCACTAGGGATAATAAACTCTTACTCTAAGGCACTCTTTGGATGGTTTAGCTTACAACTACTCGTAATTATATTCTAAGGTTCACAAAGATGAATCAAGCATTAAGTACACAACGAATGACCTATCGCATTACTAGATCATTAATCAACTAAGATAAGAAACAACCAATCAATATTCAATAATTAAGTTTCATACTTCCTAAGCAAACACACAAATAAATTAGCTTGACATGGAGAACATGCAAGCATACACACAAATAATCAAAGACATAATTGAATTAATGAAGTAAATACTTATCTTGATGTAAGATAGGTTTAAAACCTAAAATCTTACACAAGACACCTTAGGTTGGTTTAGGTTTTCACTCCAAAAGACTCTCCCTAAAACTGAAAAATTGGATTCTATATATAAGATTACATATGCGACGGCGTCACCTTATGTTTCGTGGCCGTCGTGTCGCCGTCGTTAGGGTTTCGCCTTGGCCACGTTAACCTTGCGATGGCGTCACCTTATGTCCGTGGCGCCGTCTCTTCGACTTCGGCGTCGTCTGGATTGCATCTAGGCCGTGCGAGTTGCGACGACCTACTCTTTTACAAGCGGGACGTCGTCACTTGAAAATCTGAGTTTTAGGTTACGAACCGTCACAAAAATCCTCGGACGGCGTCGCATTAGCACCGACGCCGCCTTCTATTTTCAAGAATTGTGAGTGTCTCGATTTTGAATTTGGCCATTTTCTTCATATATTCGCTTTTCGGTCAAATAAGTGCCATTCCAACATTTTGCCTTCAAGAGACCTAAAAGTGAAAAGGAACGATATTAAGCAATAACGGATACAAAAGTGATCAAATAAGGACTTAAACGACCCCTCAAAATGGTACCTTTTAAAACCTTATCAAATATCCCTACACTTGTTATTTGCTTGTCCTCAAGCAAATGTGCTTTAACCAATTAATTTATAAGTTAGGGTCATGAAGCACTAATTCAAAATGGTCCACAACACATATAAGCCCATAAAAGTCATAACAAGCACGGAATTACATACTAGCACCTCGCATGGGGTGTTTGGATACTACATCTCTCTCGGGTGTATATATGAAATATAACAAATAGGAAATGGAAGATAAACACTCATTAACTGGTCCTAGTACATAGATTACCATAAGCTTGAGAATAGATCAAACCTCCATCGCTTTGGCGTAAGCACCTAGGAAAGACTATCAAAGAGGTCTTTTAAAGGGTTGTAATGTTAGGCTTACGGTAGGGAAACAAAAGGTTTGGTGGGATAGGCTATTTAGTGGTGGCAAGTCAAAAATCTCTATGTTAAATGCATACGAAGAATGGCGTTGCTAAGCCAAGACTCGACACTCTAAACTCAAGATAACTAAAATAAACAAACATAAATTCAAATATAGATATAGGATGGTAGCCCGTAAGTTTTTTTTTTTTTTTTTTTTTTTTTTTGTTTTTGCATACACTTTTACTCTACCATCCTCTACGATAACATCAAAATACTAGGGATTTATAGGCATATCCCTACACTTGAGTTTTATTATTCTAACACTAATTTGACCCAATTGAAAGATCAAAACACTTGGGGTACATTATTACGCAAACAAAGGAATTTGAATTTTAACGTTCCTTCCGCCATTTCATAAACTTTAACTTTTCCCATGAATCCCAATCGTCCCAAAGCTGTATACAAAGGATATGACTCGACTTAGCAACTTATGCAAGCAACTAGATAATTGAACTAAGGGTTTAGGGTGATAAAAACATTTGCACTAAAAGTGAGTGCATAAGGGGTAGGCTAAAGCGATTTGGGTGTATATTTGGGGTGGGGTGTAAACAATGCTCTTCATTGATATTCCGAAAAACCGAAACATCACGAGAACCGCGAAAAGGATAGGCTCGAGGGGTTAACTAGGGTATCGTGTACTAAAGATGAGTACAACGCAAAGGTGTGGGGAATTACTCAACCGATATGGAAGAAGTAATTATATTACAGGTATCAAACAAGGGTTATCCTAATGCCTCTTATCATTTAGTTATTCCTAACTACACAAGTGTAGCCTCACTGCGATCTCGAATGCATCACAAAACAAGTTCTAGAATCTAATATACTACCGGTTCACACTCTAAGCATTGAAGATGAATGCTTTAATTCCTACTAATCTAAGGCGATCCTCGCATTTGGTGGAATTTGGGTGGTAAAGGGTTTTGTGCTAGTCATGCAACTTTCTATCCATGAGGCGATAACGCTACACGCGTCGTTCGAGTCAAGGAAACTTCCTTTTCTTGAGCAAGTTTTATAACACCCTAGGCGGTGAACCTAATCGTTGTAGTGTAGTAATTAGGGTAAGCACACGGTATTGATATCGTTCTCTAGGGAATAGGAATGCTAGTAAGAAGTTACTACGCTAAGATTAAGGTTGAGGAAGATTATTTTTGTATTTTTATATTTTATGAAATGGAAAGGTACGAATCTCGGGTATTGGATTGGGGGTTGGTATTTCTACCGATTACTCTACTATTATCAAATTATCTAAACTAAGGTTGTGGGAGTCTATGCCTAATTAATGTGTGCTCGTATGATAGTTTAAAGATGTGTTTACTTAGGTTGTACTACTCCTTAATTATCTCCTATTGATGGTTGAGTTGTCACGTCCTTATTCTTAGTTGCGTTGTGTGTCTAAAGTTGTAGGGTATCGTTTCTCCCTAACTCTTTGAACTTACCAAAGGGTCTCGTCTACAAAACCCACTAGGGATAGTAAACTCTTACTCTAAGGCACTCTTTGGATGGTTTAGCTTACAACTACTCGGTAATTATATTCTAAGGTTCACAAAGATGAATCAAGCATTAAGTACACAACGAATGACCTATCGCATTACTAGATCATTAATCGACTAAGATAAGAAACAACCAATCAATATTCAATAATTAAGTTTCATACTTCCTAAGCAAACACACAAATAAATTAGCCAGACATGGAGAACATGCAAGCATACACACAAATAATCAAAGACATAATTGAATTTATGAAGTAAATACTTATCTTGATGTAAGATAGGGTTTAAAACCCTAAAATCTTGTACAAGACACCTTAGGTTCGGTTTTAGGTTTTCACTCCAAAAGACTCTCTAAAAGCGAAAAATTCGGATTCTATATAAGATTACATATGCGACGGCGTCACCTTATGTTTCGTGACGCCGTGTGTCGCCGCTATTAGGGTTTCGTCTTGGCCACGTTAACCTTGTGACGACGTCACCTTATGTCCGTGACGCCGTCCTCTTGACCGACGGCGTGCGGATTGCATCTAGGCCGTCCGAGTAGCGACGGCCTACTCTTTTACAACCGGCGTCGTCACTTGAAAATACGAGTTTTGGGTTACGAACCGTCACAAAAATCCTCGGACGGCATCACAAATAGCACCCGACGCCGTCGCCTTCTATTTTCGTGCTGTGAGTGTCTCGATTTTGACTTTGGCCATTTTCTTCATATATTCGCGCTTTTCGTCCAAATAAGTGCCATTCCAGCATTTTGCCTTCAAGAGACCTAAAAGTGAAAAGGAACGATATTAAGCAATAACGGATACAAAAGTGATCAAATAAGGACTTAAACGACCCTCAAAATGGTACCTTTTAAAACCTTATCAAATATCCCTACACTTGTTATTTGCTTGTCCTCAAGCAAATGTGCTTTAACCAATTAATTTATAAGTTAGGGGTCATGAAGCATTAATTCAAAGCGGTCCACAACACATATAAGCCCTCAAAAAGTCATAACAAGCACGAATTACATACTAGCACCTCACATGGGGTGTTTGGATACTCACATCTCTCTCGGGTGTATACATGAAATATAACAAATAGGAAATGGAAGATAAACACTCATTAACCGGTCCTAGTACATAGATTACCATAGGCTTGAGAATAGATTAAACCTCCATCGCTTTGGCGTAAGCACCTAGGAAAGACTATCAAAGAGGTTTTTTAAAGGGTTATAATGTTAGGCTTACGGTAGGGAAACAAGGGTTTGGTGGGATAGGCTATTTAGTGGTGGCAAGTCAAAAATCTCTATGTTAAATGCATATGAAGAATGGCGTTGCTAAGCCAAGACTGACACTTCTAAACTCTAGATAGCTGAAATAAACAAACATAAATTCAAAGATAGATGTAGGATGGTAGCCCGTATTTTTTTTTTTTTTTTTTTTTTTTTTTTTTCATTTTTTTATACTTTTACTCTACCATCCTCTACGATAACATCAAAATACTAGGATTTATAGGCATATCCTACACTTGAGTTTTATTACTCTAACACTAATTTGACCCGATTTGAAAAGATCAAAACACTTGGGTACATTATTATGCAAACAAAGGGAATTTGAATTTAACGTTCCCTTCCGTCATTTCATAAACTTTAACTTTTCCATGAATCCCAATCGTCCCAAAACTGTATACAAAGGATATGACTCGACTTAGCAACTTATGCAAGCAACTAGATAATTGAACTAAGGGTTTAGGGTGATAATAAACATTTGCACTAAAAGTGAGTGCATAAGGGGTAGGCTAAGGCGATTTGGGTGTATATTTGGGGTGGGGTGTAAACAATGCTCTTCATTGATATTCGGAAAACCGAAACATCACGAGAACCGCGAAAAGGATAGGCTCGAGGGGTTAACTAGGGTATCGTGTACTAAAGATGAGTACAACGCAAAGGTGTGGGGAATTACTCAACCGATATGGAAGAAGTAATTATATTACGGTATCAAACAAGGGTTATCCTAATGCCTCTTATCATTTAGTTACTCCTAACTACACAAGTGTAGTCTCACTTGCGATCTTGGAATGCATCACAAAACAAGTTCTAGAATCTAATATACTACCGGTTCACACTCTAAGCATTGAAGATGAATGCTTTTAATTCCTACTAATCTAAGGGCGATCCTCACATTTTGGTGGAATTTGGGTGGTAAAGGGTTTTTGTGCTAGTCATGCAACTTCCTATCCATGAGACGCTTTTGTTAAGACTAATGGCCCACTCCTATATGTCATAAAAAAATTTAAATTTTGTGCCAAAATTACCCTAACCGACATTTCCTCATGGTTTATTACACAAATACAATTAGACAAAGCAAATAATCAAGGATAAGTATAGTTTCAAAGTTCCCGTTTTATTTTCCCTCCCTACACTTAAACTGAACATTATCCCCAATGTTCCCCGAAAGTATCAAAGTTATGATAATGGAAGGTAAGTAAAAACGAAAGAAACTAATACTCCCGATTAGCTCGGTAGGATCCGTGTAAAGTGGTGGTTAAATCCTTTTCAAGAAGAATTATTGCGTGAAAAGCTCCTTCCAATCTTATGTAACTTCTTCTTGACAAACTAAACTCGCACACTTGAAGAAAACAAACGAAACCTTCGCAGAAAATCATGCGGTAATAATATATATAAGACTCGATTTAAACTAGGATATAATGCTTGTGGAATGGATGTTTACAAAATTTCTAAGAAAATTAAGACCGAAAATTCCAAAATTTATAAGTAGCTCGAGAAACGAGAAAAAAGTGATCCGATGTTTTTATTCCTTCCGACGCCGTCAGTTATCCCGACAAAACGGTGCGATTTTCGGAAAAATTCGGAAAATTTACATCTTTAGAATCGGAAAACTTTCTCGCAAAAACATCCATTATGACTCGATACAAGCATTTGACTCGAACAAACAACATAAATATCTTTTAGTTAATTGTTATTCTCATGTTTACGTTTCTTTGAAAACGTGTGTAATCCTCCTACACTTATCCCTTATGTAAAATACCTTTATATGCAATTAAGACGAGGTTAAAAACAAAATAAAGCATTTTACAAATTTAAACATGAGGATAAACAATTAATAAAAGTTATATGACACACAAATAAAAATGAAAACAAATACACATGGGTTGCCTCCCAAGAAGCGCTTGTTTTTGTTCGAGTCACGAGCCCGACTCTACCCTTATTTAATGGATAAAGGGAAGTTTTCCTACACTTAAGTTTAAGTGCGGGTGATAGTAGCAATACACACCCTTAGGGTGGAAATTTGCTACGTGAGGAGAAGGTGATGGGTGATTTATATGCTCAAAGGAGTGTGCTTCATTCATTATAACCTTACCTAAGTCTATTGGTGTAGCGAGTGAATCAAATCTCCTCTAAAAAGTGGATCATCTTCTATCAACTTCAAAAGATTCTTAGTTAAGGATCCATCTTGACCTAATAAACCCGGTTTAAACCCATAGTGTTTCTTGTTATCAACCATGAATGGGTGATAAAAGTGTGTAAGGTCATGGGTTACTCCTATATTAGCTTCCACTCTACATTGCCTAGAATCTACCACCTTTATCAAGCAACTACCCGGACTATCTATTTTGATGGGTGGATTGAGGCCTAATTCAATTCCAAGATTCACATCTAAGGACGGAACATTGGGTGAGGTTTTTGGTTGAGGCTCCGGTTCATCAAAATTAGGAACTTCCCTAGGACTAAGAGAGGTCATGACAACAAGCATCTAAACCTATATTCCCTAGTGGCGTTTGGTCCAAAGGTTCTACAATCGGGTTCCTATAGTCTCTTCTACTTCTTCCGGTAAGTTATAGGCGATGTGTGTTCCTCAGTGATGGTAGGACTTGTGGGTTATCCAGATGGGATTGGATTTTCTACTCATCCTCCATCTTATCAAGATCACCTATGTATTCATTTTGTCTTGTGGTAGCGCCTAACCATGACATGCACCTTGGTACCTCAACTCTAATCATCTCCTTCCTAAACAACCTTTCCGATCGAAGTTTCCAAATTGAAAATAGGTCTAAAGATTCGCTTTTTGGGTCCCATGTTCCACTTCTAAATTGGGCGTGAATCTCAAAGGTTTCCATGCATTTCGAACACCACGTCCCAAATATCCCCATCCGCTACATAGTCAAGTCTCCTTTGGGTTTCGTGGGCGATATAACGAGTGTAAAAGAATTGTAGTGGAAACAGTAAATCAATACCATGATAAAGGACTTTTTGTAATAAATATTTAATTCGAGTCCACGCCTAAAAAGGATTCATCATGATATTCTTTGGAACCTCAAGATCTCATTTTGGAGTGGAAAGGGTAGATTATGTAGTGGATTTCGTTGATTGGGTGTGAGTTTTGGCGATTCGCGTTCTCCATGCGGCTAACGGAATAGTTAATGAAAATGGTTACGAACAAAGGTCACGAAGAGGATAGACTATGAGGAAGCTAAAATGAGAAAAAGTTTACTTGATAGAATCAAGCAAAGAAACCTAAACGAGGTGGACTACTAACTAGCTATTCTATTCCCGCAATGGCGCCAAAAACTTGATAACGCCACGCGCCGTCGTTGGGTCAAGGAAACTTCCTTTTCTTCGAGCAAGTTTTATAACACCTAGGCAATGAACCTAATCGTTGTAGTGTAGTAATTAGGGTAAGCCACGGGTATTGATATCGTTCTCTGGGAAATAGGAATGCTAGTAAGAAGTTACTACGCTAAGATTAAGGTTGAGGAAGATTATTTTGTATTTTATATTTTATGAAATGGAAAGGTCACGAATCTCGGTATTGGATTGGGGGGTTGGTATTTCACCGATTACTCTACTATTATCTAATTATCTAAATTAAGGTTGTGGAGTCTATGCCTAATTAATGTGTGCTCGTATGATAGTTTAAAGATGTGTTTACTTAGGTTGTACTACTCCTTAATTATCTCCTATTGATGGTTGAGTTGTCACGTCCTTATTCTTAGTTGCGTTGTGTGTCTAAAGTTGTAGGGTATGCGTTTCTCCCTAACTCTTTGAACTTACCAAAGGGTCTCGTCTACAAAACCCACTAGGATAATAAACTCTTACTCTAAGGCACTCTTTGGATGGTTTAGCTTACAACTACTCGGGTAATTATATTCTAAGGTTCACAAAGATGAATCAAGCATTAAACACAACGAATGACCTATCGCATTACTAGATCATTAATCGACTAAGATAAGAAACAATCAATCAATATTCAATAATTAAGTTTCATACTTCCTAAGCAAACACACAAATAAATTAGCGGACATGGAGAACATGCAAGCATACACACAAATAATCAAAGACATAATTGAATTAATGAAGTAAATACTTATCTTGATGTTAGATAGGTTTAAAACCCTAAAATACAGATACAAGACACCTTAGGTTCAGTTTTAGGTTTCACTCCAAAGACTCTCCCTAAAATGCGAAAAATTCGGATTCTATATAAAGATTACATATGCGACGGCGTCACCTTATGTTTCGCAATGGCGCCGCCGTGTCGCCGTCATTAGGGTTTCGTCTTGTACGTTAACCTTGCGACGGCGTCACCTTATGTCCGTGGCGTCCTCTTCGACTTCCGGCGTCCGTCGGATTGCATCTAGGCCGTCGAGTAGCGACGGCCTACTCTTCTACAACCGGGCGTCGTCACTTGAAAATACGAGTTTGGGTTCTCGAATCACACGAAAATCCTCGGACGGCGTCGCACTGCTTTTAGACGCGTAAGCCTTCTATTTTCAAGCACTGTGAGTGTCTCGATTTTGACTTTGGCCATTTTCTTCATATATTCGCCTTTTCATCCAAATAAGTGCCATTCCAGCATTTTGCCTTCAAGAGACCTAAAAGTGAAAAGGAACGATATTAAGCAATAACGGATACAAAGTGATCAAATAAGGACTTAAACGATCCCTCAAATGGTACCTTTAAAACCTTATCGACGCTTTTGTTAAGACTAATGGCCCACTCCTATATGTCATAAAAATTTTAAATTTGGTGCCAAAATTACCCTAACCGACATTTCCTCATGGTTTATTACACAATCACAATTGGACAAAGCAAATAGTCAAGGATAAGCATAGTTTCAAAGTTCCTGCTTATTTTCCTCCTACATTTAAACCGAACATTGTCCCCAATGTTCCCGAAAGTATCAAAGTTATGATAAAAGAAGGTAATTAAAACAGCGAAACTAGTACTCCCCGATTTGCTCGGTAGGATCCGTGTAAAGTGGTGGTTAAATCCTTTTCAAGAAGAATTATTGCGAAAAGCTCCTTCCAATCTTATGTAACTTCTTCTTGACAAACTAAACCCGCACACTTGAAGAAAACAAACGAAACCTTCGCGTAAAATCGGCGTAATAATATATATAAGACTCGATTTAAACTAGGATATAATGCTTGTGGAATGGGTGTTTACAAATTTCTAAGAAAATTAAGACCTAAAAATTTATAAGTAGCTCGAAAACGAGAAAAAGTAATCGATGTTTTACTCCTTCTGGACGCCGTCGAGTTGCAATCTGACGCCGTCAAGTTATCCCGACAAAAAGCGGTGCGATTTTGGAAAAAATTCGAAAATTTACATCTTTAGAATCTGGAAAATTTCGCAAAACATCCATTATGACTCGATACAAGCATTTGACTCGAACAACAAACATAAATATCTTTTAGTTAATTGTTATTCTCATGTTTACGTTTCTTTTGAAAACGTGTGTAATCCTCCCTACACTTATCCCTTATGTAAAATACCTTTATATGCAATTAAGACGAGGTTAAAAACAAAATAAAGCATTTTTACTATTTTAAACATGAGGATAAACAATTAATAAAAGATATATGACACTAACAAGCAAACAATTAAGCATGGGTTGCCTCCCACGAAGCGCTTTTCTTTATTTAAGAGTCTTGTAGCTAGACTCGTAGTCATACCCCTCGTGCCGATATCGTAAGTCTATCCTCAACAATGTCGTAAGGATCAAACTTATCATTCAAGTTCCTAGTAGTACGTTCGGTTAAATATATCTTTTCAAACTTCTCACCTTCGGGATCATAGATTTGTATCCTAATGTGCCACTCTCCATTACCATCACTAGGCGGTCTATCCCAATCCCACTTGTGTTCGATTTCTCAACTTTCCACTTATTCATGACAAGGTTAACGGCAGCTTCCTAGGAACTCGGTCATCTTCCTAAATACTAAGCGTCCTCGAGCGGGTTCACTTCCATGTCCCTAGCCATTTCTTTTTCTTGGAAAGTTCTTTGCTAGCGAAGGCTTTATCTAGGTAAAAAGGTCTTTGGGGCCTATGATGTTCTTATCAATCCGGGTCCATATCTAGAAGGCTCTATCCAACCCTATCTCTTGTGGGACTTTCTCATCCTTGTAGTATGTATGCTTTTTAACATCGTAAGCGGATCTAGCACTCCCTCCCTACCACTATTTTGGACATCTTACAATCGATGATGGCACTAGCGGTAGCTAAAAATCCTCTTCCAACTAGTAATGGGCATGTCGGTCCTTATTCATGTCTAGCACATGAAAGTCGGCCAAAAGAGTCAACTCTCTCGTGTACTACCATGTCCTTTATTATTCCTACCGGACGTGCTACACTACCGTCCGCTACACCTAAGATGGTTTCGTTGGTTCAATTTTACCTAAGTTAAGGCTTCTATGGAGGGACAACGGAACAAGATTGATGCATGATCCTAAATCGGCTAGAGCATCGAGTGGTTTGGAAGTTCCAAGTTTACACGGAAGAGTGAATAGCCCGGGATCGTCTAGCTTCTTAGGTAGGTTGTTTCGCACAAAAGCGGACCCATGTTTTCCAAGCCTAAGTTCTAACTCATATTTTTCTTTTAAAGCATTATAATAAGGTGCATGAGCTAAGACTTCAAGAATCGGTTTTCTTGATGGGTTCCTTGTACTCCTCCTCTAAACTAGGTTTGGATTCTTGGTGACGGGTTTCTCAAGAGTAGGCTCTACCAAAGGTGCCGGGCCTTGGTACCTCTTGGATGGCTTGGAACCCTTTTGATAGCATTTACCGAGTGAACCGTTGGGTGAGGGGCATGGATGTGCACTCTCCATGGTGAACTAGAACATGAAGTCGATGCAATCGAATTCACTTTTGGGTTCTTTATGGTATCACTTGGGAGTGCTCCAACTTCCGCTCATTGAAGGCTTTTAAGAGGGCATCAAGCTTGGTTGTCATCTCGCTTTGTTTTTCTTAAAATCGGCTTCAAGATTATTCAATCGAGGTTTTGGGATGACAAAATCTAGATGCAATTGCCTCAAGATTAGTGGGGTTCCGGTATTAAAAGAATTGAACCTAGTAGGCGAACTAGATGAGCTTTGGGGTGTGCTTGAGTCTTGGTTCCACTTAAGGTTAGGGTGATTTCTCCATGAGGGGTTGTATGAGTTTCCTAAGTTGTTTTGTTTGGGTTTGAAAGTGTACCACTTCTCCCGCTCCGTCGGTACGCACGGAGGCGTAGTCAAGAAAAGCTTGTTCGGGAGCCTTGTGCAATCACGAGTGTCATGGGGACCACCGCATAACTCACAAGGTAGAGTGATTTGATTCACTTGTCGTGAAGACTTAGGATTTTGTAGGAACTCATGAGGAATCTAACTTGATCTTCAAGTTCGATCATCCCACGGTCGGAAGGGGCAAGGAGATTGCCTTAACGATTTTGGGCAGCTCACGGGGTCATCCCAACTTTCGTTGTCATAGAGGCGAGGTCCTCTATTATACCCCATGATTCTTCTGCGGTGAGATCACTAAGTTTTCCACCGGCCGCTTGGTCAATGGATCGCTTAGTGGGGAAGTTGACATGATCATAAAAGATTTGGACTTGGAGCCAAAGATCAATGCCGTGATGAGGGACTTTATGAAGTAAGTCCTTGAATCGGGTCCATGCTTCGTAGAGAGACTCACCTTGGAGCTGCTGGAATGTCAAGATGTCTCGCCTAAGCTTAGTGGTTCTCCCCGGTGGGAAAAATTGAGCAAGGAAGCGAGAGGTAAGATCATCCCAACTTGAGATGGAGCCGGCGGGAAGTCGCTCAAGCCAATTACTAGCTTGGTCCCGTAGAGAGAATTGGAAGAGACGCAGGCGCGTGGTCTCCCGAGTATTAGCATCAAGGTCGATGGAATCGACAATTTTGAGGAAATCCTCGAGATGTCGATTTGGATCTTGAACGAAGTCCATGGAATGCACATCCGTTTTGCACCAACCGGATGGTGTCGGATCGCAGGGCCGTAGTTTGGGCTTGGTCGGGAAGCTCAATGGTGTTCCTATAGCCTAGGTGGCTTGGTCTCGAGTATTCACCAAGAGTACGGGCTCTTGGCGGGTCATTTGGTGGTGGGTTGATGAATGGTAGTGGGTTATCACCTTCCATGATGAAAAGTGATGGGATTACTAACAAAGGCCACGAAGAAGGGGGATAGACTAAGAGAAAGCTAAAAATGAGAAAAAATTTACTTGATAGGAATCAAGCAAAGAACCTAAACGAGGTGGACTACTAACTAGCTATTCTATTCCCGCAAGCGCGCCAAAAACTTGATAACGCTACACGCGTCGTTCGGGGTCAAGGAAACTTCCTTTTCTTCGAGCAAGTTTTATAACACCCCAGGCGATGAACCTAATCATTGTAGTGTAGTAATTAGGGTAAGCCACGGTATTGATATCGTTCTCTGGGGAATAGGAATGCTAGTAAGAAGTTACTACGCTAAGGTTAAGGTTGAGGAAGATTATTTTTGTATTTTTATATTTTATGAAATGGAAAGGTACGAATCTAGCGTATTGGATGGGGGTTGGTATTTCTACCGATTACTCTACTATTATCTAATTATCTAAACTAAGGTTGTGGAGTCTATGTCTAATTAATGTGTGCTCGTATGATAGTTTAAAGATGTGTTTACTTAGGTTGTACTACTCCTTAATTATCTCCTATTGATGGTTGAGTTGTCATGTCCTTATTCTTGGTTGCGTTGTGTGTCTAAAGTTGTAGGGTGTCGTTTCTCCCCAACTCTTTGAACTTACCAAAGGGTCTCGTCTACAAAACCCACTAGGGATAATAAACTCTTACTCTAAGGCACTCTTTGGATGGTTTAGCTTACAACTACTCGGTAATTATATTCTAAGGTTTACAAAGATGAATCAAGCATTAAGTACACAATGAATGACCTATCGCATTACTAGATCATTAATCAACTAAGATAAGAAACAACCAATCAATATTCAATAATTAAGTTTCATACTTCCTAAGCAAACACACAAATAAATTAGCGGACATGGAGAACATGCAAGCATACACACAAATAATCAAAGACATAATTGAATTAATGAAGTAAATACTTATCTTGATGTAAGATAGGGTTTAAAACCCTAAAATACTGTACAAGACACCTTAGGTTCGGTTTTAGGTTTTCACCCAAAAGACTCTCCCTAAAACCGAAAAATTCGGATTCTATATATAAGATTACATATCGACGCGTCACCTTATGTTTAAATGGCGCGTCCGATCGCCGTCATTAGGGTTTTGTCTTGGCCACGTTAACCTTGGCGGCGGCACCTTATGTCCGTGGCGCGTCCTCTTGACTTTCGGCGTCGCTGCGGATTGCATCTAGGCCGTGCGAGTAGCGGCATACTCTTTTACAAGCGGACGTCGTCACTTGAAAATCTGAGTTTTGGGTTCGAACCGGCAAAAATCCTCGGACGGACGTCGCAATTAAGCGGTTTGTGAGTGTCTCGATTTTGACTTTGGCCATTTCTTCATATATTACGCCTTTTCGTCCAAATAAGTGCCATTCCAAAGATTTTGCCTTCAAGAGACCTAAAAGTGAAAAGGAACGATATTAAGCAATAACGGATACAAAAGTGATCAAATAAGGACTTAAACGATCCCTCAAAATGGTACCTTTTAAAACCTTATCATGCACGATGTTGGTTAACTTGATGCCTTCTTTGGCGTCTATGGACAACATGACACTTCTTGCAAACTTGATAGGTTTGTCCATTCTTGTTATCACTGTTATTGTGAATATTATCATTCAGATAAATACTTGTGTTATTTATCATCTCGTTCTTGATGAATATAGCCAATACATATACCATTTAGATTGTGTTACGGTCGCGTACTTCTATGTGGCTATGCTTATCCTGCAGAAACTGGGTCATGGCAGAAACTGGCAACCCTCAATTTGTGATGGTTAGCAATCCATTATCCACTGCTTCTGGGGGCATATGTGTAATTGTTTTAATATTGAACATGCTTGTTAGGTTCGTACTTGTGTTTGGATTTCATTATGGACCATCTTTTGGTGAAACATCAGTGTACAAGTGGTCAAAAATTTTCATTCTCATAACACAGTCCATTGGGGTCTTGGTGGGTACCATTGCTCCTGTATTTAGATGTTTTTCGGTTTTGAGATTCAAGTTAGTCACTAAATGGGATAGGAATCAATTGATTGTTTTTAAAGTAGAAAACCATTGGACCCAAAAGTTGTACGAGTGGAAACAAAGTGATATACCTTTTTTATCAAGCAGCCCTGGATCAAGAACGTTCCTTTTAAACATGAAAAGTGTCATCCTAAGCATTTGCATTATATTTCAAAAGGTGATTGTGGTATCGTGCAAAGTGATATGGCTCATCTTGATAGTTATTCTAAGAATTGTGGTCTATTGTTGGAAGTCATTGAAGGCAATGTTGCTGCCATACTCACTCACAGTCTCAACAACTGACGACATAGATGAAGACCTTAGCAATTATGTTTTACAAATTCAAGATGAGATGGAGCTTGCTGAGAAAACACTAAAAGGCATTACAAAGTCCATGAATTCTGATGACGTATAGTCTATATTCGGGTCACGAACCCGACCAAAGCCCAATACTAATAGGCCCAACACGAACTGGGCTACGCTGATAAGTGTTTAGGCCCACGAAGGCCCAAACCCAATGTTATTTACATAACACGATATTGATTATCTCCTAATTATGGAGATAATCATTCCCCAACCGACTTAGGCGGGATACGCCGAAGGTTGAGGAACATGAAACCAACAAGGATTCCGTATGTATATAAAGGGAATCCCATCCCTCGTTAAAGGTACGATCTAAAAAACCCTAACTCTCCTTTAACCCTAAACCGATTACTTACTCTCACGCGGAGGATAATCGTGGAGACAATCCCACGATAAGCCTAACGGTGTTTCAGTATTCTTAGTGCGCAGTCTCAAGCAACAATCATCAATTAGTGCGAGGCGAGGAGCCCAAACAAATACGCCAAACTTTTGTATCAACAAGTGGCGCCATCCGTGGGACCATTCACTAAGAACTAGAATGACGAAGCATGGAAATCGGCGATCGCAAGCGGATCTTCACGGAAAGAAGTCGCATGTCGGATCGACTTCCAAACAAACTTCAGGGACAACCGGTGTTACTAAAAACCGAGGATCGAGGCCAAGATTTAGTCTTCCCTCCGGTAGAACCATGCTCGGGGACAACCCGAGCCACGGCAACCACCGCTAGCGGAGACCCACTGCGCGCTCCTTTTGCCACTCCATTCCAAGCGGTGGTGGAGACAAACTTCACAAAAGCACGATCTTGGATAAAAATAAGAGTATAGTGATGGGCGATACTCCTACTCTAGAAGGGTGTGTCGAACTAGCGCCCGAGACGAGTTCGTTTCGCAAAACTATGAAACCTTGGCCGCTCTCATGCAAAAGGAAGCAAAGAAGAGGTCGGTCGAGTGCATGCCCGGCTCGATTTCGGTCTGGAGTTTGAGACATCCCCACCGCGCGTCAGAAGGAGAAGCGCGGGAGGATAATCGCCGACCCCCAGTGTTTAACAGAATTGGGAAGAGAGTTGATGACGATGAGACATCCAACTCACAACATCTGGAAGGAAGTGAGGAGGATGAGCAGTACGTACGGTGTCCACGCCGAGACTTGGTAGCCGGAGAATTCATAGCGGACTTGGGCGATGATACTCCCAAGTGAAAGCTCTTCGATCCAGTTACGAGGGGCGGTCGGTATAGCGCAAGAAAGAAAATTCATCCTCGATAATTCCTCGGACAACCGGGATAGCGATACGGGACATTGGAAGTCGAAAGATATAATGACCAAGAGGAGGAATATATCTCTCCGTGGCGTCAAAAAAAGTGGATGCGTTCACTCGGCGCATCGGTGATTTCTCGAGAGAACAAAGAGGCGCATGCATAGCGTGAAAACCTATGGCGGAACGGTGATCCCGATGATCACCTAAAATTTTTGAATCGGCCGCTACAATTGAAAACCGCCACAGTCACATATGGTGCCACATGTTTAACTCCACACTAGTAGGAAATGCGCGGGCTGGTTCAACAAGCTTCCACGAAGCATTAATGGTTTGAAGAATTGAGAAAGGCGTTCGCCTAAACTTTACGCTATGGAAAAAGTGTGCAAAAACCCCATTGAACTACGCCGGTCAAACAACAGCAAGGGAATCCACAAGCACCTTTATGGGCGCTTGAGGATGAATGCATGCAAGTTAAAGTGTGTCTGAGGTGCTCAAAATCTCGGGGTTCATGAATGGGATCAAGAACCAGAACTTATCAAAAGGTTGAATGACAAGATTTCCCAATCCTTTGATGAGGTCATGAAGCACTACGGTCCTTCGTCAAGGAGAGGCATTGCGGAGGATAGTAAGAAAACTACTCGAACTACGGTCGCGGAACAACCCGGAGACAATCCACTGACCGGAGTAGTAACCAGTAACGAATTATCGCAACCGAGGGTGGGCGCGACAATGACAAGTATACCCGACAAAGACTCCAAAGGAGATACTTGCAGAAAGGAGCAAACTTCCAAGACCTCCACCCATGCGCACCCCGGAGGATCGGCGCATAGGAGGTGGGTATTGCGACTATCACGACGAAGGGCCACACTACTAATGAATGTGTCCATTGCGCCGGCTCATCGACAAACTAGTCAAGGAAGGTGAGGCGGACCATTTGGTCAAAAACATCAAAGAAGGAAAGATAGACAAATGACGGGAATAAGAAGGAAGGACCCAAAGATAAAGGCGACACCATTTACATGATACGGTCATGGCGGCGAACAACCAGTGAAGGTCGGGAAGTTTTCCCACGAAGTGCGATCACTTTCCTACCTTAACTACGCATAGCGGATGTAGAGCCATCATCGAAATGTCACGCGGGGTCACGACATCCACCGCATGTATGTTGATGGTGGGCGTCTGCAGATATAATGTATGAACAACTTTTTCAGCGATTGCGTCCGGAGATCTGTGATCAATTGAGCCCGGTCATAGGCGGCGGCGGCTTCCGGCGAAAGATATGGCCCATGGGGCAGTTACGACTACTAGTCGAGTGGGTAATAACTACCACTACACAATGCACTGGATGAATTTTATGGTGATCAAATCCCCTCTCCATACAATGGCATTATCGGACGACCGTGGATATCGACCATGCAGCAATACCATCTACAACACACGGGATGCTTAAATTCCCAGTGGAAGGAGGAATTGTTACCCTCTACAACGCCGCTGCATGACCTAAAGAATGTAACGCGATCACATGAGAAACCGCACCCATTACAAAACAGTGCGCGACCAAAGTTCCAAACCTGAAGGTCGCTATTCATCCCAAATACCCTGAACAGGAAGTATCGATAGGCGGATCACTGTCAGACAGTGGTAAAGCAGCTGTGTGTGCACTCTTGCAAAAGAACCTGGATATCTTTGCATGGGAACCAAAGCACATGACTGGGGTACCACGCTCAATCACATAACACAAGCTGCAAATCCGACAAGGATACGCACCGATCCGCCAGAAGAAGCGTGACCAAGCTCCGGGCGCGCAAGCAATCTGGCGGTACACAAGCTAGTAGAGCGGGAATCATGCGGGAAGTCTACTACCATGGCCGCTTTCTAACCCGATTATGGTAAAGAAAGTGATGGTAGGCGGCGGATATGCGTGGACTTCAGCGATCTTAACAAAGCATGTCTACAAGGCGCTACCCACTACGAAGATAGGCGGAAAGTGGAATCTTTGTGTGGATATCCACTAAAGTGCTTTCTCGATGCATCCAAAGGATACCATCAGATCCAGATGGCTAAGGAGGATGAGGAAAAAATGGCCTTTCACACAAGCTAAGGCGTCTACTGCTATACAAAAATGCCCTTTGGCTTGAAGAATACAGGCGTCACCTATCAACGATTAGTAGATAATGCGTTCAAAAAACAGGTTGGCCGCAACCTAGAGGTTTACGTCGATGACCTGGTCATAAAAAGCCATACTGAGGAGGAGTTGGTGCGCGACATTGAGGAAACCTTCAGGACACTTAAAGAGATCAACATGAAACTAAATCCTAAAAATGCACTTTCGGCTACTCTAAGGCATGTTCCTTGGATACTTGATAGAATCGATGGTATAAAGCCGTGTCGAGAAAAAGACTAAAGGTCGTCATCGGCCTTCCTTCACCGCAGCGTTGAAGGAAGTTCAATCTCTCAATGGAAAGTCGGCGGTCTAAATAGATTCCTATCCAAGTCGTGAGACAAATCACTACCTCTTTTCAAAACACTCAAAAGTGTATAAAAAGGGAGATTTTCGTTGGACTACGGAGGCGAAGAAGCCTTGACGCATTTTAAACAACACCGCAACACTCCCTACACTTGTAGCACCCGACCGGGAAGAGTTGATTATGTACTTATCCGCAACTCATGGAGCCGTCAGTGCATTATTACTAACGGATAGGAACTCAGTACAAACACCAGTGTACTTTGTAAGCAAAGCGCTCAAGAAAACAGATATGAACTATAGCGCAATGGAAAAGTTGGTCCTCGCATTAGTATTCGCCGCCAAACGGCTGCGCAGGTACTTCCAAGCGCACCCGATAGCAGTGATCACAGACCAACCGATCAAGCAAATCATCTCCAAACCCCGGCGCATCGTATGGCGATTGCGAAGTGGAGTGTATTGCTAGTGAGCACAACATCTCCTATAGACCACGTCTTTGCGGTAAAAGGCGGTACTAGCGATTTCATCATCGAAAACCGAGACACCGATGATCCACCCGAACTAAGCAAGAAGGAACTACAAGATCCATGGATCTTGTTTACGGACGGATCCTCGTGCGTGGATGGGTCGAGAGCGAGCCTCATCCTCACAAACCGGAAGGAATGGAATTCACTTACGCATCTGCGTTCAATTCGGCAACAAATAATGAGGCGTAGTATGAAGCCCTAATAGCGGACTACGCATTGCAACTCGAATGAGTATCGTAACTTGGAAGCGAATGTAGATTCCGGGCTAGTAGCCAACCACGTGTTGGGTGAGTGCGTGGCCAGGAGGAAAACATGATTCAGTACCTCGAAAAAACCAAGGCACTAATCCAAGGCTTTGACAGGTTTACCATCAAACAGGTTCTTCGAGGGGAAAACCGAAAGGCGGATGCATTAAGCAAAATTGCATCCACAAGCTTTGCACACCTATCAAAACAGGTGTTGGTGGAAACATTGAAAAGCAAATCCATCTCAGAGATGGAAATATCCACGGTAATAGAGGAAGAAGGCCCTACGTGGATAACACCGATAATGGACTTCATAAGCAAGGAGTATTACCCCAAGAGCAAAGGAAGCCGAAGGATACGCGACAAGACAACGATTTGAACTTCGGGACAACATACTATATCGGCGCTTTTTTGCAACCATGGCTCCATGTGTTTGGTCCCCTACAAGCAAACTATGTCTTGAGGGAAATCCACGAAGGTTCATGCAACATGCATTCGGGACCAAGATCCGTGGTGGCGGCGCTTTCGGTCCGAATATTATTGGCCCACTATGCACCGCGACGCGGGACTTAATCGAAAGTGCGCCGTTGCCAAGTTCACGAGACCGTGCCACGCCAACCACAACAGAGCTAACACCAATTCGGCACCATGGCCATTTTACAAGTGGGGTATAGACATTGCGGTCTTTTTCCTATTGCGGCGGGGAGGATTAAAGTTCCTCGTAGTCGCCATAGACTACTTCACCAAGTGGATCAAGGCAAAAGCGATGAGTGACAATCACCGCAACCGGGTGAAACACTTTGTTTGGGAAACTATTGTATGCCGCTTGGTCTACACAGGAAATCATCTCGGACAACGGAAACAATTGTCGACAACCCTTTCAGGGATGGTGCGAGAAGCTAAAATCACCAACACTTCGCGTCGGTTAAACACCCACAAACCAACGGCTTAGTTGAGCGTGTGAATCGAAGCACGGGTGAAGGAATTAAGGCACGATTGGACAAGCACAAAGGAAGATGGGTGGAAGAACTATCGCATGTTCGTAGGCGCACCGCACTTCAATCAAAACCGACGAGGGACACCCCTTCTCTCTAGTCTATGGGATAGAAGCCGTCATACCAGCCGAAATCGGAATGCCAACTATTCGCACTGCTGAAATCAATGTGGCAACCAATGACGACGAGCGACGTATCGACTTAGACCTGCTAGAAGAAAGGCGCGAGCGCAGAGCTATATGGGAAGCAAAATCAAAGTCAAGGATGAAGGGATACTATGATGCTAAAGTGCGAAGTGTTTCATTCAGACCAGGTGACTTCGTTTACCGCGCCAATGATGCGAGCCACGCAGAAGACACAGGTAAGCTTGGACCAAAGTGGGAAGGACCCTATGAGGTTACTGAAGCATTAGGAACAGGCGCGTACAAGCTACGAGGCTTGGATGGTCATGAACTGCCACGCACATGGAACATCTGCAACCTTAAGAGGTGCTACCTATAGGAATGGCTACGGCCCAGCGCACAGACGCTCCTGCACTTTATTGAAGTGCCTAATAAACATCTATGTATTTATTTTTTGTTTTCCTTCGTATACTGTCTTATTTATTTCTCATAAAAACTTGCAAGTATCAATAAAATGTCGCGGTTTCTAGCTAACTCCGCGACACATTTTAATTTGTTATCTCCATATACTGTATGTCTTAACAATTTTTTACTTTTTGCCTACATGGCGTGCATGCACTTAAAAAACCCACGGTGGTAAAAGGATGAGTCAACCTACTAAAGGACTCGTTGAGTAAGAGGGTTGCAAACCCATCAACACTGGATCACGTATCATTGTTAAACACCTTGTTCTCAAGACGTTGGAATAAGTTTGTACGCATCTCACGATGGGTGCGCAACAACGCATATGGTGCACGTTTAACAACTTAGGAATCAAGACACTTGATTCCTTGATATGATATTTTCAGTATGCTGTATATCACAACATACACGATTATGATAAAAAAAAGTACTTAGAAATTATCTCTTACGAATACTATGATCTTCATACATGACTATGGATTTTTATATTATTAAGCGCTTGTGTACAACTTTGACACAGAATATGTCTTATCATGAGACAAACAGATAAGTACACACCTTACAAGTTGCAATAATATCAACACACATTTCAAAAAGGAGATTTCTATTAATAACTAAGTTATTACAAAGGATGTTCATAAACATAAGATCCTATCTATATACTCTTAGACCGCTCCGTTGATGAAGTTCCCGCGGACTTGCAATCTCAATCTCGCTTAGCCTCTTCAATAAGTCCGAGTCTTGGTGAGACATGATTGGAAACACTCACCGGCACCCGTCGGACCTTGGAAGATGAGTGCACCAACCCGCACAAAATCGCTTTACCTTTAATACCTCCTTTTAGCAAGTCGGTGGCATGCGCTTCAACACTTCTTTCAATGACATTTCTTTCTCTAAAGCAAAAGGATTTAGAATGTCCCTTGGGCGAGCAAAAACAGGCACTTGAAGCTGCGAGACATCAGGCTTCAAAAAATAGTCCGACTGCGCTTCTGCATTATGAATACGATGGCGCGCAAACCCTTCCATAATAACAATTATGGGATAATCTTGGCCGCGCTCCATTTCAGCAATCATTGGAAGCTCCAAAGACTTCATCTTCTCCATGGCAGACACTAGCTCATCATAAGACTGCGCATTATAGCCAGGTACCTTTTCAGCAGGTACCTTCAACAGATCTGCCTCATGAAGCTTCTCCATAACACGCTTTCACCCGCCTCTAAGGCGCCGAACTACCACCAAAAGCATTAACCACCTCTTGTGACTCCAAGGTACTAAGTGCAGCGAGACGAAGCCCATGGCCTATGAGCCATCTGCGCTCAGCAATGGTAGATAAGAGTTGGGGATATAATTCCTCGTCGTACTCCAAGCTGAGCTTGCGCATTTTCATCTCTTGCGCTTCTAGGGCACTTTTCACAGTTGCACCGAAGTTTTCAAGCTGCGAAGTCAAATCCTCTTTGCCCTTCTCCAAATACTTCAGTGCCCAGCGATGCGCAGACTTGTATCCTGAGACCTCTGCACGCTCTTGGCTTATTTGGCCCATCAGCGCCATCTTTCCCGACTAGCTTACGGGCATACACACGAGACTCTCTGCCTCAGCCTTGGTACTAGCCAATCTGCGCCTCCATGACGCAATTTTCCGATCCTTTTGCGCCTTTGGCGCCTTCACGAAAACCTTTGCCTTTAACTTCTCTACGAGGGAAGCTTGATGCGTAGCCGCTTGCGCCAACTCTTCGACAAGCTGCTCCATGGGCGCATCTCCAGCCACCAATGGCTCAGATCTTTGGCTATGCGGCTCAGAAAAGGCAGAGAGTACATGACTCTCTTTGGGTGGCGACTCAGCAGCCTGTTCAAACCTGCATACACGGACAGAGAATTATCAGTTTCCCATATAAACAGTTGGCGCGCAAAAAACATTGACGACATTACTTACTATGGGCCAGAGGCATTAGCAGAGGGGTGAGATGACGCAACATCACTGGCGGATGATTCCACAGTGAGGATCACAGGGCGTTTTTTCCTCGAGGAGCTCGCGCCATCCTCTCCGAGTGATCTTTTACGTTTTAGCCTGGATTCTTGCTCCTCCTCTTCTTCTTTCATAGGTCGCGTCCATTTGCTGCACGTGCGGTGGGCTGCGCTCATCGGGATGGCACTCACGGGGTTTGGTGCGCTGCGTGGCGTCGCTTCCACCGCGACCGAGGAGGTGGTCCTGTTTCCCAACATTCATCTCTAGGTGCATGGCAGGTAGCCTCGATGTGGGCTCTTCTCCTCCTTCGGTGGCGGCGTCCCTACATTAACTCGAGATCGGCCGCTAGTTGCTGGCGGTGAGCAGATCCATCTCTGCACAATGAGATACAACAAATACATAGGTTACATAATGTGCATAAAGAGAAGAACTCTTACATTAATTAAGAAAAGGGATGCGAAGGAACGAGCACCCACCCTGGCCATTAGCGCCTAAGAAGATTGGCATCTCATCTGACATACCAAAGTAATTACGGCTAATGCCCATATGCACCAGAAATTCCTCAGGATAGGAACTAATGGGGATGCGGTTGGCGTTTATCAGTTCCGCATCCTCCACGACATATGATCCAGGCAGGGGGCGCTCATCCTTTGGCAATGTCCCCTGGGTATAAAATTCAAAACGCGGTGGGAAGCACACGTCGTCTACCTGAAAAAGTCTCTTTCAGTTCTGAGTGCGTCAGTTTTTAGATAACACTGAAGCGCCAACGCGTTTAGCGAATGAGAGCCAACCGTATGACCACGTTGTGTGGTAGAATGCGGAATAGGTGGATAGTTGGGTTAACCGCGATGTCGGCAATTAACCTCGAAGTTGGTGATCTTATTTGCCGATGCGATCTGGTACCGGTGTCACACCCAAAAATGGCGCGTGAAAGGCATTCTGAGGGCATGACTTCATGATCAAGAACACAAGGCGTCTACATAGAGAAATACTAAAAGTGCATAACATACGATAAATCATAGTCGCAAACTCCCACAACCGGGATAAGTACATAAACCAGAAATCCAAATATAGGTCTTAAGTCAAACTACATTCATAAGAAAATTCACATAAGCAACTCCACAGGATACAACCCGGGAGGGTCTTGTCTAAGTCTCGCTAAGCTAGGCCAATACTCAACCTTCTAAGCAACATCGATTTTTGCACCTGAAAATGGATACTCAAAAATGTCAACATAAAGTTGGTGAGCTCGTAGGTTTGAAAGTTAACCGATAAGCTGTGAATAATGTAAAGTAGGACCATAGTGAGCATGAATACCAATTACAAGCACTATAGTAAAACAGTAATAGTGTCGCGCCAACTGAGCCTAATATGTTCAATAAACGTATATCCAATACCGTGTGGGGAGCTACCCCGATAGATCTATCATCATGTGGGCCCTCCGAAGAGAGTTAACAGTTGCGCAGTCATGAATTCACAAAGCAAAATATTTCATAGCATATAATCGTATCATCACACATATATGTCCAAAATCATGTAAAACAGTAAGTCACAGCATAAAAACGTTTGAAAAGTATTGAGTACCATTTTCCCCCAAGGAAAAATATAGTGAAAAAGGGGCTACGAAAACTCACCTCGGTAGATAGCAATGAATAGTAACTTAGGCAATGTAAGCAGTGTCAAGCGAGGCACAACGGTACCTGAGCGGCACAACCTAATAACCATTGATTATTTGAATATATCTCAAAATAGTGTTAGGTACAATAGTTTTAAAAGCTGCGTATTTTAGTTTTCGTGGATGACTCGAATAGTTATTTGTAAAAGTCTAGTATCGAAGCTCGTGTGGTTTTAGGAAAACAAATAGACTCAAAATAACTCGTACCAAAATAATGAACTCAAGGAGTAACGAAAAGGCGACAAGAAGGAATAACGAATAGGAAAGAATAAAAAGACAACGAAAGGACCCGTCGATAACATGTTTCGGTGTTTTACCCCATAACCCAAATAGTTTGTGAAACATTGAAGTTTTAGAAAGAATTATACATTTAATGAAAGGTGTATCATGTTAATAATTGAAAAACTATAAAGTTTATAACATTTACAAATTGTAATGGTTTAAGTCGTAAAATGGTTTTATAACAATTTGGACATGATCGTCCGTTTATAAAACATTTCAAAGTCATTCGACTTTTAAATAAAAGTTCTAATTATTAGTTTTCACTAATTTGATACAATTTATACAAGTTTTATTTAATTTTTACAAGTTTTATTATTATTATTATTATTTTACAAGTTTCATTATTAATTAAATCGTTATCATTCGCGTATATATTAGTGTCGGGTTTATCGACTATTTTGTATCAAAATCGTCCATAAGTCCTTCGGCTAATACCGTAAATCCAATAACGAACATCCATATTATCCAAGCATAGGTTTTTGTTACAATATCCGTATCCAAGACCATATCATATCCCAAGTTCCCGAATAGTATCCGAAACACTATCGACAAAAGTCAAGATATAAATTAAGTTAGTATATGCTAAATGAAATAATTAAACAACTATAAACATATAACACACGTTATTGAGCTTTCGCCCAATGTGGACAATTTCAACTCGACACACTAACTTGGGCTTCACGGCCCAAGTTTAACCAATTTTAACCTCATGGGCTTCCTTGGCCCATTTGGCAACAGAGCTAAAACTAAAAGCGATACCAACCCAAAATACAATGTACACTTGTTTTGACATACGTGACTAGAACTATTTCGATGTTTACTTAACCTCGTTAATGACTCAAATGGTAGCGGCTATACAAAATCTAACATCAAAAATACTTTTACCAAAACAATTTTTTTACAAAACACATTTTTTCAAAACGCTTCACCAACTGTTTTCACAAAACATTTTCACAAGCAATTTAAGTAACAAGTTTACTAGGCAACCTCGACCCGTCGAGACCAACCCATAACCAACTACAACCCACCCTATTTGGGTTGCTAACTAACCGAAAACAAACCAACACCCTTGTGGGCGTGGCGTCAACCCAACTCCAAGAGAAGACATGCTTCATCTCCATAACCTCAAATGAGCAGTATTAACCAAATAAATGAACCCAATCACCAATCGAGACTCAAGCCAAGCGGTTAATAACAAGAGCGAAATCGATTCGGTACCCACATCAAGATAAATCGCAACTCAAACTATGACCAACATCGGACTTGAACTCAAAACAACATGACTCGACTAACAAATCAATCGACTACAAACAAATAAACAACAAGAATAAAACAACCTAAACTCAACACAACAACAATCATAAACGCATGAAGAATATTAACGACCACGAAGATAATAATCATAGCCACGAGTCGGTGACTCGGTGGCGAGTCAATGACTCGAGGCGAGTTACATGAGTTCTGAGCCAAAGTTTTAGATCCACACGAGTTTAGTTAGAAAACATTAGCCTTACAAGTTTTAACTCAAAAATCGTTTAAGGTTTTTATAAAACCGATTAGGGTTTAGTAAAATGAAAGAAATAGAAGGAATGAGGCGTGATTCTTACCAAGCGAAAGAAAATAGGTGGGAAAAGTGGCGGTGTGGTGGTGAAGTAGTGGCAGCGGCGAGTTTCAAACACAGACCAAATGCACTCCTTTTTAGGTCCAAAGACTCGAAATACTTCCGTTCTCTTGATCTACGTTGGTAACAAAAGTTGGGTCGCGGAATGTCGCCGGAAAAGTGGAGCGGCGCGGAGATTAAGGATTCGGTGAGGTGTGTGTACAAATGAGGAGAAACCTAACATATCTCTTTTATATCCATGAAGGACTAAACTTGCCAAATTGTGAAATAAGGGCGGTGAGAAAAAATTAGTGCAAGGGGGTGTTTTGTGTTTTGTTAAACTTAATAATCTTTTATAATATTATTGAGTGGGACCCATTAAGGCTCGGTAACGATCGGTTTCGGACACAGGAATAGCACCATTAAAATAGTTTTCCACGAAAAATGAGTGTAAACTCGACTAGTATTCCACGAAATTATTAAAGAAACCTAAATAAAATGTTTATTAAATATAGGTTGTCTTAGGGACGTGACGTGTGAGTCAAACTTTGAAATCGTGCATTTACAAAACATATAATCTTAGAAAATTAATTATTCGAGCTTAAGGTTGAGTAATGACACGAAATTTTGCGGTTGTTATAGTCTACCCCCGTTAATTTGAATTTTGTCCTCAAAATTCATCTAGCGCTATCATCAAACAGGTGTGGGTACTTAAGTCTCATCTGATCCTCTCGTTCCCAAGTAAACTCAGGTCCATGTTTTGAGTCCCAACGGACTTTAACTAATGGTATCTTGCTACGCTTCAGCTTCTTGATCTCACGCTCTACGATTTCAACTAGTTTCTCTACAAAGTGTAACTTAGGATCTATCTGGATCTCTTCTAAAGGTACATGTAAGGTTTGATCAGCAAGACACTTTTTGAGATTCGACACGTGGAGCGTATCATGAGCGCCACTTAGCTCTTGGGGCAATCGTAGCTGTAAGCCACCGGTCCAATTCTTTCGGTGATTTCAAAGGTCCTACGTGTCGGGTGCTAACTTGCCCTTCTTTCCAAATCGTACAACACCTTTCCAAGCGACACCTTGAGTAACACATGATCACCAACACGAATTCTAAGGGTCTTCGCGGTTGTCGGCATAACTCTTACGGCGGTCACGTGCAACTTTAAGTCTATCCTTGATTTGAATGATCTTCTCAGTGGTCTCCATCACTATTTCAGGTCCAATCATTTGGCTTTCTCCGACCTCTGCCCATGCAATAGGTGAGCGACACTTCCGCCCATAAAGTGCTTTGAATGGTGCCATATCTACACCGGTATGATAAGCTGTTGTTGTAGGAGAACTCGCGACAATGGGAGATGAGTGTCCCAATTACCACCGAAGTCTATGGCACACGCTGAGCATGTCTTCTAAGGTGCAGTATAGTGCGCTCACTCGACCATCTGTTTGAGGGTGGTAAGCCGTACTCGTGTCTAGGTGTGATCCTAGTGACTTTTGCGGCGCTTGCGGAAGTTTGATGTGAAGCGGCCATCACGATCGAGATATAATTGATATAGGCGCACCATGCCTCGCAACTATCTCATTGATGTAGATCCTAGCCAACTTTTCCATCTTATAATCCTCCCGAATTGGTATGAAATGTGCAGACTTGGTCAACCTATCTACGATAACCCATATCGAATCATGTCCACTACTAGTTCTTGGCAACTTTGTGATGAAATCCATGGTTATCCTTTCCCACTTCCACTCGGGAATCTCCGGTTGTTGTAGTAACCCAGATGGTTTCTGATGTTCGGCTTTCACCTTTGAGCAAGTCAGGCATTTGCTAACATAAATAGCTATGTCTTTCTTCATCCCAGGCCACCAATACAATTCTCTAAGGTCGTAGTACATCTTATCCGCTCCTGGATGGATGGAATATCTCGTCGCGTGGGCTTCGTTCATGATTAGGGTTCTCACACCACCTTTCAATGGCACCCAAATCCGATCTATAAAATACAGTCCGCCGTCATTTTTCTTCTCCAGCTGGCTGTCTAGTCCTCGCATATTCTCTGCTAATACATCTGTGTCCTTAGACACTTCACACTTATCTTTGCTAGTATCTTATCCTTGATACTCATTGTATGGTTATGCTCATAGCTTTTACTTTTCTCGGCTTGAGCCTTTCTTTCCTACTTAAAGCATCGGCCACCACATTTGCCTTACACGGTGGTAGCGAATCTCATGATCGTAGTCGTTGAAGAGTTCAATCCATCTCTCTGGCGCATATTCAACTCTTTACGGTCGAAGATATGTTGAAGACTCTTGTGGTCGATATAGATAATACTTTTAGTCCCATACAAGTAATGTCTCCATATCTTGAGGCGAATACTCTGCCTTGATTCGGATCGTGGGTGGTGTAATTCTTCTCGTGGACTTTCAATTGTCGAAAGCATATGCAATCACTTTACCTCTTTGCATCAATCGCACCCAAAACCTTGACATGAAGCATCACGGTATACTACAAAATCCTCGGTCCATCGGAAGAGCTAAAATTGGTGCGTTACAGTTATCCTTCAATGACCGAAAGGCCTCTTCTTGTTCTTCACCCAGACGTATTTCTTGTTCTTTTGAGTAAGCGAGGTGAGAGGTTTGGCAATCTTGGAGAAGTTCGCGATAAACCGTCGGTAGTAACACCTAGTCCTAGAAATGGCGGACTTGTTGGAGACTTAGGAGCTTCCCAATTCTTTCTTGCTTCAATCTTCTTGGGATCCACATGAATGCCATCTTTGTTAACCACATGTCCAAGGAATTGGACTTCTTCTAGCTGAGTCGCGCTTGAGAATTTGGCGTACAAGTCTCCTTCTTGAGCAATTCTAGGATTAACTTTAAATGCAACTCATGTTCTTCTTTGGTCTTGAATAGATCAAAATGTCATCGATAAACACGATAACAAATTTATCTAAGTATGGCCTACATACCGGTTCATCAAGTCCATGAAAGCTGCGAGCGCATTTGTGAGTCAAAAGGCATAACGTAAACTCAAAATGACCGTATCGAGTTACGAATGCGGTTTTGAAATGTCTTCCTCGTGCACTCGTAGTTGATGGTAGCGGGCGAAGATCTATCTTGGAAAAGTATCGTGAACCTTGCAGTTGGTCGAATAAGTCATCAATTCTCGGAAGGGGATAACGGTTCTTAATTGTTAGCTTGTTCAATTCACGGTAGTCGATGCACATCCTAAAGGAACCATCCTTTTTCTTGACAAATAATACTGGTGCTCCCCATGGCGAGGAACTAGGTCGAATGAAACCTTTGTCTTGGAGTTCCTTGAGTTGGTTAGACAACTCCTCCATCTCAATAGGTGCCAATCGATAAGGAGACTTTGCAACCGGCATCGCTCCAGGAATTAAGTCTATGCGAAACTCGACTTCTCGCAATGGAGGTAATCCGGACAAATCGTCGGGAAAAACCTCAGGAAAATTTCGGACGACTAAGATATCTTCTAGTTTCTGCTCGTCTACCTGCATGCTCATGAGGTGCTTCACCTTTTCTTCGAATCGCTCTCCATAAACCTTAAGGATTTCACCGTTTGGTAGTGGCACTCGGACCATCTTCTCTTGGCACACTATTACAGCCTTATGCTTTGCCAACTAGTCCATTCCCACAATCACGTCGAAGCTTCCGTGCCCAAATGGCATCAAGTCGATGTCAAAAGTATAACCTTCTAATTCTAGTTTGCATCCATGAACGATCTTATTGATTTCTACCTTTGACCGCTTGCAATTTCAATTTCATAACTAAAGCCTAGTCTACGGGTTCCATATTCAATAGAGGCATAAATTTAGTGGAAACAAAGCTATAATCGGCTCGAGTCAAATAGCACGATAACATAGTGGTCGTTTAAAGAGAACGTGCCGTCACGATGTTTGGGTCTTTCGTCCCTCTTCTGCGTTCATCACGAATACTCGGCCACGGTGGGTTATCATTGTTTCCATGGTTTGCATTGTTCCACCAATTGCCAATGTATGATTACGGTTGTTACTTTGGCGCCGTGTCCTACCCAACCTAGGCACGCATTCGAAGATGATTTGGGTTCCCACATTCATAACAAGCCCTTGGGTTCCACGGCATTCACGGTGTCACTTGTTTAGCTACTACCCTACAATCTTTAGCCCTATGACCGTGTCGCTTGCGGTTAAAGCACACTTTGCTGACATGGCTTAGTCTCTGGTGATGATAGTTGCATTTGGCACACATAGGGTGAGGACCTTGATACTCCTCTTAACGGTACTAGTAGCCACAAATCCCTTTCCCCATTTGCCTTCTTGTTGTCACTCTTTTCACCTCCTTGTTTACTTGGCTCACTCACGACCTTTCTCTTATCACCGGTCTTAGATGAGGTTCCATTCTAATCATTTCATCCGTTAATCTGCAGATTTGATGTCGCGCTTTGAATAGTAGCAGTGCTCGATTGCTTTCACTATCCGCGGATCTCGGGAACCAAACCATAGATGTACCTCTCAATTCTCTTAGATTCAGGAGTGACCATATGAGGTACCAGTTTAGCAAGTTCATGGAATCGATCTGTATATGTCGCGTGACCAGTTCCTACCATAGCATGATTGTAGAACTCATGCTCTATCTTCGTATTTCATTGTGCAGGCGTATTCTTCCTTCAGTAATGCCTTGAAATCATCCCAAGTCATACCTATGGCGACTTCCCCTTACGGCTTGAATTTGAGTGTTCCACCATGTCAATGCCTTTCCGACCAATGAACATGTAGCATACTTCACTACGGTGGTTAGCGCACTCACTTATGTCAATCACTGATTCCATCTTCTCGACCCATCGAGTGTAACCCAACACCCCTCCATTACCATCGAAGTCCACTGGTTTACAAGCCGAAAATTCCTTGTACGAGCACCCTCTGATGCTGTTGTTGTTATTTCCATTTCTGCCATTGTCATTGGTGTTATCATTCTCCACATTGTCGTTCATACTGCCGTTATTTCCGAGGTTGCTGATGTGGTCACCTACTTGAGCAATGATAGTGGGAAGTAAGTTTTGTAGCTGTTGAGCGATAATGGTGGAAAAGTCGGGATTTGCGTCGTTGTTGTTGTCGTTCAAGATCCACGACCTCCTCCCTACCTCCCGTCCACGGTCCTTCCACCCTCGAAATGGAACACCTCGGTTAACCCGTGCTGATCTTCTTGGAGGCATGGTTCTACATGGAAGGACATTGATAAACGTTAGATAGGAGGTAGGTGAGTTGGGTCGGAAAACACGTCATGATTCTAAGCTAACTACCTATTTGGCAATTCATGAATTTGATAAGTCCATGTCGCATCATGCTATTGTAAAAACGTTGGCGAGGCGTTTTTAGAATAGCACCATGCCACATTTTCCTATCATCATCACTTCACGCCATCTAGCCTATATTCCATCCTTGAGTCAATCCCCCAAATCCATTAAGTTAATTAACAACTTGCACCCATATAAATTTATGAACCCAATCAAACAAGAACGGTCTTGAAATTTAGGTGCAAGTTGTTTAAAAACAAGGGTTTGAAAACAAATTGACTCAATTCAGGAGGAAAGGTTTCCTAAGGTCTTATACTAGGCACTAATACATACAAGGCAAATAAACACATGATCACACACGTAGGTCCTATTATGCCAACTATATAAAGGTTCCTAGGTTATAGTCTAGGTTAAACCACCTAATTCTCTATAACCAAGTCTCTGATACCAATCTGTCACACCCCAAAAATGGCGCAGCGGAAAGGCATTTACAGGGCATGACTTCATGATCAAGAACACAAGGCGTCTACATAGAGAAATACTAAAAGTGCATAACATACGATAAATCATAGTCGCAAACTCCCACAACCGGGATAAGTACATAAACCGAAAATCTAAATATAGGTCTTAAGTCAAACTACATTCATAAGAAAATTCACATAAGCAACTCCACGGGATACAACCCGGGAGGTCTTGTCTAAGTCTCGCTAAGTTAGGCCAATACTCAACCTTCTAAGCAACATCGATTTTGCACGAAAATGGATACTCGAAAATGTCAACATAAAGTTGGTGAGCTCGTGGGTTTGAAAGTAAACCGATAAGTCGTGAATAATGTAAAGTAGGACCATAGTGAGCATGAATACCAATTACAAGCACTATAGTAAAAGCGATAATAGTGTCGCGCATGGCGAGCCTAATATGTTCAATAAGCGTATATCCAATACCGTGTGGGAGCTACCCGATAGATCTATCATCATGTGGGCCCTCAAGAGAGTTAACGATTCTTGTGATCATGAATTCACAAAGCAAAATATTTCATAGCATATAATCGTATCATCACACATATATGTCCAAAATCATGTAAAGCGATGAAGTCACAAACATAAAAGCGTTTGAAAAGTATTGAGTACCATTTTCCCCAAGGAAAAATATAGTGAAAAAGGGGCTACTGAAACTCACCTCGATGATAGCAATGAATAGTAACTTAGGCAATGTAAACAGTGTCAAGAAGCGAGGCACAACGGTACACGAACGGCACAACCTAATAACCATTGATTATTTCAGAATATATCTCAAAATAGTGTTAGGTACAATAGTTTTTAAAACTGGCGTATTTTAGTTTTCGTGGATGACTCGAATAGTTATTTGTAAAAAGTCTAGTATCGAAGCTCGTGTGGTTTTTAGGAAAACAAATAGACTCAAAATAACTCGTACCAAAATAATGAACTCAAGGAGTAACGAAAAGACGACAAGAAGGAATAACGAATAGGAAAGAATAAAAGACAACGAAAGGACCCGTCGATAACATGTTTGGTGTTTTACCCATAACCCAAATAGTTTGTGAAACATTGAAGTTTTAGAAAGAATTATACATTTAATGAAAGGTGTATCCTGTTAATAATTGAAAAACTATAAAAGTTTATAACATTTACAAATTGTAATGGTTTAAGTCGTAAAATGGTTTTATAACAATTTGGACATGATCGTCCGTTTATAAAACATTTCCAAAGTCATTCGACTTTTAAATAAAAGTTCTAATTATTAGTTTTCACTAATTTGATACAATTTATACAAGTTTTATTTAATTTTTACAAGTTTTATTATTATTATTATTATTTTACAAGTTTCATTATTAATTCGTCGTTATCATTCGCGTATATATTAGTGTCGGGTTTATCGACTATTTTGTATCCAAAATCGTCCATAAGTCCTTCGGCTAATACCGTAAATCCAATAACGAACATCCATATTATCCAAGCATAGGTTTTTGTTACAATATCCGTATCCAAGACCATATCATATCCCAAGTTCCCGAATAGTATCCGAAACACTATCGACAAAAGTCAAGATATTAATTAAGTTAGTATATGATAAATGAAATAATTCGACAAGTATAAACATATAACACACGTTATTGAGCTTTCGCGACCAATGTGGACAATTTCAACTCGACACACTAACTTGGGCTTACGGGCCCAAGTTTAACCAATTTAACCTCATGGGCTTCCTTGGCCCATTTGGCAACACCGAGCCAAAACTAAAAGCGATACCAACCCAAAATACAATGTACACTTGTTTTGACATACGTGACTAGAACTATTTCGATGTTTACTTAACCTCGTTAATGACTCAAATGGTAGCGGCTATACAAAATCTAACATCAAAATACTTTTACCAAAACAATTTTTTTACAAAACACATTTCAAAGCTTCACCAACTGTTTTTCACAAAACATTTTCACAAGCAATTTCGTAACAAGTTTACTAGGCAACCTCGACCCGCGTCGAGACCAACCCGCAACCAACTACAACCCACCCTATTTGGGTTGCTAACTAACCAGAAAACAAACCAACACCCTTGTGGGCGTGGGCGTCAACCCAACTCCAAGAGAAGACATGCTTCATCTCCATAACCTCAAATGAGCAGTATTAACCAAATAAATGAACCCAATCACCAATCGAGACTCAAGCCAAACGGTTAATAACAAGAGCGAAATCGATTCGGTACCACATCAAGATAAATACGCAACTCAAACTATGACCAACATCGGACTTGAACTCAAAACAACATGACTCGACTAACAAATCAATCGACTACAAACAAATAAACAACAAGAATAAAAACAACCTAAACTCAACACAACAACAATCATAAGCGCATGAAGAATATTAACGACCACGAAGATAATAATCATAGCCACGGTCGGTGACTCGGTGGCGAGTCAATGACTTCAGGCGAGTTACATGAGTTCTGAGCCAAAGTTTTAGATCCACACGAGTTTAGTTAGAAAACATTAGCCTTACAAGTTTTAACTCAAAAATCGTTTAAGGTTTTTATAAAACCGATTAGGGTTTAGTAAAATGAAAGAAATAGAAGGAATGAGGCGCGTGATTCTTACCAAGCGAAAGAAAATAGGTGGGAAAAGTGGCGTGTGGTGGTGAAGTGGTGGCGGCGGTGAGTTTCAAACACGAACCAAATGCACTCCTTTTTCGTCCAAAGACTCGAAAATACTTAGTTCTCTTGATCTACGTTGGTAACAAAAGTTGGGTCGCGGAATGTCGCCGGAAAAGTGGGCGCGGCGCGGAGATTAAGGATTCGGTGAGGTGTGTGTACAATTGAGGAGGAAACCTAACATATCTCTTTTATATCCATGAAGGACTAAACTTGCCAAATTGTGAAATAAAGGGCGGTGAGAAAAAATTAGTGCAAGGGGTGTTTTGTGTTTTGTTAAACTTAATAATCTTTTATAATATTATTGAGTGGGACCCATTAAGGCTCGGTAACGATCGGTTTCGGACACAGGAATAGCACCATTACGTTTAAAATAGTTTTCCACGAAAAATGAGTGTAAACTCGACTAGTATTCCACGAAATTTTAAAGAAACCTAAATAAAATGTTTATTAAATATAGGTTGTGCTTAGGGACGTGACGTGTGAGTCAAACTTTGAAATCGTGCATTTACGAAAACATATAATCTTAGAAAATTAATTATTCGAGCTTAAGGTTGAGTAATGACCTGAAATTTTGCGTTTGTTATAGCTGGGATAGGTGCAGATTGTAATAATTTAATACATCGTACAGAAATAGGGATATGGGCACACGTTGATTCGCGAACTCGAAAAAACGTGTATACTCTACTTTCCTTGGAAATACGCAATAGAGGCCAGCACCGGAACAACCGGATGCACGTCAAGTGGTATAAAATAATCTGAGGTAAACTCTAGAAGTTCACCCTAAGTTATATCGGAGGTGAAATCAGATAACTGCTTGACCATGGTATTCTTTTTCTTTTTAAAGGCGTACGCGTGGTTACCTTCGAAATAGGTGATTTTCTGTTTTGCAAATGAAAGGTTTCTTAACAATGGCGGATTGAGTTTTTTCACTGTGTGAAACACAGTAAAATGAGGCATCCGGTTATATAAGTGTCCTCATCCAGCGCGATGGTGACACGTGGATCCCACTATCACCAACATGTGGTTCAGATCACTTGATGTGACGCTGCTGATTACTTTCCACGATTTACGAGGCGTCCATTTTAAAATACTATGTCTAGATACAATGTATAGGCGGATTTCTTTTTTGGCTTCTTTACTACGCTTCGTAGTTTTTTATAGTCTGCCGTTATTAGTCTAGCATCCGCAGTCCTTCACTGCGCATACTAAACTGGGGCTTCACTGCGCATACTAGACTGGGGGGACATGATGACGTATAGTCTATATTCGGGTCACGAACCCGACCAAAGCCCAATACTAATAGGCCCAACACGAACTGGGCTACGCTGATAAGTGTTTAGGACCACGAAGGCCCAAACCCAATGTTATTTACGTAACACGATATTGATTATCTCTAATTATGGAGATAATCATTCCCAACAGAACTTAAGCGGGATACGGCGAAGGTTGAGGAACACGAACCAACAAGGATTCGTGTGTATATAAAGGAATCCATCCCTCGTTAAAGGTACGATCTACAAAACCCTAACTCTCCTTTAACCTAAACCGATTACTTACTCTCGCGGAGGATAATCGTGGGAGACAATCTCACGATAAGCCTAACGGTGTTTTCATGTCTTCTTAGTGCGCGGTCTCGAAGCAACAATCATCAATTGGTACGAGAGCCGAGCCCAAACAAGGAACGCCCAACTTTTGTATCAACAAATTCCTTCATCTCAAAGGCAGAGAAGGATCAAAACGATAATCTTCAAAAGCTTCTTGAGAAATCTACGGGATTTGAAGGAGTAGAGTTATTTGACACCAATGATGTTAAATGTATCCTTCCTGTTGTGCTTGTTAACAGTTGGAGCTTACCAGTAGTAACTTTAACATGTATCGCTGTTGCTATCCCAAATATTCATAAAGACGCCGTTCATAACCTGCTAAGAAGTGTTGGTGAAGGTCTTTCGTACGTTCATCTCGTGGAAGAAAGTCTCAATACGGCAAGTGAATATGTAGATATTCGAAAGGCCACGAAGAGCTTGTGGCATGAGGTTGAATACAACTGCAGATGGTTGATTAACACTCTATCAAAAAGTGCTTTTGAAGGGAAAACAGCAAGAGAGATTCTCAATTGGTTTTCTGATAAAGGTGAAGAAATTATGATAGAAATCCACAAAAGTTCGAATGGAAAAATGGTGGAGAACAGCAGTTCTAAGGAGTTGATTGCTGCCAATTCAATGTACCGAATTGCACAAACAATCATACTTAGAGACCAAAGCAACACAGAACCACTTAGCAAAAAGCAATTGTTTGCCCTTTTAAATGGCATGATTGCAGACATATTGTGTTCTTGCTTCACCAACTTACCACGAGTCATAACAATGAAATGCCATGAAAGCGTGATAGAGAAACGAGAGGCAAGTGTCAAGGGTGCAGCAAGGCTTCTCGGGAAGACTACAAAGATAATAGAAAGACTAGAGAAACGTGAACTCCCAAGCATGGATCTTGATAAGATGGCATATATTGATGAGTGGCGTCTTTATCTGAAGCAATCTATCCCTTGAGGTAATTTCTTCAGCTTCATGACCACATCTCAAAAATATCATATGCATAAAGGCATAATTTGTGGTGTTACTAGTTGTGCATTGCATATGTTTCACATTGTGTATTGGATGTATCCGTTTTTTCTTTGCTAGGATTTCTGTGTTAGATCTTAATGTATTCTTTTGCACCTGGTGATGCAGGACAAATTAGAACACAACAGCTCCTTGGATTGTCCATCATAAAGCATATCGACACCAATCTTTCACTACGAACATGTATTATATTTTTTTATATTAATTATATATATTCCAAAGGGTGTGTGTAATAAACTTCTAAGTGTGGTAATTAATTTTTTATCGAATAATTATTACTTTTTTTTTTTAACAGCATCGAATAATTATTACTGGTATTGTGTATCTGTCTATTGTGGCTTAATTATTTACCCGCTTGATGTTACATGATCTTTAACATGAAAACACAACAAGATTGAAAAACATGGGTTCACCATTAAAGGATACCGTTCATATTGTGTAAAATACATGACCGGATTAATGACTACAAGAGGAATAACACCCTATGCCATTTCCTACACGTTAATTCTAAATGCTTATTATTGGGCGAATTGCTTAAAAGAAGCTTAGAGTGCACGGTGTAAAGACCCGATGGCACGCCAATGGGATTTTTTTTTCACCTAACAGCACGCCATAATGCACCATGGTTGGTGTCATTGCCGTGCCATTCGTCCCATCGCTAACCCATTAACGGGCGTGGTTGGTATTTGTTTTATGAGAAAGTGGGGAGGGTGTTTTACTTGTGGTGTTATTGAGTGTGTATTATAGCACATCAATAACGGTTATTGGTTCAAAAAGCCCCCTTTGCCATCTTTTTGACGATATGCTGATTGATGGTAAACTGACAATATAACTTACCTGTCCAATAAGTCCTTATGATAGGCAAATATAGTCAAATACGAGTAATAATAAATCTTTTTTACTTTGACTTAATAGTCAAAGTCTACTATGCCCAATAAATCCAGGACCCATTCAATTGCACTGATGGGACGTTTCAGTGCAACTACATAGAAAATTCTCTGTACAAACAAACTGTGCATTGTTATCACACGGATGCTAAACAATTGGCTTACGAATTACTTGGCCAATCAATCCAAAATGGCTTCATACGATCATTCATCTTTTACAATATGTCATATGTGATAAGATGGGAGTGAAATACGTACTTGATATCAGCTACCAATATCCTAGCAAAACACTTTTTGCACCGGACAGCACCCTAACTACAGAGGTCGCGAATGAGCTGTGGTATTTTTTTTTCCCCCGAAAAGAGTCAAATCTGTATTAGAAAACTCAGAAAGAACCAAACTAATTACAAAAAGAGGCACTCGCCCAAAGCCTATAAGTCACTGACGTGAGGAGCCCTAACCAGAGGCCACAAACCATCAAAGCTTAAATGAAATATAACTAAGAATGCTAATGTAATAAGATTAGCTGAAAGCCAATGCAGTCTACGACCCGAAACAAGAGCATAAATTTAGATAAAAGATGCAGATCCACTACACCAATCGACCCAACTATACTCGAAATTGTTGCACCTGTGCGAAACCCAAAAGAAAGATGTAAGTTGAATCTTGAACACCAAATCGGCAGCCGACATATGTTTAGCCTGAAAAACTTTATTATTTCAACCTTTCCATATGAGATAAAGCGAAGTCCAAATCACAGCTTGCCAATGCAAACGTAATTTAGATGACCTAATCCCCGCCAAATTTAAGACATCATCTACAAAAGAACCAACAAAGGAGTCTCGAGAGAGGCCAACTCGGGCTCTAAAAGTTCACGGCTGTCTGTCTTTGGGATTGTTGTGTCGTTGAGGATCCACGGTTAAATAAATTGACCCGGGGCCGTGTGCAAGTAACTGCTGTTGGGCACGCCAGTGTTGGTGAGCCATCAAGAACCATTTCTCTGATTAAAGTTCGGGGGGATGGTATGTGCTGACTTAAGCAGAGCAGCTAACCGGCTATATGAACTGTGGTATTATTGTCTAGAAACTGCTGAGGATCCGGTAAAGGGTCTTTTGAAATGTTAATAGAAAAGCTTTATTGACATTAACTTGTTCAAAAGTTTGACAATTGAATAATACCTCTTATAACATAACTCATCACCACCACCATCATCTACCTTGTTACCACCATCATCTAAAACCGTAACCATCACCCTCGATTTCTGGCAATCCCAAAGGTAGCCACCAGAAAACCGGTAGCCACAGCAACAAACACAACCCCAATGAACGCAATCACCAACACATTTGGTTTTGTTGTATTTTTGCGTGTTTTGGTCTAAGTCTGTGCGATTTTTGGTTTAAACATTTTGAAGATATGTTGTTTGTGGATGGTAGTAGTGATTTAGAAGATGTTGTTTATACACCCATAAGGCTGATGACAGTTCAGTTCAAGTGAGCTATACTTTTCAGTGAGTATATTTTTGGAAAGAAGGGAGTCATCTCATTCAAAGTTATACACCGAAATGAATGAGTATACTTAGGGAGTAGTTGTTAGGAAATTCGCATCACATTATCACATTAATTTAAGAGTCGTGTAAACACTTTCAGATTGAAGTGTTTTGATGGTTTTACTGAAATCTTAAATCGGATAAAACTCAAAATTTGAAACGTGAAAATGTTTTGTTGGTCATGAAACTTAACCAGATTATGAATATATGACCAAAATATTGCCAAACGGTTGTAACTGCTATAGCAGTTAATTAACCGCCGGAACAGTAAAATTAACGGGCAAAATACCGGAAATTTTATTTTCTAGTGCGTTTTTAACATAGCACTTTATACAAAATAAAAATTTTCCAAGCTGACATGGCGCTGCCCTTTGGACCCTGCAAGGGGTTGCCTCGGGGCTTCGCCCCCGAATAATAATCATAATAACGTCATACAAGTGTGCACTCCGCACAACCCCGACTTGTTGAACATTTATCATAATTACACATTGGTCAACTAAGTCAATCCATTACACTTAAATAATATCGGTGATGCAGAATCACCAACAATCCTCCCCCATTTAAGTGTAATCTTGATTAACTTAAAACAAACTCATAACAAACAACAAACGATGCATAAATGAAATGTCGAGGCGATTGAATTTCACATTAGTACATTAGCATTCAAATATTCGAATATAAGAGTGTCACTAAGTTGAACTCTTTCTATTCACAGTGAATACATGAAGATAATATACACAACAGTTTACAAATTCACATGTTCTACTTGACACTATGTTTTACTAGCTTGTGTCCTATCCTTCAATAAGCATATCAAAGCCAAGTCCCAAGCTTCTTGAAGCAGCTAAACTTCATGCTTATATAGGTGGTTCTTTACTTTTGCACCTACACATGCAATTTGTCAAAAAAACCATTAAGAAATATAATTTCAACCTCCTTTATCTTGCAGTTTTGAACACATACCGTGGGATGATGTAATTAATGTGTTCCAATCCAAAGATATCAAGATTTCCTCATTGAATTCAGCATTTAACATTACGTTAGATGGGAATTGGGTATCTTGATACAAGGATTTAATTAGGTGGACTTTAAACCCATCCCAATAGCCACCTTGCGTACGAGATCTCTTGCTAACCCTTTGGTTAAATGGTCGGCTAAATTCAGTTGAGTTCTTACAAACTCAACAGATATCACACCATTCATGATAAGCTCACGAATCATGTTATGTCTAACACCTAAGTGTCTAGACTTGCCATTGTACACTTGACTATAAGCCCTAGCCAAGGTAGCAGCACTATCACATCTGATAGAAATGGTAGATATCGGTTTAGGCCACAAAGGAATTTCATAAACCAAATTCCTCGACCACTCGACTTCATTACCGGTGCGGCTAAAGCAACAAATTCGAGACTCCGTAGTTGAGTTTGTAATACAAGTCTGTTTCTTTGAAGCCCAAGAAATAACACCTCCTCGAAGGAATACCCAACCACTCGTGAGCGGTGATCGTCCATATTATTAATCCAACTCGGCATCGAATAACCTTCTATAACGAAGGATAACCACTATAAGTCAAACCATAATCCATGGTTCCTTTCAAATACTGAAATACTCGACCCAGAGCTTGCCAATGTAGAGCAAAAGCTATATCTGGTCTAGTGCTAATCATGGCATACATAAGACATCCAATAGCTCTAGAGTATTCTAGCTGAGACACTGGACTTCCTTTATTAGGTCAAAACTTCACAGTAGGATCTACTGGAGTATAAACAGGAGAACAATTAGCAAAGTTAAACTTTGTCAGTATCTTCTCAATATAATGTGATTGAGAAATAGAGATACCATTGTTTCCTCGTTTGATTCTAATACCAAGAATCACCTCAGCCTCCCCCGGATCTTTCATATCAAAATTAGATGACAAGAATTCCTTTGTCTTATCAACTTGATCTTGGTCAGTACCAAAGATCAACATGTCATCCACATATAAGCAAATTATCACTCCTTTACCAGAAGCATCAAATTTGCTATACACACACTTGTCAGCTTGGTTTAAAGAAAAACCATTAGACAAGACCACATCATCAAACTTTTGATGCCATTGTTTTGGTGCTTGTTTCAGACCATACAATGATTTCTTCAATTTACATACCTTGTTTTCATGTCCAGGCATCACAAACCCTTCAGGTTGTTTCATGTAAATTTCCTCATCCAAATCACCATTTAAGAATGCAGTTTTCACATCCATTTGGTGAATAACTAGATCATGTATAGCTGCAAGAGCTAACAACAATCTAATAGTGGAAATTCTAGCAACAGGAGCATAAGTATCAAAGAAGTCAATTCCCTCCTTTTGTTTAAAGCCTTTGATAACCAATCTGGCTTTATACTTATCTATGCTTCCATCCACTTTCATCTTCCTTTTAAGGATCCATTTACTGCCTAATGCTTTGCATCCAGAAGGCAAATCAGTGACTTCCCAAGTATCATTCTCCATGATGGAATCAATCTCACTTTGAATTGCTTCTTTACAGAAAGCAACATCCATAGAAGCCATTGCTTCACTCAAAGTCCTTGGATCCTCCTCAACAATGAAGCAATATTCACGTTGAGATAAAGTCATATCTTTTTAGGATTTAGAAAATCCAGTTGTTAAAGTGTCGGTCACCTCAAGTATATGCAATCGTTAGAAAGCTCATAGTCGTAGTTATTTAATGTTAGTTAGTATTTAGTTAAGTAACACCGTGAAGGACGAGACGGGTCTTTACCCACCGCATCGCACGATCCACGACCCGTAGGAGGCATTTTGTGTAAGATACTATAAATACCCTCTACCTCCCAAGGTGAGGTTGGAGCTCATAATAAGATTTTTCTTTCTCTCACTAAGCTTCCTAAACCTCTAAACTTTATCTCTCTAAAACCTTAAGCCATACGCCCCATTCGTACTATGGTTTGATGTGTTTGTGAAATCCAATATGTTACAAATGGTATCAAGAGCCATGGTTTGATCATCTTTCTTACATGTTCTAGGATTTCTAGTGGTTTTATATGGTTTTTGGGTTTGAAAAAGTTTAGTGGTATTTGCATCATTTGGACCATTTCTAGTGTTAAAGTTTGGATTTTGATTGTACTTTTGTGTTTAGAATCATCATAAGTGCTTAGGTTTTGATTTTGAAGGCTTGAATCACTGTGGTTGGATTGTTTTTGGATTTAAAAGTGGTGTTTTTGTTGTTTTAAAGGTTGCGACTTGTGTCTCGTAAAGGTGTTACGACGGCGATTTGTCCTCTGTTGGGCGATTTGTGTCGATTGATAATCGCTTGTTTAAGCGATTTGTCGCTAGTGGTTGTCCTTGTGCGATTTATGCGGAGGCGATTTGTCACTTCAAGCAACTTGTTTATTTAGCGACTTGTAGTTTAGCGACTTGTCTTGGTTAAGCGATTTGACATTTAAGAGGTTTGTTGGTTTAAGCGACTTGTATGGTTAAGCGACTTGCTTATTGAAGCGAGTTGATTGTTTAAGGGATTTGTCTTATCAAGCTACTTGTCAGTATAAGCGATTTGTTAGTTGAAGCGACTTGTCTGTTTTGAGCTATTTGTTGGCTGAAGCGACTTGTCACTTTGAGCGATTTGTTTCTTGAGATTTTGTGTTTTCTTCGTGATTACATTTTAAGGTTTTCTCTTGATTTAGTAAAATCCCGTGAAAGAATCAATTTCCCGGTTTAATGCAAGAGTTTTAAAATCCCGTAGAATCGATAATTATGTCTACCAACGTACCTACTATCATCTCTTACATTCTTGAAGGCGTTCAAGTCTTGGATCGATACTCATCCACCCATGCTAGATGTAACCGATTATGACTCATGGGCTCAACGAATTAGGTTGTCTTTGCTTGGGTAAAGAAAATGGGGTCAACATTCTCAAATCAATTGATGAAGGACCGTACCAAGTTGAGACTACCAGAGACATACTCGAAAATGCTGCTGATGGCTCAGTGACACTAGGATTGGACAGAGTAAAAACATATGATGAACTTACTGACAAGGAGAAAAAGAGATACGATGCTGATATCAGGGCTTCAAACATTATACTTCATGGTCTACCAAAAGACATCTACAAGTTAATCAATCACAACACTGAAGCTAAGGCAGTTTGGGACAATGTTAAGATGCTTCTCTCTGGTTATGAATTGACCAAAGAAGACAGGGAATCTCAATTGTATGATGATTTTGAGAACTTTAAGATGAACCACGGAGAAAGTGTCATTGAATACTATGTGAGGTTCCACAAACTTGTGAATGATATGAGGAATATCAAAATGACCATGCCAAATATTCATCTCAATTCAAAGTTTGTGAACAACATGAATCGAATGGCACAAATTTGTCACCTCGCTTAAGCTAACCAAAGGATTAAGGCACACCAACTATGAGCAATTGTATGCCTTCCTACTTGAGAATGAGAAGCATGCTATGTTTGAACGAATGATTCTTGAAAAGTTCAAATCTAATCATGGAGAGGCAAGCTCATCAAATGACTCAACAACATTCTACACAAATGTAGGAATTACCACCAAAGCTTCTCAAGTCATACCAGCGGTAACGATAACCACAAGCTCATTCCGATCCATCATATAAGCCTCCGGACCCAAACACAATCATGGAACATTTCATCAATCAAGCTGGCTCTTATGGTTAAGCAAAATCAACCTCACTCCACACACTAACAATGATATCGAGCGCATCCAATCTACACAATCATGCTATTGTCGAGAGATGGTAAGATCATGATGCAACCAAAGCAAGGAAGGCAGTATGAACAAGGAAAGGGTGGAGTAGATGGAGGGTATGTGGCTAATCGAATCGTGGAAGGAATGCAAATCAAGGACAAGGAAAGCCAATCAAGTGCTACAAGCTGTGGTGGTGAAGGACATGTTGCAAGGCGCACATCTCCAAAACGCCTCAAAATGCGTAGTATTTCGGGGACAAGATGTTCTTGGTGCAAGCTCGGGACAATGGAGCGGTTTTGGATGAAGAAGAGTTGTTGTTTCTTCTTGAGGAAATGCCAAAACATATGAAGGCGATGTGGATGAGCAACCAATTCGGAAATAGGTCACAATCATCAAAATGCCTTTCAAGTTCTTGATGTGATGCATTTGACTCGATGTCGATGATGAACCTCTTGCCTGACAATCTTCATGGCTAACATTTTACCAATGGTATCTCCAATGGTCTCATCACCACAACAGTCGCTCCATCCAAAGATTCAATCATTTCGAGGTATTAAAACTATACGATGAAGTTGATGAGCAAAGATACATAACAAAGTACAATCACATGAAACTAATGAATCGATATAGATAATGTGGGTAATAGTAATATTGTCCCATATGATCAATATGTGATACAAAGTGAAAGTGAGATCGTACCAAGTGATGCATCTTCTGCGGTCAATGATGACTATGTTTTGATGAATACACCATGTGCCCCGATGATTCTGTATCTCGAATCGAATGCCTATAAAGAACAAGTTGCCATTTATGAACAACGTGCTAAGTTTGAGCTAACTACCGTGAGCGAGAAATGGATGACCAAATGCGTACAATTATTAGAAAAAGTAATTTTAGGGAAGAAATATTAAAACAAGAGCTAGATTCCTTAAAGACAAACTAAACAAAAGCATTAAGCAAAAGCAAGAACTTCAAGAAAATGTTAAAGTGCTTAAACAGAATTTAATGCTAAGGAATCAAAACTTTTAACCGGTTTTTCCAACCTAAAAACTTTGAAAACAAGCTTGAAAATAAGTTGTACATACAAGGAATGCCATTGATTGCTCACATGATTACTAAGCACGAGTCTTAAGCAATAAGCATAGTATTCCCTAGTAGAGGAGCCAAATCCGAGTCTTGTAAAAGGCTAAAGCTTTCCATACGATTGTATATGATGGTAATGAGATCCTTAAGCCTAGGCAAACACCATCATGTATTGGAAGCACGGAAGAGGATAGAAAATTAGAAGATGCCTCTAGGGAGAAAATGGATAAGAAGCTAAAAGATCCTCAGTGTAAAAAGTAAAACATAACGGTCAAACCCCATGACTACACTAAAGAAAATTGGATTTCCCTGAACATGTTTAAGCCTCAAACTCAATTAACCCCAGAACAAGTTTTTTAGAAAAAAGACATGGATAAGCAAAAAGCAAATGTACTTGTTGAAACAAACACTCCCCTCAGGAAAATGCCTCCAGCTAGTGTGTATCCTCCGAATACACCAATGCATTTAGTTCCTAGAACTATTCCCACTAAGAGCAAGACCTTAATCAACCTGTATGTTGTTTATCAACTATTCGTTGATTTTGAGAAGACATGTAAGAAAAGAATCACACCTACGGGGGATAATCGAAGGGAGAGGGTTTTGAGCAAATTAAAGAATGCTATTTAAGCGAAGTCATGCCTTTCTTTAAACAATTAAAAAATCAATTTGAGAGTCTTCAAAAGGGGATAGACTCAGAGATTAAAGAAATGGAAAAAGAATTTGATGCAATGATAGTAGAGGTCAATAATTATGAACGGGAACTCAAATATAATGAAATTGAAAGAAAGAATCTGCATATCTTAAATGAGAACTTGATTTCGAGTTATGTGGCTCAAGATGTGTTTTATAATGTTACTAAGTATTCTATTACTGCTTCTCAATTTCATGAATTATCTATTGCTTTGAAAGTTTCTCATGATCGTGTCATTGAGCTTGAAAACAAAAACTCAAAACCAAATGAGAAAATTGACCAGGATGATCACGATAATTTGGTAAAACACTTTTCTAAGTTGGAAGTTGAACATTTTGATTTGAGACTAAAATATCAACATCTCAAAGAAAATGTTAAAACCTCAAACATCAAGATATCCTCGGATGTTCGAGTTTGATGCGATTTTGAAATAAATAAGCGTGACGAATGTATTCGAGCTCACCGTAACACGATCGAAAAGTTAAAACCCAAATTTCACAATTAAAGGGTGAAAAGAACAATGTGACCGGCTCCCAAATGCCTCCTCCTTTAGATTCTCAATTTTCTCAAAACTTTCATCTTCAAAACATCATTAACGTATTACAACAAGAAAATGAGAGTTTTCTAGAAGAAAATGAAAAGGTCAAATGACACTTCAAAGAGTTATACGATTCAATGAAATTCACTCGTGACAAAAACAATAAAAAAATAAATTCGTTACAAAAGGAAATTGAGAATCTAAAGAGTCAGGTAAAAGGGAAAATGCCACTTATCTTTAATGAGAATGTTGCATCAAAGTCATCTACAGATTCTAAATATACTATGACTGGTAAATACATTCCTCCTCATCTTAGAAATATTGAACTTGTGTTTCATAACTATTTATGTCACCTTAAAGATAGTCTAGAATGTCTCCGTGAGATTGTAGAAGAGGATAGCATAAATAAGCCACTTGATAGTGAAATTAGGTATGCATGCTTATATGCCAAACGATCTCAGAAGCTGTTAGAATGTTTAAGAGTAACATGCCCTAAATCCTTATATGAGAAAGATAAAGTTGTGATGCCTTGTTCTATGCCTAGTGCTAAGTATGCAACCCATTCTATGCCGAAAGTCAAGCATGTGAGCCTTAATGTGCCTATAAGTACTTGGATCCCAAAGACTTCTAGATCGGGAATGCAAAGGTAGCAAAACCAACTAATGTTCCCATAATTCCTCTAAAGGAGTAATCGATGGTACAAAAGCAAGCGAGTCAAAGCCTCCGAGGCAATACAAAGCAAGGTAGGACCTCGCAAACTAAGAGTGATCAATGGAAGAGAGAAGACCACCCTAGGAACATTAAGTTTGATCTCAATAAAGCGAATCGTGTTGATTCTAGTATTAGCTATAAGCTTCGTAATTAATTCAATTCGCTACTATTTGCAAAACATGTAATGAATGCTTGATGTCGGTATTAATCATGAATGTGTTGTGAATGAGATGATTAATCTTGAAAAATCTCCTGTTAAAATGGTTAACACTAGACAACAGGATAAAAAGGGCAGAAGACCAAGGAGGAAGAGGGCTAGAAAACATTGGAAACCAACAGGAAGCAAAATTTAGTAATGTAGGTTATCATTTGATACCTACTGGTCGTAAATTCAATCTTAATGTGTTGTGCCCTAAATTATCTAGATCAATGCCCATTAGGAAATGGATGCCCACTGGTAGAACTATACCTTTAAGAAGTGAACATACTTTGAATAGATCTACTGTTTCTACTAGCCCGACATCTACCTCTAATGATTTTATTGATTCTGTTTCTGATATGGATGTTCCAATATTGCTTTCTAACCAAGTGGAACCCGTTTTTGCATGGGGAACGACAATTTTGGTGCAATTATGGGTTATGGAGATTATGTTGTTGGTGATAGTATAATCTCCAGGGTATATTATGTTGAAGGTATTGGTCATAACCTATTTTCTGTTGGTCAATTCTGTGATTCCGATCTAGAGGTGGCTTTTAGAAAACATACTTGTTTCGTTAGAGAACTTGATGGTGTGGAACTTTTAAGAGGAACACGTGGTTCAAACCTATACACCATCTCTATCAAAGACATGATGAAGTCTTCTCCAATCTGCTTGTTGTCAAAGGCTTCAAAAACAAAGTCATGGTTATGGCACCGTCGTCTCAATCACTTGAATTTCGGCACCATTAATGATCTTTCGAGAAGGACCTTGTAAGAGGCTTACCCGCATTAAAGTATGAAAAGACCATCTTTGTTTAGCATGCCAATTGGGAAAAAGCGGAAATATGCCCACAAACCCAAACCCAGAAACTCGCTTATGGAAGTTTTCATACTCTTCATATGGATTTGTGCGGACCTATGAGAGTGCAAGCGATAAATGGGAAGAAATATGTATTAGTCGTTGTTGATGACTACTTCGATTTACTTGGGTTAAGTTTTTGAGGACAAAGGATGAAACTCCGGATGTCATCATTAAACTTATCAAACATTGCGAGTTCGACTTAACAAGACTGTTAGAAGTATTCGAACGCACAATGGCACTGAGTTTGTTAACAAAGACCTAAGTCAATTTTATGAAAGCATTGGAATCAATCATCAAAGAAGTGTTCCACGCACGCCTCAACAGAACGGTGTAGTTGAAAGACGAAATCGGACCCTTGTTGAAGCTGCAAGAACAATGCTAATTTACTCAAAGGTTCCATTGCCACTGCTTGCTACACCAAAAATCGTTCCCTCATACACACCACTCATGGAAAAACTCCATACGAACTTGTCCATAAACGAAAACCTGATCTCTCCTACCTTCGTGTATTTGGTGCTTTGTGCTATCCAACGAATGACGGTCAAGATTTAGGTAAATTAAGAGCTAAGGCGGACACTGGAGTTTTTGTGGGTTATGCACCAAACAAGAAGGGTTACCGAATCTACAACAAAAGAACTCGAGATATCATGGAAACTATTCACGTCACGTTCGATGAGTCGTGCGGGCAAATGGCTCCGGAGACAATCAAGTTCGGACCCGCATCACAACCTTTATTAAGTAGTCCCATTATTTCTTCTCTTGTACAAAATCCATCACCAAAGATTCCATATGTACCCCTTTGGAATATGATTTGAAGAAATTATTTGATCCAATCTTTGATGAACATTATGAGCTCATCGCTAATGATCGGTCAAATCCATCAACAGAGGCATCCCCTAACCCAATCAACGTAGATAACCCATCGGTTTCTATGTCATTGAGTCAAGAAGCGCCATCAGATCTCTCATCCTCAATCATCAAGTGTACATCATGGAAATGTGTATGGCACCTATGATGGAGATAACCCATTTGCTACTCCCAAGATGCTCCATTTGAGAACATATTTGCTCTGAACCAACTTGAACCATCTTCATCGGGAGATCCAAACTCGCTACTTGGTTCCTCAACAACAACCACACGAACACCTTAGAAAATGGACACATGACCATCCATTAGACAACATCATTTGAAACCCTTCTCGCCCAAGATCCACTCGCAAACAACTTGCAACCGATGCCTTATGGTGCTTCTTCAACTCCGTACTATCTAAGGTCGAACAAAAGACGTTAAAGCGCCATGAATGAAGATAGTGGTTTAATGCCATGCAAGAAGAAATTCACGAGTTCGATCGACTAGATGTATGGGAATTAGTACCGCCTCCCGACCGTGCTATGATCATTCCTCTATAGTAGATCTTCAAAGTAAAACTTGATGAGCATGGTGATGTGCTAAAGAACAAGGCTCGATTGGTTGCAAAAGGATACCGTCAAGAGGAGGGTATTGACTTTAAAGAATCATTTGCTCCAGCTTGCGTGTCGAGGCAATCGAATCTTCACAGCTAACGCTGCAAGTAAGAACATGGTAGTCTATCGGATGGATGTAAAGACGGCTTTTCTTAACGGAGATCCGAAAGAAGTCGTATCGTCAACCAACTGAAGGTTTTGTGAATCCAAAGCATCCTACTCATGTCTATCGCTTAAAGAAGGCCCTTTACGGTTTGAAGCAAGCTCCAAGGGCATGGTACGACACACTATCGAAGTTTCTTGTATCTAATGGATTCAAAGAAAGGAGCAGTTGATCCGACATTGTTCACTTAGAAAGTCGCAAACACTTAATTCATGTTCAAATCTATGTTGATGATATTATTTTGCCTCGACCGACCCCAATGAATGTGACCGTTTTCTAAGGAGATGGGCTCCAAATTTCAAATGTCAATGATGGGACAAATGTCATTTTCTTGGGATTACAAATTTCACAAAGTCCGGAGGCATTTTTATCAATCAATCTAAATATGCTAATGAAATCTTAAAGAAATTTGGATTTGATTCTTGTGACCTGCTGACACTCCCATGGTGGAGCGTACTAAAGCGGATGAGGACCACTCGGGGATCATGGTTGTCCAAACTAAATATCGTAGTATGATTGGGTCCACGATGTACCTTATCGCCCGATGAGACCGGATATTCATTTCTTTGTATGCATATGTGCTAGATACTAGGCTAAGCCTACCAAAAGCACCTTGAAGCGGTTAAGCGGGTCTTCGGTATCTCCAAGGAACCATCAACATGGGACTTTGGTACCAAGGACACCGGTATGTCACTAACGACCTATGCAGATCTTGACCATGCGGTGTCAAGATACACGTCGAAGCACGTCGGGAGGTGCTCGCTTTTTGGTGATAAGCTTGTGAGTGGTCTTCAAAGAAATAAATGAGTACTTCTATATCCTCTACAGAGGCGAAATACATAGCCATGTCATCTTGTTGTGCTCAAATCCTATGGATGAGATCCCATTATCGACTATGGCTTTGAATTCAAAAAATCCCTCTGTTGTGATAACAAGAGTGTCATTGCTCTCTCATGCAACAACGTTCAACATTCAAGAGCAAAGCATATCGATAATCGACATCATTTCATCAGGGAGCAAGTGGAGAACGGTGTGGTGGAACTATATTTTGTGAGGACTGAATATCAGTTAGCAGACATCTTCACCAAAGCTCTTCCTAGAGAACATTTTGAGTTTATCCTTCCACGACTTGGTCTAAAGAGTCTACAACCGGAAACACTCAAACATCTTCAAGAGGAAGACGAGGAGTAAAAGTTGTTCTTCATCCATCCCTTGTAAATTTTTTTCAAAAAGCAAAATACAAAATTATAAAACCCCAAAAAAAAAAAAAAAAAATCTATAAAATTAGAAAATCCTTGAAAAGCGAAAAAATATTTTTTACATCTTTTTCTCTTCTTCGATAACATCTACGGTCTTTGATTTGTCACTTTAAGAATGACACGGGTCTTTAGATGATGTTCGATTGTATATAAGCTTAAAAAAAAATTGAGAGAATGAAAAACAAAGGTTTATAGTCATTTTAGACTGTACCCCGTTTTTAAAAGAAAAAATAGAGCCATGCTTTATCTTATTTTTCAAATCTCATGCTCTGATTCTAAAAACAAATGTTTGTCACCAAAAAGACAAATGTTTCCTTCACAAATATTTTTCCTTCTATAAATTCTTCTGAAAAATATTTGTTATCTAATGAAAACTAAATAGCTTTGCAAAATCTGGACTTGACATTTGTTAAAATCTCTATCTCTCAATCAACAACTTATGTCATTGATTGAGGGGGAGAATGATTTCAATTAAATCAAAAAGGTTATTTGTCAAACAATTGCAATGTCTTATACAATTGGTTCAGACCTTGGATAATGTTATGTTTTCATAAGATACTTAAGCATGCTTGAACATTGGAGTTTAAAGTCTCAAAATCTGATTCTTATCAGTTAAAATATTTTTCAAAAGCAAGTCACAATTCTCCTCCAAAGTTTTCAAAATTAATTTAAATCAATAGAGATCACAAATCTCAATGGATTTGAAAATTGTGATCGGGGGAGAATATTGTGATTTAAATTGGTTTAAACCGATAATTCGATAAATGGTTTTGTAAGTGATTAGCAAGCTCTCCTCCCTACATGTGCCAAACGATTTCAAATTTTCCATTCACATGTTATGGGGAGCATCTATATCAAACCAAAAGGATTGAAACATGATTGATTTGTCTCTAAGTGCGGGTTTTCCTAATATGTGCAAAACACTTTCGAATCTCGATGCACATATTGAGGGGAGCAACTTTTGAAAAGCATATCCTTTCCCAAAATATCTTTAACAAAGTATTTGAAACACTAATTTTGATCGGGAAGGTGATGTAGATATTTTAGAAAATGTTAATCAAAGAAGTGAATTCTTCCTCTTGCCTCCATGTGCCAAAACGATTTCAAATATACGATGCACATGTTGAGGGGAGCTTTTACGAATATCAAAACAATTCAGTACAAAATGCTTTGATAATATATCACAGTACCGGATTGATTTTCAAATGGTTTTTAATTGGTTCCAATGGCGAAATAACAATACCAAAAAGACCGACCAAATTTACTTTATGTATGGAGATATAAGGATGGTTAGGTTAGGTATTCGTTCCCACGATCCCGCCTAAAGCGGAGGGATCTACCGAGGACAATCCACTAGATAGTGTAGAAGTCCTTAGGTATGATGAAAAAAGGAGAAAAGTGAGAAATGGGAATAGTGCGGATCGAGACGTAGCTAGAACTGGAATAAACCCAACAAGGTTCTAGTTATGAAGTCTCGGTAAGCACCGAATGGGTTGAAGAATGAAAAGGAAATGAATGTGAAAAGGGTGAAAAGAAATAGCCCTCCATTAATTCAACCGTAGGGCGTAAACCGGTTTAATACATTTGCTACCGGTGGTTACTAAGGTAACATCGGTATTGAAGACAAGACGTCATGGACCCGAAGGACGCATTGCACTAAACTTCCCAAGCTACTCAAGTTCCTCTTAAAAGGGCTTGTTTCATTCTCACGGGTAACCTACATAATCTATCGACTTCCTCTTAAAGATTGTTTATATTAAAGAAGGAGACCCTCCCTAGTCTCCAAAGATAGGAACCAAATGTGCACTATTGAGTCTAGAGCCACGAGATCATCAATAAATCTCTAGGACACAATCAATGAAGACTCACCGCTTCACACAATGTGGAAAGTGAGATTATATCTTAAGAGTCATATGCATTATCCTTGTGGTATTGCCAGCACATCTGAGTGATATGTAAAATATTCACGATGAAGATGGAAATCCTTCTAGAGCCAACATCAAACAAGCTCTTGGTAGGTAACATGTGAGATCTATCCAATAGATCAAACTTGTGACAACTGGATTGAAACAATGGGGCGGTTCATTATTAAATCAACCTTGGTCTAGGAAATGGATTGACGGATACCTTTGAAAAACCGGTCGTTGTGCTTAAAGTTCTTTTCTCTAGCACATCGACTGTGTATTAATATCTCAAAATAAAAGGTGTTTATGATTGATAATTGATTTTCCTTAAAACCTTCGTTGTATTGCAAAAACACTTTATATTGACCAGTACACGATTGTTTTTCAAATCTCTTTTCATCAATCAGTGAATCTCAATTCGCTGGTTCACTCACTCCGTGTTGTCTTCTTTGAGACGTTCCGATTTGAGAACGGCTTGAGCAGCTATGAAACCCTGTCAAGGAGATTCTTTGAATTATACCGATCACAAGGTATTTGTACCGATCAACGGGGAACCGGGGTCGTGTATCTCAATTCAACGAAGTGATCAAAGACACTTTTCGGCGCTTTATTGCTAACTCATTGTATGCGGTACACCCAACGTTTGTAATGATCGTAATTGAGAGGTCAATCCATAGCCGAATGCTCACACAACACATTCATCTCTAAAGAAATCATGATAAATGCATCAACGACTCTAATATTCTCACTCCATGCTTCGCTACGCTCCGCAAATATCATGAATCAACTAAAGCTTCCGTTACTCGATGAGAATTAATCATGATCCGAATGTGAGCATGTCGATCTAATGTCACAACATCACATAATGTCAACACTACAAAGGAAGAGTCGAGATTTATGGAAGCTGATGATCTCAAAGCTGGCTCAAAACTCATCATCATGTGGATCAATTAAAGACCTCCACTTGGATTAACCAAACATGCAAAACATGAAGAATCAAAGACTACAGGCTACAGAGCAATGAACTTAAACAAGAATCCAAAAACAATCTTAATGTAATATCTGTTTGTATTCAATGTAATTTGAGGTGACCTCCCTTAGGGGGAGATTGTTAGGATTTAGAAAATCCAGTTGTTAAAGTGTCGGTCACCTCAAGTATATGTAATCGTTAGAAAGCACGTAGTCGTAGTTATTAAATATTAGTTAGTATTTAGTTAAGTAACACCGTGGAGGACCTGACGGGTCTTTACCCACTGTATGCCCGATCCACACCCGTAGGAGGCGTTTGTGTAAGATACTATAAATACCCTCTACCTCCCAAGGTAGAGGTTGGAGCTCATAATAAGATTTTTCTTTCTCTCACTAAGCTTCCTAAACCTCTAAAATTTCTCTCTCTAAAACCTTAAGCCATACGCCCCAGTCGTGCTATGGTTTGATGTGTTTGTAAAATCCAATATGTTACATATCTCTTGTTCCTTCAACTAAATAAAGTTGAAAATCAGACCCAAAAGACTTAGCTTTTCTTGTCCTAGTATTTTTCCTAGGAACAGATGGAACAGGTACATCACCAGTACCTTCAACATCATCTTCAACTATCTTACTCGAAAGATGGCTGAATCGTACCTCTTGGTCTTGGTATAGACGTAAACCGTTCTTCATCAAATATTGCATCTCTTGACTCTATTATAGAGTTTACCGACACATAATCATTAGGTTCTATAACATAAAACCTATAACACTTGGAATGCTCAGCATACCCAATGAAGATACAATCTATACCTTTCTCACCCAGATTTTTAATTTTGGCTTCAGTTAGTCTTACAGCTCTACAACCCTAAACCCTTAAATAAGTCAAATTTGGTACCTTCTTGGTCCAAATTTCATAAGGTGTTTGTTTACTATTTTTGTTTGGAGTTCTATTTAGAATATAACAGGTGATAACATCAAATAGTCTTGAATATTAAGTGTCAATTTCCCCCAATAATACTCGTTATTTATGTCATTTATATGGATTTACGCTTGTTTTCCATTGTTTTCCACTTTCAGGTAAATTACGAGCATTGGAGCTAAAGAGACGCGAAAATGGAAACATATCTAAAGATTTATCATAGTATGCTATTTTGAAGAAGTTACGGCGTAACTCATCTCTCACATTACGCCGTAACTATTGCGTGACTCAGTATACCAACTTATCAGAAGATTACGGCGTAACTCCCTCCAGAGGTTACGACGTAACTACATTATGTCAAAAGAGGTTCCACGCCGCTGATAATTACGCCGTAACTGCTGCATCACTTACGACGTAACCGAGTTTATTGAATACTACGGTGTAACCACTCATTAGGTTACGCCGTAACCAGCAAATCTAGTGCATTTTATGAAGGAATAGAAGGTTATGACGTAACTCCTATATTGGTTACGCCGTAACCCAGATCTGGCCTATAAATACCCCACTAATTCCAAGATTTGATCATCCCATTCCATACGACAACACTCGAGAACGTGGGAAAAGCTCAAGGCAGGTCTAGAGGAGCATCGGAGTCTGTTTTCAAGGAGAAGTCACTCCATTACGATAAGCATTAGCGTTTTATATTTCTTTTACTTTCAATTCATGTATTTCGTACCATTGAATATTGAATTGATTTGCATGATTAATATGAGCGCTAAGCACCTTTTGGTGCTAGCCTAGTTATGATTCCTTAATTGTTTTGTTTGCGTTTACCTTTACTTCCGCACAATTATTTCTAAGTGTATGCATGCATAGTTCATTGGTAGTCACCCTTGGTTCGGTAGTTTTGAATGGCGGTGAGGCCAATTGCCTAGGAGATATGACCAACCGACCCTAGGTGAGCGCCGAGACAGGAAGGGTAAGATATGACCAACTGACGACCCTTTCTACTTGTACGATTTGACCAACTGATCACCTATCGTTTGGATGAACTTAAGAACCTGGGGTGTAGTGTCTAAGTTCCTAACGGCCGGGCACTCACTATTTTGAATCTAGCATGTAGCGGTACTTAATGACTTGGCTTAGGGACCAGGAACAACAGGACTTATGACGGTGCTACCGATTTCTCCGTGGTGGCATCTTTGCTTTGATAGGTTAGGCGAATTGACAAAATGTTTTCCTCTCGAATTTGACCCCACCTGAAGTAATTGGAAGTAAGTAGACGTAGACATAACTAGCTAGGATGATTAACTAGGTTAGCACCACTTCTCTCTATTGATTCCTCTTTACCCATTTATCTGCTTTCATTTACTTTATTCTGCATTAGTAGTTTAATTAATTAAATCCCTATCGAAACCATCATTATTCTGTGACATTAGACTTAGTAATAATCCAACACACATAGCTCTTGGGACGACCTCGGCTTTACCATTTACTACACTACATACGACCGGGTACACGCCCATTAGTGCACTAGGGTAGACCACAGTATGCGAGACACTATAAATTTAAGACACAGTCAAGAAAACCGTGCATCAAGTTTTTGGCGCTGTTCGGGAGTTATATTAGGATTGATATTAAGTCTTTAATTTCGTTTTAAATTTTTCTCACGATCATATTTCAAGTTTTCGGTACCATGGAAGTTGGTAACATCGATGACCTCACTCTTGAGGAATACTTGGCGTTGACAAGAGCAGCGAGCAAGGGCCGGGTCTCGTAAGACCGCAATTGAGCGGATGTCCGTTTCAAATCAAAGACCAATTTATGAGGAGCTTCCGCTAACCCTTTTTCGTGAAGCAGGGGCGAAGATGCATATGAGCACGTTGAAAATGTCCTTTACATTGCAAGCCTTTTCAACATTCCGGCGTGTCTCATGATCTTTGTTATGCTAAGGGTATTCCTATGACCCTTCTTGAGCTGCCGGAAGATGGATTGAAAGATTGCCATGGGGCAATTAATACTTGGGCGCTACTAAAGAAACACTTTATTCAAAGATATTTCCCGCCATCGAAGATTTCTAACCAGCTTTCGGAGATCCATAATTTCAAATAGGAAGACAACGAAACACTGTATCAAGCTTGGGACAGATACAACGATCTTCTTTACAAGTGTCCTACCAATGATCTGAACAACCAGCACAAGGTCAATATTTTCTACAAAGGAATTAATGTTACTAAAAGGAAAATGTTGGACTATCAAGGACCTATCCCGAACATGACTCCTCTTCTTGCAATTGAAGCCATTCAAAAAATGGCAGATCACTCTAAAAAATGGCACGACGGAGGAAGTAAAGGAAACCAAAGCGGAAGTTTTGACGAAATTGCAGCAATCGCTAGTAAAATTGAAAATCTTAGTCGAGATATGCTAAAGGTCAGAGAAACCGTTCATGCATCCAAGTAGGTTGTGAAAGCTGTGGGGGAGGACATCTTACGAAAAATTGTCCTCATGCGGACGAAGAGAATATTGAAGAAGCTAAGTATGGAGAAAATCGACCATTTTACGGAGATAATCGAAATAGTAATGGTTATCGTGGAAATTACAACCGTGGGCCTTATGGAGAAAGAAAGGCCAGTCTTGAAGAAACAATTAATAAGTTCCTGGAAAGTTCAGCCCAAAGAAAAAAGGAGCAAGATGAGTGGTTGAAAGAATTCTAGAAAAATACTGACAGGAACCTCTCCAAGCACGACAAAACTCTAAAAAACCTAGAATCGATGGTGGAGAAACTCAGTGAAAAAGTAAGGAGGAATAACGATAAACCTGAAGGATCTAAACCAGCTATGGAATGTAAAGTGATTTTTTCTGATAATAACTCGAAGGTTCAGGCCATTGAAACGGGTTCGAGGGATGATTTCATCGGCAGATCTGAGTTACGCCGTAACCCGCCTAATGAGTTACGACGTAACTATGTCTTTGTCAGCGATAACGGGGTTATGAAGAACACTGAGGATAACGACTCTAGCAAATTACGCCGTAACCAAGAAACTCGATTCGACGTAAGCGGGATACGATGGTAGAAAAATTCCTTGAAGTAGAAGAATCGGAAGAATCGGGAAAGGACTGTTCCCATGACATCAACTTGTGCCCTCTACCCGAATCTAAGAAAAAATATCACTGGTGCAAAATGATACCAGTTGCTAAGGGAGATTGGTACGATCTTTGGGCCTCTTGTGACCCGAGAAATGAGCTTTGTGATGGCGGAAGCAATAAGCATAGGATCAACTATAACAAATTTATGTGGCCGGCATATACTGATGATGAAAGACTCGAGAAACTCACCCTTGAAGATGAAGAAGAGCCACTCATAACTCACTGGTGTACTCCTATCATCATAACTGAGAAAGAGTCTACACGAGCATGGCCTACATGCAACCCCTTCCGTGAATATTGCAATGGCGAGGATAGTGAAAGAGAGGAAGAATGGACATGACCTCATGAGCGTGAAAGACATTGTATAAAGTTTGGTGACTTGGCATTTGCTGACTGGTACCCAATACAATTCGGGGATGCCAAGATTAACCCAAATCTTCTTAAGAAGCTAAAAATTGATTACGAGGAGCACATTCAGAAAAAGTAAGAGGCTAATAATGACTTATACTGCACGGATGAGCGTTTAAGTGAAACCGACAACAAGGAATTACGCAGTCATTGGTGCGAAAGAGTAAAATCTCCTGGGGAAATTTTATGGGCGTCATGCAACCCGTATGATGATATGTGTAACGGGGGAAGCAGCTCTGGGAGAATAGGAAAAGATTAATTCTTTTGGTCCTCAACCAATGATTAGGAGAGAACGATTTTACCTTGGCTGGACAACCTTGGATTCAATAGTTGGAAGGAGTACATGGATCAAGAAAATTCAAACAACGAAAGTCTCAACAAAACGAGTGAAATAACAATTGAAAATAACAAAGAGTTGGTTAATGGTGAAAAAGAAGAATGCAAGCGCGTTCTAGTGGAGAATCTGCTCGATGAAGAATGGTTCAAGGGTACAACTTCTGATGATGATGATATTGAAGGGATCCTAGGTTACCTTGAGTTGAAAGGTAATGAGGAGTTTACTGATCCCAACGACGAAGCTTACAAACAAAGGAGGTGCAAACTTCGGGGGATTCCTTACAAAAGACCACCTCCAATTATTGTCGAAAGATATGAATTCACTCGCTACCACCTGGGACCGGAAGAGAAATTTTGTAAAGTCCTGAAATCGAAACAAATGAATACATCCGCACTGCTTCGAATGTCGCCTGGATGAGGCATAACTTGATGAAAGATATTGAAGAAGTCGGGGAAGTCCAAAGGCCCCCATAGAAGCCCATGCTCGAGTCTAACTTAAAGACTCAGAAATAAAGAAAAGTGCTCTTCGGAGACAACCCGAATTATCCCTTTCTTTTGTTTTATTTCCTTTTCGTTGGGTTCTGTGTTTTCTAACTATTTTTGCGGAAACGAGGAACTAATTGTTCTTCAGCTGATTCTTGATACGAGCGAGTTACTGACGTAACTCATCTTGGTGATTCTGTTGTAACAAACCTTATAGCATCGAAATTCTTGACGCATTACCAATTACGGCGTAATACCATCTCCGTGTTACGCCGTAACTACTTTGACTCATTCCGTGTTTTGCGGTTATGGCGTAACTCCCTCATAGGAGTTACGACGTAACCTTCCTCTGCTTTAATTCTTTCATTTTAAAACACAGTAACCTTGTATTAGTTTTTAAATGAACTTTGTGGGTGTGTTCACTATAAACCCTCATGAGACTTCACTCGTCCACTTGGGAGACCAAGTGGTTTAAAAGGTTTGTTTCATGCGCTAAATGCAACCGTGATTCATACGAAAGCGTGTTAGGTTTGTTTTTCGTTTTTCATTTTTTTTCTTTTATAATTATGCTTGTCGGTATTGTGATTTCGTGGATTGAAGTTTGTTCATGACGCTTATCTGAAGGCACGTTCCTTTTCGTGGGCCTTTTCTTTATGGAGCAAATTTGGGGAAGTTCTCGCCTAATTCTACCTTTCTCTTCACCTTTATTTTAATGCCTAGTACAAAGGGACTTTGTACAATTCAAGTGGGGACGGGAGTAGAATTATCTCTTGAACTTTATTTCGCCTTCATTTTTCTAGTTTATTTTGAAAAATTATGCCATTTTAAAATTTTGACATGTTTTTCCTAACCTAATGGATTAGACCTTAGCCGAGCACATACAACCCTTGATATTATATGGTGAGATTAGCCTTATCCGTTTCCAATATTTTACCCCAAATCCACCAAATTATGAGTGTGCTGGTAGCTTGTAAACTTTAGAACTTTGCCTTTGCATCATTTCGAGATCATAGACGAGGTATGTTGAGTTAGCTCGATGTATTTGGACTTTTCAGTTTTAGAAGGCATTATTATAGGATTATCACCCAAACAGCCTACCATTGTGAGTCTATCGATTAGTCTCTTCTACTTTTCGACCCCCATGTGAAACCCTTTTGTTGCACTCATCTTTAGTGCAAGATACCCCTAGATACACCCTTCTGAGCCATTCCTTTCATTTTGTTAACCCCATATATTGTTTCGATACACCTATACACCTTAGCCTACCCTGTAGTCTTTATTTGTAATTGGGAAGTCATGATTTGCCTAAGTTCAAGGTTCGAGTGGAAAGGTTCGAAATCACGCCAATCGACAACATTTCAAGATCATTGAAGACCCCAATTCCCATTGTTCATCTCAAGTGGGGGATAATATGTTATGTTATTGTTATGTTAAAAAAAAAAAAAAAAAAAAAAAAAAAATTGATTCAAGAACAAAATAATTAAAAAATAAAATAAAATTATTATGATTATGTTATTGTAAAGTGCATTGTTATAAGCACTGTAGTATGAGCTTTATGGATTTAGTATCGAGGAGGCCACCTCGGTCACATTTGAAGATTGGAGTTGGTAGTTATGCCAACAGTTGGAGAAGAGGTAGTGTGCCCATCACGACGTCCTCTAATGACACATCTACCTTGCATTTCATGATCCGGTTTCTTGGCTTCTAAGCTTGAACTTTGGGCGGACGGTAAGTGATGATGACTTGGTTATAGGTTTAGACTACCTGCTTGTTTTTTTTATTTTACACCAATTATGCATCCCATGTCGTATCCTACCCTTTTAGTCATGAAGCGTGTCTAGGTGATGCAGCGAGCAATCTTTGGTGTCTTGGCCATGGATTTGGTCATGTATCATTGATTTTGTCCGCTTCGCCGTGACATGTTAGTAATGACGAGTCACCCCTTGACCTTCGTTGTGTCTACCCATATTGCCTTCGAGAATTGTTTAGCCCTTAACTCTAGTGGTGGAGATTTGTGTAACCGCCAAGCTTATAATAGAATACATGCTATGATCATGCGATTGGGTGATCACCCGAAATTGACACTTATAATAGTTGAGAGATTTGAGTGTTTGTTCCCTTTCATGAGGTGTTCGACTTTGTTTTATTCTAGCATAAAGGATTTGTAAACTCATATTTTCCGCTTTATGGGAGATATCTTTTAGGAATCTTTCTAATAAGGTCTACTTGAGGGCAAGTAGAGTTCAAGTGGGGGATATTTGATAACATCAAATAGTCACGAATATTAAGTGTCAATTTCCTCAATAATGCTCGTTATATATGTCATTTATATGGATTTACGCTTGTTTTCCATTGTTTTCCACTTTCGTGTAAATTACGAGCATTGAGCTAAAGAGACGCGGAAATGGAAACATATCTAAAGATTTATTACAAGATGTTATTTTGAAGAAGTTACTGGCGTAAATCATCTCTCACATTACGCCATAACTATTGCGTGACTCAAGATGCCAACTTATCGTAAGATTACGGCAACTCCTCCGAGGTTACGGCGTAACTACATTAGGTCAAAAGAGGTTCCACATCGATACTTACGCCAGAATCGTTGCATCACTTATGACGTAACCGAGTTTATTAAAGACTACGACGTAACCACTCAGTAGGTTACGCCGTAACCAGCAGATCTAGTGCATTTTACGAAGGAATAGAAGGTTACGGCGTAACTCCTATATTGGTTAGGCCGTAACCCAGATCTGGCCTATAAATACCCCACGAATTCCAGCATTTCTAATCATCCCATTCCACACGACAACACTCTGAGAACGTGGGAAAAAGCTCAAGGCATGTCTAGAGGAGCATACGGAGCTGTTTTCAAGGGATAAGTCACTCCATTACGATAAGCATTAGCGTTTTATATTTCTTTTACTTTCAATTCATGTATTTCATACCTTTGAATATTGAATTGATTTGCATGATTAATATGAGCGGCTAAGCACCTTTTGGTGCTAGCCTAGTTATGATTCCTTAATTGTTTTGTTTGCATTTACCTTTACTTCCGTACAATTATTTCTAAGTGTATGCATGCATAGTTCATTGGTAGTCACCCTTGGTTCGGTAGTTTTGAATGGCGGTAGAGGCCAATTGCCTAGGAGATATGACCAACCCACCCTAGGTGAGCGGACCGAGACAGGAAGGGTAAGATATGACCAACCCACGACCCTTTCTACTTGTGCGATTTGACCAATTGATCACCTATCGTTTGGATGAACTTAAGAACTGGGGTGTAGTGTCTAAGTTCCTAACGGCCGGGCACTCACTATTTTGAATCTAGCATGTAGCGGTACTTAATGACTTGGCTTAGGGACCCGGGAACAACAGGACTTATGACGGTGTGTCCGATTTCTCCTATGGTGGCATCTTTGTCGATAGGTTAGGCGAATTGACTAAATGATGTCCTCTCGAATTTGACCACACACAAGTAATTGGAAGTAAGTAGACGTAGACATAACTAGCTAGGATGATTAACTAGGTTAGCACCACTTCTCTCTATTGATTTATCTTTACCCATTTATCTGCTTTCATTTACCTTATTCTGCATTAGTAGTTTAATTAATTAAATCCCTATCGAAACCATCATTATTCTGTGACATTAGACTTAGTAATAATCCAACACACATAGCTCTTGGGACGACCTCGACTTTACCATTTACTACACTACACACGACCGGGTACACTGCCTGTTAGTGCACTAGGGTAGACCATAGGTATTGCGAGACACTATAAATTTAAGACCTTGTCAGTAAAACCTGCATCAACAGGCTGTCAACATAACCTCACCCCAAAACCCTTCACTTAGTCCAGAATAGGATAACATGGAATTCACCATTTCCTTTAAAGTCCTATTCTTCCTTTTAGCCACACCATTCTGTTGTGGCGTGTAAGGAGCCATGGTTTGATGTATTATTCCAGTGGATTGAAAATAAACTGGATCATAATACTCACCACCTCTATCAGTACGTAATACTTTTATCAAATCTTGTCTTTGAAGTTCTACTTCTTGTTTATAAATTTTAAATTTTTCTAGAGCTTCATGTTTAACATGCAGTAGATAGACATAACAATATCTAGAAGCATCATCAATAAAAGTAATGACATACTTATTATGTCCTAGTGAAGGATTGGCATGAAAATCACATAAATCACTATGTATGAGATCTAATACTTTGCTTTCCCGGTTAACACTCTTAAATGGATGTCTAGTGATCTTTGTTAACATACAAGTCTTGCAACTTTCTGGTGTCATGTCAAAAGCAGGTATTAAAATCATTTTAGACATATCTTTCATTCTCTTGTAATGAACATGTCCTAGTCTAGAATGCCATAATTCAGATTTGCTTAAACTATTGCTATGACTAGAGGTAACCATACAAGCAGAATCATTAAACAAAGGATAATTCAAATTTAATCTAATCATTCCATTACATACAAAACCAAAATCCAACAAATGAACCATGTCTTGACAAGATATACTTGTCACTTTTCAACACTTGTTTGTAGCAAAACTTATTCAACACAATTTCATAAACAAGATTCTTTCAAATCCCGGGTACATACAATACATTATCTAAACATAAAGTTTTTCCAGAAGTGAAAGTTAATAAAACACGCCCTATTCCTTTGATTGGTTCGGTTGAAACGTTTCCCATCTTTACACATGATCCATCTTCAATCGATTTACATACTTGAAACCAACGAAGATCATTGCAAACATGACATGTCGCACCGAATCAACCCACCAAGCAACTTCATCATCCCGAATATAAACGATCGAAATTACGAAACATAATGTAAAACATTATCAAAATTGCATAAAATCGAATTATAACCTTGTTGCTTTTCGTGATCCTTAGACCCACTTGGACCAACGCCATTATTGCCCTTTTTAGAGCGACAATCCTTCTTCATATGACCAGGCTTGTTACATTTTCAACAAGTCAATGCACCCTTTTTGTTGGCAAATTTATCATCACCACCTTTGAACTTTCTTTTGTTCTTGTTGTTGTTAAAATTGTTAGAATTTTTGGCTCCATCTCATTTAACCATGTTAACAGAAGAAGATCCAATTTGGTTATTTCCTTTAGGATTATTATCAAGTTCCTGATTTCGTAATCCTTCCTCAATTCGTAGATGACTACCGAGTTGAACCAAATTTAACTCTTCCTTTTTATGTTTCAAACCATGTTTGAATTCTCTCCAGGAAGGAGGCAGTTTATCAATGATAACTACAACTGAGATGGCTTCATCGATCATCAAAATATGTTGGGTATACTATCCCAGAATCCTTAACATCTCATGATATTGCTCCATGACAGGCCTGGTATCAACCATCTTGTAATTCATAAAATTACTCCCAAGAAACTTCTTTGCAGAAGCATCTTCTGCCATGTATTTGGATTCTAGAGACTCCTATAGTGCTTTTGCAGATTCAGCGTTTTGATAGATGTCAAATAGGGAATCAGACAGACCGTTTAGAATGTGACCACGGCATATGTAGTCGTCGTTCTCCCACTTCATCCTCTTCCTGGTTGTATCCAAAGTTTCATTCGCATCCCACTCCGGACTGGGTGTACTCAAAACGTACACAACTTTCAGGGTGGTAAGAAGAAAGTGCATCTTCTTTTGCCAGTGACGAAAGTCCTACCCTTCAAACTTTGCCAACTTATCGAACTTGCTCGTCATATCCTTCACAGATTCTCTGTTCGTCATGATCACATAATACTTTAATCTTTGTTAGGAAATTTGGATCACAGTAATCTGAGAGTCGTGTAAACACTTTCAGATTGAAGTATTTTGGTGGTTCTACCGAAATCTTAAATCGGATAAAACTCAGATTTTGAAACGTGAAAATGTTTTTTTGGTTATGAAACTAAACCAGATTATGAATATATGACCAAAATACTGCCAAACGGTTGTAACTGCAATAGCAGTTAATTAACAACCGAAACAGTAAAATTACCGGGCAAAATACCAGAAATTTTATTTTCTAGTGCGTTTTTAACATAACACTTTATACCAAATAAATTTTTTCCAAGCTGACCTGGCGCTACCCCTTAGACCTCGCTAGGGCCGCCACTGGACCCTTCTACGAGGCGCCGCTCGACCTCCGTCATTCGGGCTTAGCCGAATAATAATCATAATAACGTCATACAAGTGTGCACTCCGCACAACCCCGACTTGTTGAACATTTATCATAATTACACATTGGTCAACTAAGTAATCCATTACACTTAAATAATATCGGTGATGCAAAATCACCAACAGTAGTCTCATCAGAGGATTCATGTCGTCAGTGAGCACACTCACGAAGCAACCTTTCATGTCCTAGCTCATTAGTGAGTATAACTCACTAGACTGAATTCAAACTTGGATTGTAACTGTTTTGACCTATTCAAAGGTGGTTACAACTGCTACTTAATGACCATGATTAACGGTCATGTAACCACTATTGCTATAATGGGGGACACAAAAAACTAAACACTTGAAAGAAAAGGGGTTTTACTTTGTGCCTAAAACAAGAACATAACACTTGGTCTTATCCCATAGAGATATTCTTGTAACCCATGCATAGGGCCGAATAGCTTCTATTGGAAAGTGATTACACGATTTCAAGTGATATCCAACACATTGATTATCTATACCCAACCGGGGAAGTGCTACAACTAAACCAACATAATTAGCAGTGGTGGTGGTGGGTTTGACGATGTGGTGATGATGTACCCTCTTAATAGTTTGAAGACTGTCTTTCAAACTTATTTTGGAAACTGCTCTCCATACATTTTCGCAAACCTCATAAAGGCTCTTTTGGGGTAAAGTCATAAATAACAAATACTATAGTAAGAGAATTTTCCAATCGAAGTCATATACCTTTCGGAGGTGTTCACTTTGAAGATACTATTACAGAGGCTCTCTATGACCAAGTCAAACCTAAGTACTAAGTTAAATCACTTCACCATGTCAACTATATGTATGTTTAAACAAGTTAAAAGGTTGTATACAAAAACAATTTAAACCAAAGAACACAACTAAGTTTTCGAATGTTTAGATTCTTATTTGAATGAATCAAAGATTTTACTCTCATTGTTTGTGGAATAACAACCAAAGTTGTATGACAAAGCGTAAGTGATCTTCTCACTTTCTTAAACACAAACCAAAGTATTGTGTTTAAGTAAAAACTATGCTAACCACTGAGTATATTTAGGGAGTTAGTTTTTGGAGGAGTAATTTCTCTCATAAATGGTAACACATTAGATGTACGAGGCATCATTTACTTCTTTACAACATTCCTTTATATAGGCAAAATGGAGATGGATACTCGTGGGTTAAAAGTGAAGTGTCAAGCATCTAATTAGGAAAGTATACTAGTACTTTAAAACATTAATAACTTTCATTTTTGGAACACGCCCAACCTTGCTTTCAGGTTTTACTTTTTTTATACCGACTCTTATACTCTATAAACTTTCTTGATAAGTAATTTTCACTTATCAATTCAATAAAGTTCTCGCCTATCTGTTTCAAGGACTTAGATGCTTTCTTAAGTATCTAAGATCAGGATGTCTTGGTTTGATGAGGAGATCAAAAGGGACTCAATGAACTATTATCTTCACTCACTGTCCATCATCTTTTTCTTGGTTCAGGGACTTTACAAGATGAGTTCCGCCTCAGGAAGTGGCGAGTCTTTCTTTTGACTCTGACGATGACATCCTAAATGATAACATTCAAGGACTTCATTTATACTCATGGTATTTTCTATTTAAATCCTAGTCATAGTTGTTTTATTGTTCATCGCCGAAAGTTATAGTTGTTTTATTGTTTGTGTTTGTACGGATTTGTTACCGGTCGACTAAAGTTGACCGTTGGTACAAGTCCCTATAGTCGACCGTTGGTACCGGTTTTGTTACTAGTCGACTTATTCGACCGGTTGTACCAGTCGATTACGAGTCGAATAAACTTGTTTTTATTATGTTAATGTTTTTTTTTCTTGTCTAGTTTACTACTTCAGTCCGAGCTTTCACGATTTCACCACTCGAACTGCGGGGGAGTATTATAGAATAAATAGGCCAAGCCCGGTTTGTGGGTTTAGGTCATCTAGGTTTCACCATTTTAAATAATGGTTAATAAAAAAAAATTATACTTACGGGGTTTATTCATTGTCTAACAGTAAAGGTTTTGTGTTGGGAATGATTTTGTTATTAGTGATCACACTAGGCTTCATGACAAAATCCATCTGATCTTCTTCTAATAGTTCTCCCATACTGACATCCTCTTTTCATCCTTAGCCTTTTGTTTCTCCTTAGCATCTTTCACTTCCTAAAGCTGAAGTTGTTTGATTCCTTTGGCAGACTTGATGGCTTGATCATGCCACATTCGCAACCCTTAGGATTTCCTTTTTTCAAGCAGCTTCAATCTTTTATTTATCTTCCTTTTTAAGAAGTTCTTCTCCAGAGACCTAAATGACTTGTCCAGACTCAAGTTGATAGTCAATCAGACTAGGAGTTAATGAAGATGCATCTTTGTTGGGACTCAGTCTGAGGGTAGAGCGAGTTTAATTTCAGGGAATGGGAGTTCAGTCTCTTAAAGCTTAGCAATCACACTATCTTCAATTCCAAACTATTTATTCTTGCCTTTGGCAGTTGGTTGGGCATAAGAATATGTAGGGGTGTCTTCAGTACATCTAAGTCTGACTGATCTGATTGATACTAGTGCAGGGATGCCATAGTCCCATACTTTCTCCACCTCAGCTGAGGAGGGAGGTTGATAGATGACTAAAGTCTGAACCTTAGTTGTTGTAGGTTCAGAAGGATGTTGAAGACTCTTTTCAAAAGGTGACAAGTGAATGATTTCTTGTGACTTGGGTTGAGTAGGCTCTAATGGCTTCTCCCCAACAGCTGCTAGGAAGCATATGATTAACCAATTGATGCTACATTTTGGAGAAGAGAGAGAGAGAGAGAGAGAGAGAGAGAAGGATGAGCAGGAGCGATAGAGAAGGAGCGAGAGAGAGAGAGAGAGAGAGAGAGAGAGAGAGAGCGTATCCTATCCTAAAACGGCGTCTTGATGTCTTAGATGTCATTATTGATGGATGAATGTCAAATATCAGAGTTGCTTAAGTTTCTTCTATTGTAGACAGTCTCTTGCTAGTTGACTAAGCCACAGACTGAGTTGAATTGCCAAGGACCGAGTAGATGTAGCCAAATACTTCAAACTCTCGTTGATATCAGGAACACTTTCCTTAGTGACAGTTGCAAGTTGCTTCAGTTTAGCTGAGAGGCTAGGTAGATCACCTCCGGTCACTGCCCTATATAGCCACTCAGCAACACCAGTCAAATATTCAACCTTTGTTCAACCCTACCAACTTCATTATAACCATTCTTAACCTCTGTTTACAGATCTTGCATTTCTCCAGGATTGAATTGATCAAACAAACATTCATGGAATCATCTTCAAGAATCAAATAAGCAAAACAAGGAAGATTGATTGAACCCTTAAAAAACTGATATTATAAATTGAAGAGGGTTGCTTTTGATTACAGAAACCTAATCTATATATACTAGATGAATCGTTGTCTTCATGAACAGACATACCGATTCTATAAAACTAAGCGACACAACTTTTCTAAACGTTGTAACCCTAACATATAACCGTTTCTTTTTGGACCCAGCCCAATACTATATTTCGGTTTATAGACTTCTAAACTAAAAACATAATATATAAACAATAAAGTACCCTAATCATTTGCTTCTATAACATTATGGTTCAACATTCACCCTCTAATGTTATAGACAACAATCGAGTCTTCTTCAATCTTCTTGTTCACTTTATTAGAAACACCAAACGACAGTGGTGTAGTGGTGTTCCTATCTTCTATCATATGGTTATCCAAGATTACTTCAAAAATGCTCTAACTTCTTTACTGCCGAATGATATCCTTCTTTCTCTTCATTCACAGCCATTTCCCCATTATTTTAACTAACCCATCATCCTCTTGTGGGTTTTTTTCAACTTTGGCATTCAATCTGCCTTCATCAACCCTCTTAGTTGGTACTATTTTCACTTTTCTCTGTTGTATCACTGATCGGTACTTTCTCTATGAACCGGGTGTTGGAAAATTTAGTGCACTTGTGGGATTAGTTCACACCTTGTAATGGGTCAGGAGGTACGGAGTGTACACCCATAAGATCCATGAACACCCTGACTCTTATAGTGGTTTGTATTGGTAGTACCGGTGAAAGTACCGCTTGGTGAAAGTCTTGTTGGTGAAAGTATGCTTGTGGAAAGTAACGCTTGTGGTTTCCATCGATAAGCGGTGCTTCCACCGATAAGCGATGTTTCCACCGATAGCAATCGTTAAAGTAATCGATGCTATGAAAGTCTCGATAAGCAAGTGTTTCATCGATAGGTCAGATTTCCACTACAAGTGAAAGTACCGCTAGTGGAAAGTATCGCTTATGGAAAGTCTTGCTAAATGGCGCTATAACTTCTTTATGACCACGCTTAATTGGTCATGTAACCACTAACGGCTATAATGGGGATAATTATGAGGCTATTAATGGGCCGATTAATACTCATAATTCCATTGAATAGCTCAAGAGTAACCTCCTATATAGGAGATCCGAACATGCATGAAGGACACACGAAAACAATAAACACTTATTAGTGAAAGGGTTATAGAATTGTGCCTAATTCTCTAGCGCATTTGGTCTTATCCCAAGTAGATATTCGTGATACCCGGGCATTGTGGTCGAATAGTTTACTTTGGAAAGTGATCACACAATTCCAAGTGATATCCGTAACCACCTAGTGGTATTGCTACCGCCATTGATTGTCTTACCGCTTTGGGACGAATAACCACCAACACCGGGTCTTATGGCTTGAATGGTTGTGTTGTAGTAACATACTACCATATTTCTATTATAATACTTTCTTATAATTTTTGAACAAACCAAACTTCATAGCCACTTCTTTCCACTTGTATTGCGTTTTTTCATACCACTAACTGTAATAAATGATCTTCCCAATCATATTCTGGTTGTTCTTATTCTGAATGGTATGTCTGATTCTTTGTTTGATATTTATCAGAACTTTGAATCTTCCAAAGAACTGTGGGATTCCTTGGATGCCAAATATATGGCTGAGGATGCATCAAGTAAGAAGTTCCTTGTTAGTAATTTCATAAATTACAAAATGACCGATTCAAGACCGCTTATGGAACAATACAATGAACTTCTTGGAATACTTGGAAGGTTTAAACAACACCAAATGAACATGGATGAGGCTATCAAAGTCTCTTGTGTCATTGACAAACTCCTCCTTCATGGAAAGATTTCAAGCATACATTGAAACATATGAAGGAGGAGTTAACTCTTGTTGAGTTGGTATCATCGCACATTGAGGAATCTCTCAAGGTGCGGGATAATGACAAGCCAAAGAGTAGCAATGCTACCGGTGCATCTCGTTGTCAATATGGTGGAGCATAACAACTCCACGTGTACAATGACAAAGAAAGGCAAACGCAAGTATCATGACAACACAAGGGCAGATCCTAACAAGAAGGCAACACCTACTTGTTGGAAATGTGGCAAGACGGGTCACATTAAAAGGGACTGCAAGGGTGTTAAAGTTGGTGGTAAAGCCAATGGATCGTGCACTAATGGTTCATGGAGTGGTGGTTCACCAACTCACCGAAAGGTCGAATATGTTTAATAAGTCTTTTCGGTTTATTATGTTACATATGTATCTCGAATCTTTTATGTGCGGGATGATGATGTTGCGTGGTGGGTTGACTCGTGCAATAGTTCATGTGTAAAGATAGAAGGCGGTTCAAGACTTATGAGTCACCGAATGATGGTTCTATTCTTCACATGGGAAATGAGTCAATGACCTTGGTGCATGGTCGTAGTTGTGTAGATCTTAGGTTTAGTTCAGAAAGATTGTAACTTTGTTTAATGTTATTCATGTTCACGATATAAGGAAAACTTGGTTTCAAGTAGTGTTTTGAATAATCATGGATATAAACAAGTTATTGAATCTGATAAATTTGTGCTTTCTAAGCATGGTGTTTTTATTGGTTTTGGTTATTTATGTAATCAAATGTTTAGGCTTAATATTTCTACTGACAATGTTAATTCAGCTTTTGTGACTACCAATGACATTGATTCTAGCCTATGGCATGCAAGACTTGGCCATGTACATTATAAAAGAATGCAAGATATGTCTAGGGATGGTTTAATCCCTGTTTTTGACATGGACACTGAAAAGTGTAAAACTTGCATGTTGACCAAGATAACCAAGAAACCCTTTCGGGTGTTAGTCGTGAGACTAAGATCTTGGAGCTTATTCACGATGACACAATGTGATTTGCATGCCACTCCTTCTTTGGGGAATAAGAAGTACTTTGTGACATTTATTGATGATGCTTCTAGATTTTGTTATGTCTATCTATTACATACCAAGGATGAAGCATTAGATAAATTGAAAGTGTTTAAAACCGAAGTTGAATTACAACTTGGGTATTTGATCAAAAGATTAAGGATCGATAGGGAGGTGAGTACATGGATACTCGATGCTTTCATCTGTTGGAATAATCCATGAAACGATCGCCCTTTATACTCCTCAAAGAAATGGTATTTACGAAGGAAAAACAGGTGTCAAGGAGATGGTTAATTCCATGTTGTCCTATTCAGGATCGAGTCAAGGTTCGGGGTGAAGCTATGTTAACGACTTGCTATTTGCTAAATAGAGTTCCCAACAAAAGGAACAAGGTTACCCTTATGAACTCGGACTAAAAGAAACCCAACCCGAATTATCTCAAGGTTTGGGGTTGTAGGTCATTGTAAGACTCCACGATCCAAAGCAAAAGACTTTGGGTGAAAGAGGCATTGATCGCATCTTTGTTGGATATGCCGAGCATTCCAAGGCTTTTAGGTTCTATGTTATCGAACCTAATGAACATGTTTCGCTTAACTCAATAATTGAATCAAGGATGCAGACTTTGATGAGAATAGATTCTCATCGATCCCTAGACCAAGTCGAGGATTCCTAATGGAACTCATGACACTGGTGTATCGAGAGGTCCTCGATGATGAACCATCGTGGTCCTCGATGAGGTTGTGGTTCAACTGAACTCGAACCCGTGCTCGGGAAGAGCAAAAGGGTCGGGACTCCAAAGTCATTTGGACCGAGTTTCAACTATACTTAGTTGAAGGTACTAGGGATGAGGTCTCGCACCAATACTCCTATTGCTTCATTGTTGAGGATGACCCCAAAACATTTGATGAAGCAATGAAGTCCCGTGATATTGCTTTACGAAAGAAGCAATCAATGATGAGATGGATTCCATCATGGGCAACAACACTGGTGTTGGTTGATCTACCTCACAGTTGCAAACCTCGGGTTGCAAATGGATTTTCAAAAGAAAAATGAAGGTAGATGGAACTATTGAAAAGTTCAAGGCTAGACTAGTCATTCGTGGCTTTAAACAAAAGTCTCGAATAGACTATTTTGATACTTATGCCCACGTGGCTCGTGATCGATACCATAAGACTGGCCGATTGCTATGGCATCTATTCACAATCCGGTTATTCATCGATGGATGTGAAAACAGCTTTCTTGAATGGTGAATTGGAAGAGGAGGTTTATATGAACCAACCTCGGGGCTTCATCATGCTCGCAATGAAAACAAGGTGTGTAAACCGATTAAGTCTCTTTATGGACTTAAGCAGCACCTAAGCAATGGCATCAAAAGTTTGATGAAGTGGTTTTGTCTAGTGGTTATGTTCTTAACCAAGTCGACAAATGTGTATATAGCAAATTTGATGAATCGGTAGAGGAGTCATCATTTGTCTATATGTTGATGACATGTTGATCTTTGGCACCGACCAAAATCAGTTGACGACAAAGGAATTTTGTCATCAAGGTTCTCCATGAAAGACATGGGGAGGCGATGTTATCCTTGGTATAAGGATTAAACATGAAAGTAATAGAATTTCTATCTCTCGCCTCATTATATTGAGAAGGCACCGAGAAATTCAATTACTTTGATTGTACTCGATGAGTACACCTATGGATACTGTGAGAAGTCGATGCCTAATCATGGCAAGGTCAGTATCTCAACTTGAGTATTCTAGGGTAATTGGTCGCATGATGTATGCCATGACTTGTACAAGGCCCGATATTGGTTTTGCGGTGGGAAAATTGAGCGGTATACTAGTAATCCTAGTGCTCATCATCGGCAAGCGCTTCGAGGGGTCTTCAAGTATTTGAAGAGAACTATGGATTATAGTCTCTCATATATCGTTACCCATCGATGTTGGAAGGTTACACCGATGCAAGTTGGATCAAGAACACCAAGACAATTGCCTACCGGTGGTCGGGTATTCCTACTGGTGGAGGTGCAATTTCTTGGGCATCCAAGAAGTAAACTTGCATCACCGCTTCAACAATGGAATCTGAATTTGTGGCCTTAGCGACTCTTCGTAAAGAAGTCGAATGGTTGAAAAACTTGCTTCTTGAGATTCCATTGTGGCCTAAACCTATAGCACCTATTTCTATCCGATGTGATAGTGCGACTACATTGGCTAAGGCTTATAGCCGGATGTACAATGGTAAGTCTAGACACTTAGGTGTCGGGCATAGCATGATTCGTGAGCTTATCATGAATGGGGTGGTATCTATAGAGTTTGTGAGATCTCAATGTAACTTAGTCGATCACTTGACGAAGAGTGCAGCTAGAGACTTGGTTATAAAGTCTGCTAAAGGGATGGGTTTAAGTCCAACTTAGTCACCGAATGCTAGACACCCAACTCCCTCCCGAGGAAACTTAGGAGCCGAGTTCAATGTGGAAAGTCGATCATTCGATTGACCGGAGCACATGTTTTATTTACATCCCAAGGTTGTGCTCGGAACCGCCGAAAGGAGGATGAAGTCTTTACTTCTTAATGGTTAATTTTCTTTGAAAAGTGCTTGGCGAGCATGACTAAAGAGGAACCACCTATGTAAATGTTGAAGTTTTGCCGCTTGAAGCTTTGGACTTTTTAGCTTTTACAACATTTATGAATTTGGATATGGACACATGGCTTGTATAGTGTCGAAGCTTTTAAGTGTTTGAAAACTTGTGTGTAGTTAAATTCGGTATTCAAATGGGTTGAAGGGTTCAATTCTTAGAACACCTCGATTCTCTAATATTTGAACGTGTAATTACTAAGATGGAAATTCAATCCTCGTGACATTTTCATTTATGCACATGTTTTGATTGATGTTTATTTTTCATGCAAAGGAAGTGAACTAAATTTGGGAGGATTGTTGGAAAATTTAGTGCACTTGTGGGATTAGTTCACACCTTGTAATGGGTTAGGAGGTACGGAGGTACACCCATAAGGTCCATGAACACCTCGACTCTTATAGTGGTTTGTATTGGTAGTCTTGGTGAAATCTTGCTTGGTGAAAATCTTGTTGGTGAAAGTACCGCTTGTGGAAAGTCTTGCTTGTGGTTTCCACCGATAAGTAGTGCTTCCAATCGATAGGCGATGTTTCCAATCGATAGCACTTGTTAAAGTCTTCGATGCTATGAAAGTCTCGATAAGCGGTGTTTCCATCGATAGGTCAGTATTTCCACTACAAGTGAAAGTACCGCTAGTGGAAAGTATCGCTTATGGAAAGTCTTGCTAAATGGCGATTACAACTTCTTTATGACCACGCTTAATTGGTCATGTAACCACTAACGGCTATAATGGGGATAATTATGAGGCTATTAATGGGCGATTAATACTCATAATTCCATTGAATAGCTCAAGAGTAACCTCCTATATATAGGAGATCCGAACATGCATGAAGGACACACAGAAAACAATAAACACTTATTAGTGAAAGGGTTATAGAATTGTGCCTAATTCTCTAACTGCATTTGGTCTTATCCCAAGTAGATATTCGTGATACCCAGGCATTAGGGTCGAATAGTTTACTTTGGAAAGTGATCACACGATTCCAAGTGATATCCGGTAACCACCTAGTGGTATTGCTACTGTCATTGATTGTCTTACCCTGCTTTGGGACGAATAACCACCAACACCGGGGTCTTATGGCTTGAATGGTTGTGTTGTAGTAACATACTACCATATTTCTATTATAATACTTTCTTATAATTTTTGAACAAACCAAACTTCATAGCCACTTCTTTCCACTTGTATTGCGTTTTTTCATACCACTAACTGTAATAAATGATCTTCCCAATCATATTCTGGTTGTTCTTTATCACACAAACTAACAGCCCTCTCTCTTGTTAGTTCCTCTGATGTCGTCATATCTTCCCTAAGATCAGCCATGTCTCTTTCTTTCTCTCTTCTGTGACTGCTTCGTCCCCTTCTCTTGAGACTGCTTCGTCTTCTTCTCTTCTCTTGAGACCGCGGTTCCTTCGTGTCTCTTTCTTTCTATTTTTAGACTGTGGTTGATTTCTTCTCTGGTTAACCGCCGGTCTAAATGATTAACCGCCTCTCTATTCTTCTTTTTTCTTCAATTCGACATATTTTCTTCCTTGGCTGCCCTCTTTCCTTTGTGATATTAAAACAGAGGTTTAATTCTTGATTGATAATTTGTAACATGATTCGATCGTTGTTTTGATTCCCTCGCTCCGATACCAATGTTTACAGGTCTTGCATTTATCCAGGATTGAATTGATCAAACAAACATTCATGGCATCATCTTCAAGAATCAAATAAGCAAAACAAGAAAGATTGATTGAACCCTTAAAAAACTGATATTATAAACTGAAGAGGGTTGCTTTTGATTTACATAAAACTAATCTATATATACTAGATGAATCGTTGTCTTCATGAACAGACATACCGATTCTATAAAACTAAGCGACACAACTTTTCTAAACGTTGTAACCCTAACATATAACCATTTCTTTTTGGACCCAGCCCAATACTATATTTCGGTTTACAGACTTCTAAGCTAAAAACATAATATATAAACACTAAAGTACCATAATCATTTGCTTATATAACACTATGGTCCAACAACCTCGTGTTTCTGATGGACATAGGCACCCCAACCTCAAAATGTTTAACTTATGTATAACCTGGTCAGCACATAACCACTAAGTAACCGTATATGAGATGTAGGACTCTTTTTACTGAAGGGGGCAGATGTGGGTTCGATCAAATGTTTAGGGAGGAGGAAATTGAGCTTGAGGACTCTTAAGTTTAGGAGGAGTTTGATTCTTCTTCAGGACCGACCTGAGGGATTTGGACAGGTTCCTTAGCATCCACCACTTCTTCCTCAACATTGTGAATTTCCTCCTTATCCTACAAGTTAAATTGGTGTTTGGATTGGTAAAAAGGAAAATGGGGAGTTTAGGTTGTTACTGAGTGTATTGATAATTGTTGATGATGTAGAACATCTTAATAGATCGAGAAGATTTAGTGTTGCTAAATGTTAATGTTTATAAAGATGTGAACAGAGCATAAGGATATGTTGAAAGTTTGGTATAAGAATAATAATACTATTAAAAGAAAAGAAAAAAAAAATGAGGATGAGGGTATATTATTCATTTTCTACCATGAAGACAGGGGTATTTTAGTTATTCACATCATTTAACTGGCCACTAACAATCAACGAAAAATTGGACCAAACCAGTAACGAGTGTTTCATTTTGGACCAACACCGATACTTTTAATAAAGATAAAATTCTCTAAAAGGGACAAAAAATTAGGTTGTGGTCACCATATAGTAAAAAAAAAAAACACCTCTTCCTTAAATGGTCATGTGCGAGTGTGCGAATGTGCGACTCCACTATTTTGTTGAGACGTGTCCAGACAAGAAATACATTTTCAATTATTTGCAAGTACAATCACTATCAAGGTGATACTTTATGCTGCTTGACTTTTATAAACAAATGCGCGAACGATGAATGTACGAACGGCGACTTCCTCATATGATACTTTATTGGGAAGGGACAAAAATATTATTTTTCAGGAATAAAATCTACTTTTATGCTTTATTGGGAAGGAACAAATCTACTTTTTGTTACTTTAATTTGAATTAATTTATGTTTTTTTTTGTTTAACACTAAATTTGTAAACTTTATATTTACAATGTTTTTTTTTGTTTATATATTGTTTCTTGATGTCAAAATATGTGGGACATTAAGGTAGCATTTACAATGTTTTTTCGGGTCAGCTGATACAAAAGACCTGAGATCTTAGTTCATCTAGTCAGTCAAAAAATGGGGAATTCGCGCAAAAGCCAAAACAATCAGTAGACGATTATATGAGCTACTACTTGATAAGACTACAATCTAGCAAGCTTTTGTGTTGGTTGTTGAGGCGATACGGGCAAAATGTCATCGTTTCGCTTTCTCTTCTGGGATTGGATCTGTCCGATTTCCATGTTTACGGTTTTTATAATCGAGTCTTTTAGCCGTGTAACATCAGCTAGCTTTACGGGTTTTAGGAGATAGTCCTCTGCCCCTTCTTCCAAACATCTGCTCAAAAAAAAAAAAAAAAAAAAAAAATCATCGTCACCTAATCACCTATAAGTGCCTACTACTTTACTATCCAAAAGATATGAAACTAGTTTTCTCCTTTTTTTTTTTTTTTTTTTTTCCTCATCAAATGACCATGTCACAAACATTTATATATCCACACATCTAGAAAGTATTGAACTTAATCTAATAAATCAAAATGGGTCAAAAAAAATCTTACCGATCAATGTGTGTTAGGATGTTCTCAGATGACATGATAACCACAGGAATCTCTCTCAATGTCAAAAAAAACTTTAAATTTACAATGTGTAAATTTAAAATTTACAAATTTAGTGTTAAACAAAAAAAAAATAAAATAAAAATAAAAATAAAAAGTCAAATATTTGTTTAAAAAATAACATAAATTAATTCAAATTAAAGTAACAAAAAGTAGATTTGTTCATTCCCAATAAAGCATAAAAGTAGATTTTATTCTTGAAAAAAGTAATATTTTTTGTCCTTTCCCAATAAAGTATCACATGGGGTAGCTGCCGTTCGCACATTCACACATTCATCGTTCGCACATTTGTTTATAAAAGTCAAACAATATAAAGTACCACTTTGATAGTGATTGTACTTGCAAATGATTGAAAATGTACTTCTTGTCTGGTCACGTGTCAACAAAATAGTGGAGTCGCACATTCAAATATTCGCACATGACCATTAAAGAAAAAAATTGTTTTTTTTTACTATATGGCGACCACAACATAAATTTTTGTCCCCTTTAGAGAATTTGCTCTTTATTAAAAATGGACTGAAATGAAATACTCGATAAACCACAGGGACCAGAATGTAGTTAACCCTTTCTTTAGTAGTAATTGGTTTGTGCAAGTCCTAAGAGCATTCCCAACGTTAACGCCATAACGGCGTTATGGAACACTTAACGGCGTTAGTACCGTTATCACCCTTGGAGGACCCGTGTTAAAGAAGAGTTGGAGGGAGCGCGTTAACGTAGCAACGCCCGTTAGAGGGCTAAAAAAAAAAAAATTAATAAATAAAAATAAATAAATAAAAAATGTGTGAGTGTTTTTTGGGGATGTTAAGGTGAAATGTTAAAGTTTAACTTTGGATGTTATTGATGTGGGTGTTTTTTGGGGATGTTAAGGTGAAATGTTAAAGTTTAACTTGGGATGTTATTGATGTGAGTGTTTTTTGAGGATGTTAAAATGAAATGTTAAAGTTTAACGCAATACCGACGCTACTTGGTTTATTTTATAACTTGAGGGGCAAGTCGTTTACTTTACAGTAATAGTCAACGAGTGCATCATCTTGGCAATTTCTGATATAACTATAGTATTACATCTATACCATATATGACTTATCTATTAAATAGTTGCTTACTTTCTCAATTGTTGTAAACAGCAAGTTGCATCAAATTAAGACATCACTTGACCAAATTTAAATTCAAATATGAGTTTACCTCATTATGCACCTGATGTTGCTCCTGGGAACTGTACAATTATAGCAGATACTGTACAAAGATACCTACCAAAAGAGATGCGAACACCTTGTACTACATATGCTCTATTGTGGGTGATTGGGGAGTTCAGGACAAGTATAGTGAACCGATGGTGTGGATTGGGATCTACATTGCAGTAGCATCATCAGTTTGCATCCTTGCTATGGTGGCTGATTTGTGGCATGGTTTTCGAAATAAAAAATTATGGTTTCCATGTAGATATTTTTCACTCAACGCCGCATCTATCACAGTGATAACTGTCACCATGAAACTACCTATGGATATAAGCAGTGAGATGCCAAGTTACATGGACCAAGCAGCCAAGCTAGGAAGTTTGGCATTCATGTGCACTATGATGGCTAACCTAATGCCTTCTTTGGCGTCTATGGATAACAAAACACTTCTTGCAAATGTCATAGGTATGTCTATTCTGGTTATCACCATGATTGTGAATATTATTATTGATATAAATACAGGTGTTATCAGGCATGATAAATTTAACTTCTTAAGTAGCTATAGTTCCATTTTTGACTGTGTTATGGTCACATACATCTATATGGCTATGATCCTCCTGTTACTCATAATAATAATTTCTTCATCTCTAATAATTCCAACATCAAAGGAAGTTTTAGAAGCCAAATATCAAGTCACAAGCAAAGCCTCTTTAACTGACCAAAGTCTACAACAAACCCAAATCTCTATCGTTGAGAAACTTAGACAACATGTGAGACGGTTTTGGGTCATGGCAGAAACCGGTAGCCCTCAATTTGTCATGGCAAGTAATCCGTTATCCACTGCTTCTGGTGTAATTTGTGTAATTGTTCTTGTTATGAACATACTTGTGGTACTTGAAGTTCCATTTGGATCCCATGGAGGAGGAGATGTATATAGATCAGCGTACAAGTTCTCAGTACTTTTCATTATAATAACACAGTCCATTGGGGTCTTGGTCGGCACCATTGCTCCTATATTTAGATGTTTTTCGGTTTTGAGCTTTAATTTGGTCACTAAATCGAATAGGTATCCATTGAAGGTTTTTAAAGTAGAGAGGTATTGGACTCAAAAGTTGTATGAGTGGAAACAAAGTCATATACCTTTTTTTGCAATCATCCGTAGATCAAGAACTCTTGTCTATATTCCGAGCGATAACATTCTAAACTTTTGCATTATATTTCAAAAGGCAACTGTCCTAGCGTGCAAAGTAATATGGCTCATCCCAATACTCGTATTATATTGTTGGAACTCAGTTGAAGAAAGGCTGTTTACTCCATCCATGGCCTCAACTACTGACGATATAATTGAAGACCTTAGAAATTATGTTTTACAAATTTATGATGAGATGGAGCTTGCTGAAAGAACACTGAAGAGTATTTCAAACACCATGAATCCCTTCATCTTAAAGGCTGAGAAGGACCGAAACAACAATCTTTTGGAGCTTCTAGAGAAATCTACTGGATTCGAGGGAGTAGAGAGATTTGACACCAATCAAGTTGAACCTCTGCTTTTTGTTGGACTGGTTAACAGTTGGAGCTTGCCAATAATAACCTTAACATGCATCGCTGTTGCGCTCCCAAATATTTGTAAAGACCAAATCGACAGGTTGTTAGAGAGTGTTGGTAATGGTCTTTCGTATTCCCATCTTGTTGAAGAAAGCCTCAATACTTCAAGTGAATATGTGAATATCCGTAAGACCACTATGACCTTATGGCATAAGGTTGAATGGAACTGCACATGGTTGGAGAATGCTCTATCAAAAAATGCTTTTGCAGGGAAAACAGCAACAGAGATTCTTAAATGGTTTGCTAACAAAGCTGAAGAAATTGTCATAGAAATCCATAAAAGTTCGAACGGAAAAATGGTGGAGAAGCCCCCTAAGGAGTTAATTGCTGCTAATTCAATGTACCGAATTGCACAAACAATCTTGCTCAGAGACCAAAGCAACGCAGAACCGCTTAGCAAAAAGCAATTGTTTGCCCTTTTAAATGGCATGATTGCAGACATATTGTCTGCTTGCTTCACCAACTTACCGCGGGTTATTGTAATGAAATGCCAAGAAAGTGTGATAGGGAAAAGAGAGGCAAGTGTCAAGGTTGCAGCAAGGCTTCTTGGGAACACTACAAAGATAATAGAAAGACTAGAGAAACTTGAACTGCCAAGCATGGATCCTGATAAGATGGCATATATTGATGAGTGGCGTATTTATTTGAAGCAGTCAATCCCTTAAGGTAATATCCAGATTCCAGCTATATTATATATTAGTATATACCATAAATTAAGAGTCTAATATGCATTGCATATATTCACTTGATGTATATCTAATTTTTCTTGCTTGTTTATATCTATGTTTGGTCTAACTTATTATTCTCTTGCACCTCTCTATAAGGTGATGTAGGTCGAGGAGTTCAACGGCTCCATGGTTCGTTTATCATAAAGCATCTTCGGAACGATCTTTCATGCACTGAGAACTTACATTCAAATTGTTTGCTTTTTTAGTAGTTTATTTTTCAAAGGTTCTGTGAAGCAAACTTCCAAGTGTTGTACCGCTTATCGTAATTTGACCGAGTTTATTGTATTGAATTAAATATATCTTGTTTGTCGTTAAACACTTACGGAGTATTAAACATGAAACACTAAGTTAAAGTGTGGCTTTTACTCACTTGATGTTACTGAATTGTAATCGTAAGCATGTCTGGCCTTCTTGAATAGTTGGTTCATCATAAAAGACTAACATTGTAGGATTATAATTAGTAGAGTAAACTAAATCGTTCGTCCTTGTGGTTTGCGTTGACCGACTAGATTCGTCCTTTGAACAAAAAAAATGCATCATACATCCCTAAATGCGAAACGTTATGTATCGTTGATCCTTAACTTTAACGGGTCACACTAACAATCGTTAAGTCTACAAATTTAAAGGTGTTTTCGTCTTTTCATCCTTTCTCTCTGCTAGATCTTCCCTCTCATCTTCACCAACAATGCCTCCACTTTTCGACTACAAACTTTGCAACAACATCATAAAAATAAAAAACCATATATAAATCACATAAAAAAACCATACAAAATATATTCATAAAATCAAAAAATCATCAACAATATATTTACATGTATCTTCTTTACTTCTTCTTTGTTCTTGAAACCATTACCACCCACCATCATCTTTCTTCATTCCATCTTTCATTCAAGATACCATTTTAATGCCCTATAAATACACGCACATAATCACCATTTTCATACCCATCCTCGCCATCAGAATCACATTCCACCATTTCAGCAGATCCGGTCAAACCACCGGCCACCAATTTAAGCAGAACACGAACCACCACCACAAACATCAAAGAAAAATCTCGATATTCCTAAATAAACACATAAGAAACCCAAACACACACTACATCAATCTAAATCTACTAATTTACACTCAACTTGAAGGGAAAATATGCATCTATCACCACCCTCTGTTACTGCTGCCGTCACCACTACCATAACCACCCTCTGCTGCTGCTGTCGTTGCCACTATCGTCGATATCCTCACAAACATCGGCGTCTTCATTTGATTTTGTGATTTCAAGTTAACAACAAGTGTTTTTATTAGATCCCTAACGCTGCGTTCTCGAGTTTGTTTTTGGAAGGAAAAGAAAGAAAACGAAAGGAAATAGAAAAATTGTTGTGTTCTCGAGTTTTTATCAAACAGAAAAGAAAGGAAATAGGAAGGATTTGATAGGAAAATTAAAAGGGTTTTTCCTACAAAATTTTCCGCCCAAATATGGGCGGATTTGGAAGGAAACAAATTTACACATAAACTATTTGTTATAAACTAAGTTATATAACCTTCATTACTTTTTATATCTTTTGTTATAGATATAGTGTTATGTTTAAAAAGGCATAACTATAATTTTTTCTTTCTTTTCCTTCCAACTCGAGAACACGACTTTATTTATTTTCCTTTCATTTCTGTTCATTTTCTTTCAACTCGAGAACATGAAATATAAATGAAACTTTCTTTTCTTTCCACTTCTTTTCTTTACATTTCTTTACCTATCATTTCTATTCCCACAAAAGAAAACTCGAGAACGGAGCATAAGTGTAAAAAGGTTTTAGTGGGTTTTGTTGAAACTTTAATTTTGGGTTTTGTTGGATAAAATATGTAAAAAGGTTTCTCAGTGGGTTGTGTTGACTGTGAGTATGTTAAAGAAAAGATCAGTGATTCAATGATTGAAACTTTAAGTAATGAATATAAAGGATAAATGAGATTCAAAATTAGAACCTTCAAAATAATTTTTTAATAGGGTGTCACTGAGTTTAAATGATTCAATAGAGAAGAAATATGATGTTAGGATATGGGGCAAGATGGGTTTAATGTGGGTTTTAATTTTTTTCAATTGATGTATTTGGGGTGGTGGTAAGAAAAGATGAAGATGAAGGTGGTTGGTGATGATGAATGAAGATAGAAGATGAAGGAATAAAAAAAAAGTATTTAGATGGTGGTGGTAAGGATCAAATGAGAAGTAAAATACAAATGAGAAGAGTGAGAAGAAATGACAGCCGCACATTTCAGATGCACCTAAAGAAATAGATGCATCTTCCCTTAAATTTCTCCTCCTTATTTAAAATATGCGGCTCAAATTTCTTCTCATTCTTCTTATTTATATTTCTCTTCTCACTAGATCTCTTCCCGGTGCTTTGGTTGAAGATGAAAATATATAAATAAAAAAGATGGAGGAGTTAAAAATAGAGGGTAAAAGGAACAAAATACCCTCATATGTATATCACATGCTGTCACATAACGAAAGTTAGTGTGTCCCGTTAGAGTGAAGGACCAACGATACATAATGTTTCGGATTTAGGGACGGATGGTGCATTTTTCGGTCAAAGGACGAAACTCGTTGGTCAACGTAAACCACAAGGACGAACGATGTAGTTTACTCTAATTAGTAAAATTAACACAAATATTATCTCATATTATTTGAAGTTTTGAACCGTAACTATTTGGTTTTGTGAGATTTTAGTTAAGGCATTTTGTCGAGCAACTTGTAAATATGTCTCAAGTCTCATTCGCTAAGCTACGTTATAATTCTTGTTAGGGAAGGGATCTAGTTAAGGGTATTTTTTTTTAAATAAAGGATCTTTTGCTAATACGAAAAGCTTTATTGACATTCACTTGTTCACGAGTTTGACAATTGAATAATACCACTTATAACACAACCACCACCATCTACCCGTCACCAACGTTATCTAAAGCCGTCACCTCCACCCTTGATTTCTGGCAACCTCAACGGTAGTCACCAGAAATTCGGTAGCCACACTGCAACAAACACAACCCCAAAGAACACAATCATCAACATATTAGGTTTTGTTGTATTTTTACGCGTTTTGATTTAGATCTTATTAGACCATAGATTATGTTAGTAGGCCCGAGCCCGTCTTTGGGCTTGGTCCGTTAAGGTTTAGGGTTTAACATGTTTTATGGTCTATAGATACATCCGTGCGAATTTTGGTTTATTCATTTTGAAGAGATATTGTTTGTGGATGGTGGTAGTGATTTAGAAGAATTGGTGGTGGTGGGGATGGTTTGGATGATGTGGTGATTACGTATCTTCGAGCAGTTTAAAAACTTCACTTTGAACTCACTTCCAAAACTACTCTCTCAACATTTTCAGTTTCGCGGACCTCATAAAATCTCTTTTGGCGTAAAGTCCTAAATAAAAAAGAGTGCGAAAGGAAATTCACCAATTGAAGTCATACACCTTTCAAAGGTGTTCACTTCGAAAATACTATCACTGAGGCTCTCTATGACCAAGTCAAACCCATGTCCTACTACCTTGTCAAAGCTTTCCTGCCAAGGTAGGATCTCGGGACATTAACCCTAGCGTATCAAGTTTTTAAAGTACAATATACTTCAAGAAACTTGATAACGAAGCTCTGATGCCAATTGTGGAAAACTAGAAGGGGGGTTGAATAGTTTTACCAATTAAAACTTCCTTTAAACTATTTAGATCGACTTATGTCAATCTATTTGGATGTGTGTGTGATGTTGATAAACAAGCATATAAAGGTAAGTAATGAAAAGATAAGAGTAAGAAGCACAAAACCACAACACGAGTATTTATAGTGGTTCGGCTACAAGGACACCTTCCTTGCCCTACTCCACCCCCGAGTCACCTACTCGAGAGTTCGTAATCACTACACCAATCTCCTTATGGCGGAGAAGCCTTCACAACGTCGCCTACCCTTTTTCCGGTGCTAGGCTAACCACCGGGTTCTTTCACTCTAAGGTGAACCACACCTACACAACGTCGCCACCCTTTATAAGGTACTAGGCGAGTACCTAGTTCTTTCACTCCAAGGTGAACTACACCTTCACAACATCGCCTACCCTTTATTAGGTACTAGGCTAAGCACCTAGTTCCATTGCAATGGAGGAACTACTACCATACTACACCAACGACTAATCCCAAAGGAGATCTACTCCTTTACAACATCATCAAGGATATCAATATCCTTGGATCTAATACTAGTCTATCTTGTACATCGAAACACACCATATCGAATGTACATCTAAGGCACCTTTCACTAATACCTTTGACTAGATCTACAAGACACCTTTCACTAATGTCTTGTGTCTTCACTTCTAAGCACCTTTCACTAATGCTTCTTTGTCTTGACTTCTAAGCACCTTTCACTAATGCTTCTTTGTCTTGACTTCTAAGCACCTACCACAAGTGCTTTATCCTATAGACGATAGATACCCTTCACTAATATCTTCGTCTTGACACTTGAGACATCTTTCACTAATGTCTTCAACACTACACTTCTTTGAAGAAAGAAGGGATCATCAACAAGAATACTTGAGAGCCTTGATGATGAGAAGCATGGCAACTCGTGGACTTGACCTTGCTCGACTTCAAAGGTGGTGATCTTGCCTTTAAGAGGAACCTAAAAGATCACACAAAACAAATCTACAAACATAGATCTCTTGGATCTAAGGTTAGTGAGATTTAACTCGTGGGAGAAAGTATGTTAGAAAGGGTGAGATATAATGAAGAAATGGCTCACTATTTATAGAGGAAAAATCCCATCGCTCCTCGGATCCCACGGATCCCTACACTAGGGATCCGGCTAGCACAAAGCTAGGGATCCGTGGAACGCCCTCTTTACCCATGGGTATTTTTGGTTATTGGTTGTGGGTTGATCCATGGTTTTTCTAGATACAATGTATCTTAAGGATACAATGAACTTGGTTAAGTGGTATATATAAACCATGGGTTATGGGTCAATACCATTTGCTAGTTTTTACCCATTTTAGTATTTACATGTTTTACCCATTTTAGTATACTTAGTTTAAGTATATAAACCCAATATGTAAACACTAGTTGTTGTACATATGTATCTAAATCATAAAATCACTTATACTTGTTTTAGTGTTTTATGTGAAAATGTGAATATGTTAGAAACTATTAGTTCAAACCATTTACGTATTTTATCTGTTTCGTTAATATGATTTTACGCTTGTTATCGACAAAACATTAGAAGATCGTAAAATATAAATAAACGTTTTACGGCTTATTTGTATTAACAATCTCCCCTTTTGTTGATGACAAAACATAAATTATTTTAAGGAAAAGCTAAAATTGTAAAAGTTTAATTGTAGTTTTACTTTCTTCTCCCCTTTTATCGAAACAAAAGTGTTTGAAGGAAAGAAACACATCGTTTTTAAGAAAAACATGTGAAAGAAGTAAAAGTAAAAGAGATAGAGAGCAAGTAACGGAAAGGATCTCGTCTTTACTCCCTCGACGAGTCCATCCCTATGTGGGTGGCGCCAAATAAGTGATACTAATCTAGTTTGGTTGCAAATAAGTTTGCAAAAGATTTCGTCTAAGAGACGAATGTGCTCCCCCTTGATGATTGCAATTATGCAAGGGGATGTCATGAAATATAACCCTAGTATTGCAAGTAATTTGCAATGTATTGCTTTGACATAAAGCTCCCCCTAGCTTTAGGATGTCAAAGTCTTCATGTGTAAATTGAATAACTACAAAACAAAGATTAGAAAGCAAGTATAATTCACAATTTCCTGCAAATGTGGTCCAAGTTAGTAGAAAAATAACTTTCTGTCTCATGGATCCCGCGGTTCCTCCTAGTAGGGATCCGTCTAGGCAATTCGAGGATCCGTATTAGCCGATTAATTTCAAAAAGGTGATATAACAAGTAATGTTATCACAAAATGAGATATGAATACAAGGTAATCATATGCTCAGAAAAATAACAAGTAGCATGAAATTCCATTTAATAAAACTAGAGTTATGATATACATGACTCTAAAAACTAAGACAATAAGAAAATACATGACTTAGGAATTTCTAGACCAACTATCGCTTGATGCTAGGACACCACTAAACTCTTCTAACTCAAGTTTTGTTTAGGTTTGATCTCGTCGAAACATTTGAGGAGATGATAGAACATGAAACGTTGGTCTTCTCGTACTTCATGTATCAAACTTTCAACATGTTGACAATGATAGCAATCTTTGTCATGGCTAGGTAGTGGTGGTGGAAGAAATGAAATGGCTTGATGCGAAAGATCAAGTGAAGCAGCTTGTGGAGCTTCAAACGAAGGAGGAATTGATGGAGGCGCATTTGAGAATGGCGTGACCAAGGATGATGGTGGTGGTAGAGAAGTGTCAACTTCCATATGGTCGGGTGGTTGACTTTGATGATTTCTCATAATCCAAATGGGATTATATGATGGAAACCATGAAAGGAAGCTCGAGCAAGTGTTGACTCAACATCTTGATTTTGAACCATTATTCCTCCTAATGAGGAGAATGTTGTCGGCGGAAGCGGATGAGACGGCCTAGGTGGCAAGTTCTCTAAATTGTAGAGGTGTGGTGATGATTGTGGGGATGTAAATGAAATTGCTCTAGGAACCAATGGTGATGGTTTAGTGGAAATGATATTGTTTGGCCTAGGAGGTATGGTGGTGTTTGGCATAGGTAGTTTTGTTGGTACTATCCTTTTAGGAATTGGTTTGATTGGATTATGAAGGATCTTATCATTTATTGGCTTGACCGGAGATGATTCGGTTGAAGAGATTTCGTGTATAACACGAGCCTTTTTCATGGGTGGTTCTTTGGTGGATAGGTTACTACTTGGGGTTTTCCTCATGATGAGATGATTTCAAGAGGTTGCAAGAACTGAAAGTTAGGATGAGAGTGATGACTATGGAGGTCCTAACAAGGTGGTTTATAAACCAAGAGATTTGGCAAGTGTATTTAAGCCTTAAGCCACTAAGATTCATTGGAATGTGATGATTAACATGCACAAGAGTCAACTTCAGAGTTTGCACTGTTCTAGGAACTCATTTAAGATGAGATGGAGTGTTTGAGTTAGGAAGATGAGTTGAAATGATTGTTTTAGCAAGATTTAACCTAAAGCATCATCCGGATCCCACTTGTTCCTCCTCGTAGGGATCCGTCTGAGCTAATCCTAGGGATCCGGCTCGGCAGACTATGAAAGAGTGGAAATGATGTTTCTAAGATCTAAGACCTATACCATCTTGAGTGTTTCATCCTCCCAAGTGTTTTAAATGAAGGGTGCTTGAGTACTTGAAGGTAATGAATGATGTAGATAATGATTGTCATTTATGGAAGGATTTGGAACTTTCAAGAGTACCAATGGATGAGCAAGGATGACACTAAAGATTTAGAGTGTCAATTGAAGCTAAATGATCCTAGAGATCAGGTTGTGTCTTAGGATAGTGTTTTGGAAAATATCCTAGAAGCTTTGAGATGGGAAAACTAGATTTTGATCAACTTTGATCAATTTTGAGGTAAGGATGATTTATGATCAATTTTACCATAATCGAAAGATTTCTAAGACTAGATGTGAGGGATCAAGTAGAAAATGAAGTGTGAGTTTAAGAGCGGAAGAGTAATGGATTAAAAGAAAACGAAACGGTAGATCTACAAGCGTTTTAGAGTGTGACATCGGTGAGTTATGTATGAATAGGAAAGATTAACCTATCTTGATAAGGACTTAATTTTCCTTAAGACACTATGTTTAGCTTAGTGTGAGGTGTTCTAAGAATGTGTTTGAAATACAATGCTTGCAATTGCATTTTCTGTTCGCCGGATCCCACGGTTCCCTAAGTGTAGGGATCCGTTTAGTACAATCTTTGGGATCCGCCTATCTGCTCAGCAAGACCTTTACTAAAGGTATGCAATGATCTTGACAATGCATTATATCTCAAGGATAGTCTAAAAAGAGTTTTAATACTAAGATATCAAATGTAAGATGTTTTATTTCATGAGAGAAGTTGGATTACATTGATAAGGCACGAGTACATGAGATTTGATCCTATTTTGGAATACTACTAGTTTCCTTGAGTGTTTTCGCTAGGAGGATCATTATGTGATTGATGAGTGTTGGTGGAATCAAGAATGAAGAATGTCTTCAATGAGAGATATGTTTAGCGATTCCATCATCTTGTTCACAAGTACGTACAACGGACTTTGAAATTGAGAATGGAAGTGCATAACATTATGATAGAGGCATGTCAAGAACATTCCATAAGGGATGAGTTTATTCTTGGAGCCTTGAAGATTTGTGATTCGCCTTGCGAAGAAGTAGGCGAGATTGTATGGTTGTTGTGTTAGCAAACAGTACAACATGTGAGCACAACAAGCGGGAAGAATTTCTCGATTTCCCCTAAGACTCCAAACATTTTCACGTAGGATGAGTGCAAGAGGCTTGTACTCTCCTCGGATATCCCTTGTAGAGATAATGTTTGGATCGGAGTAATATGGTGGAGGTTTGCATATTATGCGATTTAAATCTTCCGGAGAGGGAATGTGTGAACAATATGGACTATTTTCTTCACGAAGGTTGAAGAGAGAATCAAGAGACCAATCTTGGTGAAGGCACATTGTCCATGATTTGAATCCGGAGGATGTGAGCAAATGCCCAAGGGTTAGAACGAACTTTTGGTTTTGATATAAAACCAAAGAGATAAAGAGCGATCCTCGTTACGAACGAGTTCGACTTGACGGAAGAATTCCATTATGAACCTTGGACATATCTTCTCGCTGATTTCAAGAAGACATTCTAGTCCTATGGCTCGGAAGGAGGTATTGATACCTTCTTGAATTGTAGAGAGGTGTCTACAATCGTCCTTCGTGGAAGTGACGGTTTTCGAGATTATTGAACCCACGGACATGATTGCCAGGCGTGTTGGGTTCGAGAGAGATGTTCGGAGTGTAGACGCTAGTGAGTGAAAAATCAAACTCATATTCATGCATCATAGTTGAACCTATAGAAATAATAATAAAAGGAGATGTTTGTGGTCAACGTATGATAATCTAATGTTTTTACTAGATTTTTATTAACAATGGTATTTAACACTTTTAACTTACTCAAGGTTTTGACTTTCTAGTGGATTATTATATTTAGAAAGATATTATTTTTTAATCTTGCATGAAGACTGTTTTCCAGTAGGACGGATCCCACGGTTCTTTAACAAAAGGGATCCGGCTAGTATATCTTCCGGATCCGTGGATCTCGTAGTAGCGTAAATGCTTTTGATAAAAACATAGGTTTTACGCTTTTATACCACGAAATATGTTTTATCCTACATTTTCTTTTAGCATGCATACATGACTTCTAATGTATCATGAAAGAATACAAAACATATAAATCAAAATAAGTGACAAACACATTATGATAAAGATAACCTAGATGAGCTAGATTATTAATAATATTGCATTTCAATACTTAGGATGATACAAAGGATTGGGTATATAACCCCAATATAAATTAACAACACAAAGTAAATGTCTCCGTATGTGAACTTCATCATAGGGAACACAAGTGCGATGAGTGTTAGGGCGATGAGCACGAGTGCGATGTAAACCATGTTGATGACGAATCTTATTGGTTTCGGTTGAGATGAAATGAGGAGGAAGATGAAGTTTTGAGTGAGAGGGAATTTTTGAAATTGGAAAATTTGAAAAAGTGGGGTTTTGATAAAGTGGGTCGACGGTGGAGTTATTTATAGGGAAGGAGGAATTTTTGAAATTCGTGTTTTATTTTATTATAGGATTAAAGGAAATAAAACATATGATTTATATACCACGACTATAGACGAGAAATATAACACGTATGTGAGAAGAAGGCTTCCTAATGAAGCTTCATGAAAAACATGTATGAGCACAAAAAGATAATCATATAAATACCTAAATAGGTATACTTAATTATCAAGCAAAGTGAAAAGAGAATCATACCTCTAGCGCACTTAGGAATGTCTTTACAAATGACACAGCAAATGTCACTTAGACAATTCCCGCTCCTTTGCGTTTAAGATACCTTCTTAAGGAAGGTATTCTTGTTACCAAGCGACTCCTAAAGCTTGGTGGGAATGAGTTTTGACTAATCAACATGACAAAGGATATTAGTGCAATTAAATAAAAAATTAAAAAGAAATGTTGTTATCAACTCAACATCTAAACATATAGTTTTGAAAAACATGGTGTTTGCTTTTATGAAAAACCTTCTTTGTAGTTTTCAATTAACCATGGATCGTATCAAGTTTTTAAAGTACAATATACTTCAAGAAACTTGGTAACGAAGCTCGATGCCAATTGTGGAAAACTAGAAGGGGGGTTGAATAGTTTACCAATTAAAACTTCCTTTAAACTATTTAGATCGACTTATGTCAATCTATTTGGATGTGTGTGTTGGATGTTGATAAACAAGCATATAAAGGTAAGTAATGAAAGATAAGAGTAAGAAGCACAAAACCACAACACGAGTATTTATAGTGGTTCGCTACAAGGACACCTTCCTTGCCCTACTCCACTCCCCGAGTCACCTACTCGAGAGTTCGTAATCACTACACCAATCTCCTTATGGTGGAGAAGCCTTCACAACGTCGCCTACCCTTTTTCCGGTGCTAGGCTAACCACCGGTTCTTTCACCCAAGGTGAACCACACCTACACAACGTCGCCTACCCTTTATAAGGTACTAGGCTAAGTACCTAGTTCTTTCACCCAAGGTGAACTACACCTTCACAACATCGCCTACCCTTTATTAGGTACTAGGCTAAGCACCTAGTTCCATTGCAATGGAGGAACTACTACCACACTACACCAACTACTAATCCCAAAGGAGATCTACTCCTTTACAACATCATCAAGGATATCAATATCCTTGGATCTAATACTAGTCTATCTTGTACATCGAAACACACCATATCGAATGTACATCTAAGGCACCTTTCACTAATGCCTTTGACTAGATCTACAAGACACCTTTCACTAATGTCTTGTGTCTTCACTTCTAAGCACTTTTCACTAATGCTTCTTTGTCTTGACTTCTAAGCACCTTTCACTAATGCTTCTTTGTCTTGACTTCTAAGCACCTACCACAAGTGCTTTATCCTATAGACGATAGATACCCTTCACTAATATCTTCGTCTTGACACTTGAGACATCTTTCACTAATGTCTTCAACACTACACTTCTTTGAAGAAAGAAATGGATCATCAACAAGAAGACTTCAGTAGCCTTGATGATGAGGAAGCATGGCAACTCATGGACTTGAGCTTGCTCGACTTCAAAGGTGGTGATCTTGCCTTTAAGAGGAACCTAAAGATCACACAAAACAAAACTACAAACATAGATCTCTTGGATCTAAGGTTAGTGAGATTTAACTCGGGGAGAAAGTATGTTGAAAGGGTGAGATATAATGAAGAAATGGCTCACTATTTATAGAGGAAAATCCTCATCGTTCCCGGATCCCACGGATCCCTACCACAAGGGATCCGGCTAGCACAAAGCTAGGGATCCGTGGAACGCTCCTCTTTACCCATGGGTATTTTTGGTTATGGGTCATGGGTCATGGGTTGTGGGTTGATCCATGGTTTTCTTTCTAGATACAATGTATCTTAAGGATACAATGAACTTGGTTAAGTGGTATATATAAAACCATGGGTTATGGGTCAATACCATTTGCTAGTTTTTACCCATTTTAGTATTTACATGTTTTTACCCATTTTAGTATACTTAGTTTAAGTATATGCTAACCCAATATGTAAACACTAGTTGTTGTACATATGTGAAAATGTGAATATGTTAGAAACTATTAGTTCAAACCATTTACGTATTTTATTTGTTTCGTTAATATGATTTTACGTTTGTTATCGACAAAACATTAGAAGATCGTAAAATATAAATAAACGTTTTTACGGCTTATTTGTATTAACAGATATTTAAATTTAAAAACGAGAGGTCATCTCGTTTCTTTAAAAAAAATAAGACACCGCACACACGGTACTTTTCCACTAAGTATCTTTATAGTAAATATGAATTTCTTATTCTCCGAGTTAAATTTAAGCATACATAAGCTTAAGCTATTATTTCGGGAAGTTATCCCGCACACTGCAGCATGCAGTAACACACATAACTAAAGATAAATACTGAGATAAGTGAAATATACACTTTTTTATTATTCATTGATAATCTAAGAAAGAAAATGAGAGGTTATCTCGTGAACTCAGAAAAACATGGCATTGCACGTATACCGACACCAATTAAATAACGGCAAAACTGTAATAATCAAATCTCTATGTAATATTGATGCCATATTGTTACGCTTTCAAAAACGTTTCTAAAAATATAACTTTTATATTTTTTGAGTACCGGAAGGTACATTTACACATAGACTCGACAAAACACGGGATACAGTTAATATATTAATTAATAATAAAACAAAATAATAACATTTACCCCCACAACCCTACCAGACCATCTTTTTCATCTTTTCAGTCCCTGTCTCCCTCTTTCCTTCGTTCCTCCTAAACAAAACATAGGAGAAGGATTTTTCTCTTCTTTATCCAAGTCAAACAAGAAATCCATCCTCTACCACTACCTATTTTCGACCTCCTATCACCCCTAACAAGTCACGCAGTGTTAGAGAAAGTAGGTTCCTATCATCATAGACCTCACATAAATCGGCTGTAGAAAGAGAAGAACGCTAAAAATGGATACAAGCATGTTTTGAGAATGCAAGTGAGTCACCATCATCTTCCCAATCTTTTCCCTATAAAAGGGATAGATTTCAGAAAGGTTTTCATCACTTTCAACCCAAATTCGAAATTAGGGTTTCTATAAATCAAGGGGGTTTTTGAAATTAAGTTGGGGGTTTTGTAATTAAGGGCATAAGGAAGCTACCCCAGGAGTTAATTGTTCTAATTCGCCCCGAAACTCCTCCAATTGAGCTTGTGGCTTCGGTGTCATACCCATACGACCCACCAGTTTATTGAGTGTAAGAACATATATTTTTACCCATTGAATTTGTAATCAAATTTTGTTCATTCGACTATATATAATTGTTGTCCATTAATGTTGTTTTGGTTAATTTTAAAATAACTTATTTGTGTTTTTGTATTTCTGTCGAGACCCAAGAAAAAAAACGAAAAACGAGTACTATTATCTTAATTTCAGTGTTGTTGTTGTTGTTGTTGTTGTTGTTGTTGTTGTTGTTGTGAGGTGGACAATTATATCCTTAAACTTAGTCTAGGCTTATACCCTTTAGCTTATAATCTCGGTTGGTTCATTTGGTATTCGGCTTATTGATGACTTTTCAGCCTATTTAGGAGCTTATCAGTTCTGGCTTATACGGTTGCTGATAAGTTCGTTTTCGTAGTACAGATATTTTCCGAAGAAATACAAAGGAATGTATTTCCCGGGTCGTTCTCCCAGCGAAGGATGAATGGAGTTTTAAACTCACTTCGCGTTATTCGGGTTTTTGAATGGTTAAAGAGGATTTTAGGGATTTCTAAACTACGGGGCAAGGAATAATAATTTAAAGCAATTAAAAATACTAAATCTATTATGCAAACAAGAAATTATAACTAAGTATGCAAATTTAACTATAATACGCAAATTACGATAAATCAAAAACACAAATTAAAATGCAATCTACTTAATTTTAACCCCTAAAAATGAACTAATATTTTTCTACAGCTAAAATGTAATTTTAAAATTATCTAAAATTTAAAACTAATTTTTTTGGTTTTTCTTGATTTTATTTGATTTAAAAACTATTTTTGTATTTTTAAAATTGATTTAAAAAGCTAGAAAATATGAAAATTGACAAGAAAAATACCAACCTATTTTTCAAAAATCTAAATTAACTAAAAATAATTTTCAAAACTGAAATTGTATTTTTCTGATTTTTTTTCTCTATTTATTACGAATTAAAATTAATTAAATGTCTAGAAAATACTATTTTAACTAATAAAAATCTGGAAAAATAATTTTTATGAGTTTTTGGTTTATCTAAACCTAAGAAAATTAACTTTTTATTTTTGTGAACCTTTTCTGATTTGTTTGCATTAAAAACTATTAAAAAGTGCTAAAAATGATTTTTTATCTAGAAAAATAGTAAATGGACTTGGAAAATTATGAAAATCTACAGAAAAGTGCTAAATTATACTGAGAGTCTATGAAAATTATAAAAAGCAACTAAGGAAGACTGATTAAGCAATTAGGTAGCAAATTGATTGAATAAGCTATGAAGAAATAAGCTAGATACTACTAATAAGCTATCTAAGGCTACAACAGGCTAAAGTAAGCTTAAACCAACTAAAGGCAACCTATTGCAACAGATATCAACCAAATAAGTACAAGCTATAAGCCGTAAAGAACTACATAATGATTGATCTAGTGACAGCAGTTAAGGGGGAGAATAAAGCTACTTGTAGGCCTAATTAGCTTAACAAAATAAGCACTAGAGGGGATCTAAAGGCAAATCTTATAAACTTACTACTATATGCTACTAAGAGGAACAAAAATCAAACTTATAACTATACTGAATAAGCAGATAAGCATTCAAGAAAAGTACTACTTAAGCTGCATCAAATGAAAGTGACAGAAAAAGGGCAGAAAGAGGGCTTTTGAGCACAAAATAAGCTCCTAACGCAAATAAAGGCAAAACATATCATCTATGAACTATAAACTATCTAAAGAAGCAACACTCAAACAATTTCATCAAAAAAGGAAGCAGAAATTAAGTTGTGAAATCAGGAGTTGGGACAGAATATGAGAATTGAAACAGCAGAACAAGGAACAGAATTGGCAACTTTAAGCAGAAAATTAAGCTAGAAAATGAACAAGTTAAGGTATAAAAGCTCAAAAAAAATTAAATACAACAACTAAATATCTCAGAAAACCAATTTATGTAGAATTTAAACAACTAATGAAGCGAGAAATTGATTTAAAAAAATGCTATGTTGGACAAATTTGACGAAAGCAGATGGAGTTTTGACTTAGAGAAATGGGTAAAAAATGATTATTCTGACTAACACCTTTTGATACCAGGTTTTAAACTACTAGAACAACTTATATAGAAACTAAATCAACAACTTATCACTCTAATCTATTTCTAACCCTATCTACTTATTAAAACAGTTATAAGCTAAGAGAGTTAAGGTATTACTAAAAAACTATAATATTATATAATAAAGCTTGAAATTACTTTAAAACTACTACTAACAACTAATTTAAGCTGATCTAAATTGGAAAAGTGCACAAAATAATCCTATGGCTAGAAAAACAAGTCCTGCCAAACACCCTTTTATATATCACTAATGCACTCAAACTAACAAACTTTATGAGAATAGACAAAAATTGAATGAAAACTAGAAAATTAACATCAAACTAAACCAATTAACTAGTTTAAACCAGAATTTACTCAGAAACTTCTTTGACTTTTAAAAATTGACTTATGTTGACTTTCAATGACTTTTTGGGAAAAATACGATTAAGAAAGAACTTGAGCAATTATGGGCTCACACAAGCTTATACAAGCTTATGTGAGCTTAAAATAACAGAAATTAAAGCTTGAGACAGATTTTAGATTAAATGAACAAAAACTCAAATGACAAGGAATTTTAAGAAAAATTAAATTGCATTAACTGAAAACTGAGATTACAATACAACTGATAACTGATTAACTAATGAAAAACAGTTAACATGACAAGTAAATAAATGGCCAAAACTTCTCTAAGACATAAGAAATTGGACGATTTTCCTCTTGTGACTGAATGGGTTTTTATAGCTGAAGCTGAAGCTTGGGTTTGATCATCAGAAGCTTCTGGGTCCTCTCTTCTCAATCATTGATCAATCATCTTGTCACCATCTCTTCTCACAACCACATGATCAGATTCGTGAGGTGTTCAAGCCAATCAAGGTGCTCCCTTTGTCCAAGCTGGCAATCCGTGTGTCAGCCTTGTGTCAGACGTGGCAGAGGCTCCTAGAAGCAATTTAAGTACGGGTTAATTAGATTGACACAGGGTAAATGGGGTTGGGGATAAGCGATGGCGGTGTTAGGTCGCCCCGAGTGGGATTCAACTCCCACTTTACACCGCCACGTCGCCTTTCTCTCTCCAATGACCTTGAGCGATTAGGTGCCCCATAAGGCGACCAAGTTCATTTTTTAAATTTAACACAAAATAAAATTTCATTAATAATTAAAACGTTACATAATAATTCAAATAAAATTAAAACATTACGAAACTTATTAAAACATTACAACACTTATTAAAAATTTAGGTTGTGGCGTGCCTTGATCGCGTCTTTGAGTTTCTGCATTGTTTGTTGTTGTATTGCGGGCAAAGATGGGTCGATTGGCGTGCAATAGAATATGAGATCTGTATCATATTTCTTTTGTCGCTCAAATTCAAGTTTTTGTTCTTCTAGTGCCAATTTTTTGTCTTCCTTTCTTCTCTTTTGCTCCATCTCCAACACCGATTGCGTTGTTCTAGCTCTTTCTTCTTCAAATTCTAGTATCCGTCTGCTAGCTCCTTCTTATGTCTGAATGCCTTGGACTTGATGACATGCCATTTCTCGGCAACACCTTCCATGTAGGTAGCTTTCGAAAACTCCAAAGATTTCTTTTTATTCTTCTTTGCGGTATCACGACCAATTGGTCTACCATGCACAGAAGCAGGCACATCCGAGTGCACATCCGAGTCGGTTGAAGTCCTTACTTTTTTGCGACCCTCATCTTGGCTTAAAAAAGCCGGCATCTCATTATCCTTCCAAACAGAATGGTAACTCAAAATCTTCCAACAATGCTCCAAAACAAACGGATGATTACACACTAGTTGGTATTCATCACACGCTCGTGTATAAACAGTGAGGTCATTCTTACCACTTCCGTAATTCCTCTAAGCATTGTTGTAAATGGCACAAAATTGACCAACTCTAGGACGAATCCTATTTTCCACTTTGTAATGATAGAGTTGTACGTTCTTTCGCACCAACCTCCTTCACAAAGTAAGCAATGACTTTCGCCAAAATCCTTTAGCATTTTGGTTGTTTTCGTTATACTATTCTCGGATACATCACACCAAGCGTTGCACAAGGCAATCTCTTCTTCTTTTGTCCAAAGAGCGAATCATTCTTGGTTTCTTTCTCGACAACCTTCTTCTTCGCCTTTGTAGCTCGTTTCTTGGTTTCACCGGTGGCGTCTCTTCTCGACATTCTTCTTCTTCTTCGTCATCAATGTTAACCGAATCGTGATACGATCCGTGACCGAACCGTGATACTCTTGAGCGGATAACCCAAACCGGTTCCAACAAAAATCGAGATTGGTGTATAATTGGTCTTGAAATCAAAACCCTCAAGATTGATACGGTTAACCGGAGAATATTGTTGATAATTTGAATATGAAGACGTTGATGAATCCATTGTTGGACGGTACACGATTCGGGTGACCCATACATAGAGTGGTTGCTTCGACGGGAGTGGCTTTGTTGTTGTTGTTGTTGGATGTTTTGATACGGTGGAACAAATGGACGATTCATAAACAGAGGATTGTTAGTTTGTTGTTGTGGAGCTTGTTGGGATTGATATTCGAAAGCAGGGGATTGGAAATTGATCCTTGGTGAGACACCGGTTAACCAGAAATTCGGATCCGGTGTTAAAATATGCGGGGGCGTTTTGTGCCGAACGGGATTTTCGGCCTTTTTGTGGTGGTGCTTTCTTAGACATTTTGATAGAAATAATTATGAGTTTTTTGATAGAGAGGATTGTGAGATTTGTGAGTTTAGTGTGTAAATATGTTGTGTATTTATAGGGTAGTTTTGTTTTTTTTTTTTTTTTTTTTTTTTAACAAGCGGTTTAAAATGATTTTCAAACGGTTTGATTTTTTGTTTGGACTTTGCAACGGCTAGCAACAAAACTTGGATTCAAGTGGTTTGTAGTGTCGATCGGCGACGACCAACATCCCTTTTTGGCGATCGATTGGAACCACGCAGACGATCGATCGTAATCGATCGCCTGAAACACCCTCAATCGAGTGTCGATCGGATCTCGCATGCGACCTTATGTTTGGCGGGTAAAAGGATTTTTTACCAGGGTATTTTTATTATGGTTTGACCGGGTTCATAGGTTGGGTTGACCGGGTCTTTGGGAGTTTGACTTGGGTATTCTTGTGACCCGTGGGTATTGGGGTGGAATATGGGTAATGTTAGGAATTAGAAAATTCCATAGTGAAGAGTCGGTCACCCCAAATATTATCTAGCATAAGTTAGCTCGTAGACTTGTCGTTATTTACGTTATTATGTAGTTAATTAGTTAGTCGATGGCGTAAAATAGTTTAGTGCAACACCGTGGAGGAAGGACGGTCTTTACCCATGTATCCCCGATCCACAGCCGATGGGAGGTCGTGTGATTCGTAACTATAAATACCCCTTCCATCCATGGAAGGGTGGTGCTCTCATTCAATCTAATATTCCCTTTGTGTAAACCTCTAGCAAGAACACCCTCTCTCTACTAACTCTCTAACTATGGAAAACATGTATTTTGATCATCCAAGACCACCCGAATCATCAACACAATAATATTTCGATCCTACAATTGGTACCAGAGCCAAGGTTGTGTTTTCTTTGATTTGTGTGGTCCGTACCATGATTGTTGTTTGTGGTTTGTTTTAGTTCATATTGTTACTGTTTTCGTACTATTTTGTGGTCAAGAAAAAAAATCTTTACACTGTTTTGCTAAAACAGTGTTACATGTTTTGTTTTAACTTGTTTTAACTTGTTAACTGGTGATATCTGTTTTGTTAAAACTGTTTTGGTGATATCTGTTTTAACTTCTTTCATTTGTCAAGTCTTGTTTCCAAATGGTGATATTCTTTCATATGTAGCACTTGATACCATTTGCAACAAACCCTTTCTGTTAAGAATTATCATTTTTGTTTTGGTCAAATGGTGATGTATGTGGTCAAACTGTCAGTTTTTAAGGTCCAAACTGGGTAATTAAGTGTTTTTCTGCAAAGTCATATTTTTCTGGGTGAGTATGTATATGAACGGAAATATTTGTCAGAAATCTCATCGGAAAATATGATAATTCTTGCTAGCGACTTGTCACTAACCAGTCCAGATTCAATGTATTTTCTTAGCGACTTGTCTTGACAAGTCGTAGCGAGTTGACCTAGCGAGTTGACCTAGAAAGTTGGGTTAGCGAGTTAGGTCAGCGAGTTGGGTTAGCGAATTGGGTCATGTCTAACAAAAATAGTGACTTGGCATTGCAAATTAGACTAGCGACTTGACTCCGAAAAGACCTGGTGACTTGTTATTTAACATGTCATAGCGAGTTATCAAAAGCCTCATGGTAGCAATTTGTTAAGCTAGCGACTTGACTCACTCATGAAAACAAGTAGCGATTTGGTTTAGCAACTTGACTCAAGACCAAGGACATATTGCAGCTTAACAGAAAGGAAGAAGAAGAATGAAAAGACTTGACCAAGACCACAAAACTTGTACGCATATACTCAACTCATGACTTCAGTTTATTCAACATCATCAGTCCAACTTTCAAGAACCAATCAAGAATTAAAATTGTTGAACATTAATGCCATACCAATTCCAACATCTCGTCTATCCTAGTCCCACGTCTTTACTAACCCAGCCCCTCTCAAAAGTCTCTACAACAAAGTCTAATAACGAAATGAAAATTAAATCGATCTCAGATTGGGTTCGTATTTAATCTTTTCAATATTTTTTCGAACCATATCCATCTTCATCAATCTATGTCGAGACCATGCTTCTTTTATCCGAACAATTAAAAAATGACTAATAACACGATTGTTATAATCACTCTTTTTGATTCGTTGAGACACTAGAACAGAAACGACGAAAATCACATCAACAATAAAACCTACCTGAGTTTTGAGTGCTTAACATCGAACATCAAGAATCAAAACCAGTATTATCGATGGGATAAAGCTGCAAGAACGAATCTTGGACCTCATCGGTGATCATCATGTAAATGAATGGAACGGTTTTAATTGTGGTAATTGGGGAATCCGAATTTGGTGTGATTTGATTAAGAGTATTTTTGAGGCTGTGTTTTTTTTTATGAAGATTAGGGAAAATATGAGATGGGGGCGGATGAAAACTGTGAATGAGATTAGGGCAAGTGTGAAGGTGTGTGTGTTAAATACCCGAGTATTTAGGGTTGTGGGGGTTAAACTGGATCTAATGAGAAGGTGGGTTTTATCTTGGGCCGAATATGTTTTAAGATATGGTTGGGGGAATTCGTTGGGCTCATTCGTGGACTAGAGAAGATCAATCTAATCTTAATCGTGGTGTTGCACTGTAATGTGTTCAAATCTCATAACTCATATACCATGTTAATGGTTATTGATATCACATTTTGATATAAGATTTGTTGATACTCGTTGATTGATAAATGGTGATTTAAAGTTTTAAGTGGATCATGTGTTTAATAGAAATGGGCCGTATGGATGAATATGTTGGGCCAAATGAGTGTTATGGAACATTTTGGTCGTGTTATATGTGGGTAGTTATATTCAAATTTAATATTGGATGTATCTATGAACTGGGCCTTCGTTGGATATTGCTACAGGTTCGTGAATTTGGATTTATGGTTTATCGTAATTTACGGGCTTGAGTAGTATATTTGATGATTTTGATTTGGTTGATGGACATGATGGACTTCTCAAATTTGGATCACTAATACTATTTGACAATGAGATTTGTGATAAAGAGAGTTGATGTTGAGTTTTGCTGTGTTGCGCGGGTTGATACTTTGGTGTACACATTATCATGGAGGATATTATTTCACGGCTTGAGTTGTTCTTTTAACTAAGTTGGCTACGAGGTTGTTTATGTACGGTATTTCTTATTTGGATTTGAAGTAAGGTTTTCCGGGCGCGCTTACTTATTTCGTCTTCTTTGTTTCTACCATTCCGCGAAGATGACTTGTTTGGGCTTTTAAAGAGTGTGATAAAGACTTGGCTATTTAGTTACTTTTGTGATTCTTTCTCGAGCCAAATTGTAACTATCACTTCGGTGTCTCACTCAGTTGAGAATGTCAAGAGGTTTTGTACATTGGGTACACCGTTTCTTCTTCACAAGGATTAGTACAAGGTTAAGTAACATATCTGGGGAATTTTACTTCATGATCAAGTTTGGTATACCGGGTATATTTCTCCTTGTGGTCACTACTATAGCCGACTGAATGCGTGAATGATGTGTTTACCAAAGTGATTATTGGATGGTTGATGATGTTGGACATAGAACCGTTGATGAACCGTTGCATGTTCCCCTAAAACAGATATTCACCGAAACCAAAGTTGTCATAACACATTCAAACTGTCATTGTTTACGGTTTTGTCTTGATTTTGTAAAATCCCGCGAAAGAACCTATTTCTCGGTTTAAATCATAGACTTGTAAAATCCCGTGACAATGGAAACATCCTGGTTAAAGTAATGTGCATTTCCGGATCTATCTTACGGTTTATTCTTGGTTTTGTAAAATCCCGCGAAAGAAACTATTTCTGGTTTAAACCATAAAATTGTAAAATCCGTAATGATGGAACCATCACGGAGAAAGGAAAGTTTATTTCGGATATCTTTTAATCTTTGGTGCTACGGTTTCTACTTGAAGAAGGGATAAAAGGTGTACTTCATGTATTGGATGTATGTTTGGATATTCGTCATGGCAGTTTGGTTATTACATGGTTTTACGAGGTTATGTGCATTTAACCATGGTCAGGATGAAAACCATTATCAAAGTTCATTTAAATGTCAAAGAAGGCTAGATTTAAGCGGTTAACCAAGAAGATGTGACAATGGCGTTAATTCAGTATTATTTATTTGAGGTTGAAGTGAAATATCACGGGCAAGTGTACTTAGTATCTGAAGGTATCGGGGATGGTTGGATGAAGATTCTTCAAGATCCTTGTTCGAGCTTATTATCAAAATCGAAGACTTGGAAATCTAGTTATTGTTGGGTGACTTTTTCCATTTCTTTTACCACTTGGGGGAATTGGGCTCTTTCCACCACAAAATAACTATCACTTTAAGGAGTTACATTGTAGTGCTCAGTGTCACATTAAATTGTGGATTTTCAAGAGGTGATGTACGTCTTATACTTGATGGTTGGTTGGATGAAGAGTATAGAGTACTTAGAGATTCAATGGAGTATGAATGCTCGGCACCGCTCTTTGTAACATATGTGCAAGTTTAAGTCACGAGTTTGGGTTGTTTTACTTCAGGGTCAAATTCATCATATTGGTTTTTCTCCATCAGCTGTCACGACAAAGAGCCTCTGAGAATGATAATGGGGATGATTACATGTTTTGCTAAGAGAGTGAAAAGAGAGAGATTATGACGTATGAATACTTGGTTCATGCCTCGTTCTCTAAAGAAAAGAAAAGTGTGCGTTTGATGCGCTTTATCTTATGAAGAAGAGAAATCTTCTTATGACGTATGAACACAACAGTTCATGCCTCGTTCCTCAAAGAAAAGAAAAGTGTACGCGTCGGTCGCTTTATCTTCCGAAGAGAAATCTTCTCATTTATGACCATTCTCATCAACATGCTTCATGCTTTTCCATGCGCTTTCAATTATCAAGTGAACAAGACTCTCGATGATTGTTTTCTTATTCCACTTGCTCAACTATAATGGCGATGGCGACATCATGTGCTAATCTTGCGGGGGAGAAGTGTGAATAGATTACATTTGTTGAAGATGTTCACATATTCAATCAAGAATGGCAACTCCGTATGCAATTCTTGAGGGGGAGAAGAAGTGTGAATTTAATGCATGGTTGATTGATATTTGAGAATATAAATGGTCATACGGCTCTAAACTCATGTAAGAACCGAGCTTCTTCTTATCGGGTCATCTTCACATGGAGTTTTTCTCTTCTAAGAGCCGTTGGTTGACATCTTCACTTGGATTGATGAGTTTATCGACAAAGTACTTCCGGTTAATGCTTCACGTATACATCAACATGATGATTCCGAACAATCTCTCGTTCTTGTTTGATGTGATTGGTAGTTTGGTGTTACCATCTTGTGTGTTCGTTCGCGGCTGATTCTTTGATTTCCTTGATGAACATCTTTACATTCTTGTTTGATTGGGAGGGATTTTAGTTAAGAGGATTTGCAAGATGTAAGTTAATTGGGATGCTTTTGGTGGGATGCTTTGTGGTGTGAGTTGAAGATGTTAACTATCTATTCCCCAACCGCACAATCTTGAAGAAGGTCGAGTCTGATCTGTTCTACATTTTTGCTACATGTTAGAAGACTAAAGGCGAGTTTCATTTAACGATCTAAAGACTTCTTCTTAACTGGGCATCTATCAAACAGTTGTTCGGTTTAGGGAGAGCACTAATGGGAGAAAGTATAAGTCGATTCAATCCCAATTAGACTTGCTCATATTTTTAGCGATGACTCCTCGAGACGTTGTTATTGACTATTTCTCGTATTGGACATTTGACACAAGTTGATTACTTGAGTTAATCATTTATCACTTATTTGAGATTGAAGTTGACTTTCACAAAGCGTGTTCTTATTTGATAACTTGCTCGGGCTTAAGAATTTGAGTTGAAGACTTGGTTTATCTAGTTACCGTGGTCGGGTGGATGGTTGAAGACACGGTTAACTATCACTATTAGGAGTTACTTTGTTTTACTCGATGTCACACGCATATGACGTTGTGGATAATCGCAAGAGGTGTTAATGTCTCATACTTTCTTTGGGTAGTGAGTACTTAGAGATTTGCTTAAAGCATAAATTCTCGACACCGTTCTTCCATCATTGGGTGCAAGCTTAAGATACAAATGTGGGAAAGTTGACTTTAGTTTCAAGTATGGTATATCGGGTTTTCTTCTTGGTGGTCACTTCAAATTGTCTACATAAGGGTTGATAAAAATAGTCGGAGAGTCTTGACAAGTTGATTCTCACAAGAGTTCAAGTGTTCTTCTCAACAAATTTCTAGTATACGGGCTTATAATGATTTCTTGACTCAAGTGTCAAAACCAGCAGGGGAAGGAGACAAGCATCTAAACGCGAGTAAACTTGATGAACTTAATACTTCTAAGTAATTGAAGATATCCGGGAAGACAAATGTTATTACATGAGAGAAACTCAAGGTTTGACTCATGGCGAGTAAACTTGATGAACTTAATTCTTCTAAGTGATTGAAGATATCCCGAGAAAACAAATGTCATGACCGCAGAGAAACTCGAGGTTTTACTCATCAAGGCGTTTAGTGTTCTTATTCCAACTATGTGGGGAAGAGATGTAAGAGTTAGTTTCGAAGATAAAGAGGTACACAAGTGTGTGGTGATTTCAATGGTATCGCAATAATCGGGGAGAGAGAGTGTGTACATTGGGGATGCTCAATGTTTCACTTGAGTGCTTAATCGATGATTCGAGATATAATCACTTATTCCGGAGTTGACATCCGCAGATGATTGTCACTTGCAAAGATAATCGATGACTTGGCACCTTCTTCAATGTTATCACTTATTCATTCCTTGTGTATTGGTATACTTGGATACTTGAGCTTCATACACGATCATCGGGGAAGAAAAATGTGAACATGGGAGGTGTTTTCATTCCCTCATGATGTGTATTCGGAGAGCTCTTGGATATTGGTGTACTTGGTTCTTGAGCTTCATACACGATCGTCGGGGAAGAAAAATGTGAACATGGGAGGTGTTTTCATTCCCTCATGATGTGTATTTGGGAGAGTTCTTGAGCATTATACAAAGGTGTGCATCAATTCAACTACTTGGGGAATTGTTCTCTTGACACCTTTTGGAATGGATCGCCTGAGACTTGATGTAAAGAAATTTGAGAAGATTATTTATCGTGGGATGATACGTTCTTCTTTGTTCGTCTTGATGATATAACCCGACGGAGATTCTCGATTATCATTCTTAAAAGGAGCGGTAGGTTTATGATAATGGTGTGTGCACTGGCTAAAACAAGCTTGAAAGAAAGCTTGAATCGCTCATCTAATGGATCTTTGGTTTGGGGAAGCGCCGAGTCTCACTTTCGATGGTTCAATTTCTCTCAATTCAGAGCCTCAAAGCTTTGGTGGTGAATGTTTAAGAGATGATGACCTCTATCTTCTACAACGGGTCATTCGATATCTTTATTTCGGTACTCGTATCATCATCTTCTTTAACTATATCATCTATTCTATCCTTGTATATATTTATCAAAAACAAAATACAAAATTATAAAACCAACTAAAACAAAATAGGAAAATATAAAATCAACAAAAACCCATAAAAATCAGAAAATTTCAAAAATACCAAAAATATGTTTTCTCAAGACATGTCTTCTGGTATCGATAACATCTATGGTCTTAGAAATGTCATTCAATAATGGCACGGGACTTTAGATGAAGTTCGAACAGGAGGTGTAAATATTTCTTTCTAAACATGTCATTAATCAAATGGCTTGCAGTTATTTCAGACTGTAACCCGCGCTAAAACTATGGCTTGCTATTATTTCAGATAGCAACCCGTTCTTTTAAAGGAAGGAAAGTGTTGCGCTAAACCTATTTTCAAAATATTTCGTGCACTTATCCTAAAAACAAAACAAGGAAAGTATGTCGAAGGACTGCTGTTCCTACACAAATGTTTTTCCGTCTAAAATTCTTGAGAAAAATATTTGGTGTTTTCAAAATGGTGGTAAATGAGTTGCTTTTAAATCAATCAGATTCGAGTTTTTATAAAATTTGGAAACTCAATCAATGACTTGACACTTTTAAAATCTTTTATAAAATAAGTTATTGGTTGAGGGGAGAATGTTTTCTAATCTATATCTTCTAACGAGCTTTCTTAATTATCCTAATATGCTTAATTAAAATGATGTTAACCTATGTTGAAGGACTAGGTGCCAAGGATATGATTGCTAGGTTTAGATAATTAGAGTTTGATGAACACATTTTTCCCATACATTTAAATGATCGATTGATATGTTGCATTGACTTTTATTAGTCGATTCTTTGTTTGGGTGATGTCGACCACCATATATCAGTATGTCGTTCACTAACGTATGCGGTATATTGGTTATAAGAATGTTCCCGATCCCGATCCACGATGAATATGATTGGATGCCGAAAGGAAAGGGTAACGATTTCTTGAGTTGACAAATGAAGAGCGGAGCTTAATTTGACTTCAATGGAGAGTTGGCATAAATGCAACGTAAGAGGTCTCACTTGCATCGTGAGACGGTTTTCTTCTAAGTGATTGAAGAAGCGGGCTTAATTGACCTCGGTTGGCATTAAAATTGCAGCGTGAAGAAGTCTCACTGCATCTGCGAGATGGTTTTCTTCCAAACCCTCAAAGAACAACAACGGAAGCTTCTCAACCACCTAACGTATCTTTGTGCGAGATACCATTTTAAACAAATTTGAAAAATTTGAATAAATTTTTGAAAATGGAAAATATTGTTTTGAAAATATATTGGACTAAAATTTGAAAATCACAGGACTTCATTTTATCAAAACTTAAGTCACTCAATCATCGACTACTGTCATGGATTGAGGGGGAAAGTGATTTAAATTAAATATTTTCAAATGATATTTCATCAAAAAGTCCGGATTGTTCAACATAAGTGGTGATCTAAAGATTTAATGTTATGTCATGGTATGATTTTCTTTAAAACTTAAAGATCATCAAAATGAAATTTTTTCTCGTCTTGTTTGATTGTGAAATTGTTTTATTTTACTTAAAGATCGTTTAAAAACTATCATACACGACACTAACAATCTTTAATGTCTAGAGTTGGTCCTTATCATCATTTTCAAAATCAAATCTTGCCACGTCTTTCCCAAAATTTTCTAAATTATTTAAATCTTTGGGATCACTAATCTCAAATGGTTTGAAATCTTTATCGGGTGAGAGATCGTGATTTAAATCTCAAATCTGTTTTAATGGAATTGGTTTTAGTCCTTCAAAGGCACTCCACGCCTCCATGTGCCAAACGATTTCAATATACATAATGCACATGTTGAGGGGAGCATTTATCAAAAACTAGATGAGTTTTTAAATCGGGCACATTTTCTCCATGTTTTATAAACCTTATTAAATCACTTGGGATCCAAAATCTCAAAGGGTTTGATATTTTGATCGGGGAGAATTTGTTATTTAATAATGAAATTTGATAAAGGTGATCGTTTTGATTTAATTGTGCGGTGCTCTCTCATATGTGCTAAACGCTTTGAATCTCGAGCACATATTGAAGGGAGCATAACTATCGAGGTACAAAGGTTTTTAAAAAGTTATTTATAAAGTACCTTGATTGAGTTTTCAAATGGTTTTCTTAATGGATTTTGTGATCGTGGATGTGCTTCAAAGAACTCTTGCCTCTATGTGATAAAATGTTTTAAAATATCCTATGCACATATTGAGGGAGAATTTTACCAAGAAAATCAAATGGCTTTTTCGTATGAAAATTGTGATCAAAGAAAATATTTCAAAGTCCTCTTGCCTCCATGTGTCAAACAATTTATAAATCACACGCACATGTTGAGGGGAAGGTTTTCTAAATGATCAAAACTATTAAGGTACAAAAATGCTTTGATCTCGTATCACAAGTACCTTGATTGTTTTTCCAAATGATTTTTCAATTGGTTTCGAGAAGGAATGAACTGTACCAAAAGACCGACCAATTTACTTTATGTATGGTGTTATAAGGATGGTTAGGTCAGGTATTCGTTCCCACGATCCCGCTTAGAGTCGGAGGGATCTACCCAAGGACAATCCACTAGATAGTGTAGAGTCTTTAGGTATATTGAAAAAAGGAGAAAATGAGAAATGGGAAGAGTGCGGATCATGACGAGCTAGTACTAGAATAAACCCAACAAGGTTCTAGTTATGAAGTCTCGGTAAGCGAAGGGTTGAAGAATGAAAAGAATTGAATGTAAAAGGGTGAAAAGAAATAGCCCTCCATCAATTCAACCTTAGGGCGAAACCGGGTTCAATACATATGCTCTGGTGGTTACTAAGGTAGCGGTATTGAAGACAAGGCGTCATGGACCCAGTGGCGCACTGCACCTAAACTTCCCAAGCTACTCAAGTTCCTCTTAAAGGGCTTGTTTCATTCTCACGGGAACCGACATTATCTATCGACTTTCTCTTAGAGATTGTTGATATTGAAGAAGGAGACCCTCTCCTAGTCTCAGCATAGGAACCAAATGTGCACTTATTGAGTCTAGAGCCAAGAGATCATCCACAATATCTCATTAGGACACTAAATTCTTGAAGACTTGTTGTTTCACACAATGTGGAAAGTAAGAACATATTAAGAGTCCTCGCATTATCCTTGTGATAATTGCGGAACATCCAGTGATACGTAAAAGTATTCACAATGAAGATGGAAAGCCTTCTAGAGCCAACATCAAACAAGCTCCTGGTAGGTGGCATGTGAGATCTATTCTATAGATCAACCATGTGAAAACTGGATAGAAACAATGGGGCGATTCACTCGTGAATCAACCTTGGTCCAGGAATGGAATTGACGAATGCTTTTGGAAAAACCATTCGATGTGCAAACCTTCTTTTCTCTAACACGTCGAATGTGTACTTATGTTTTCAAACACAAAAAGTATCTCTGATTGAAAAAATGCTTTTGGAAAAACCGTTCGATGTGCAAACCTTCTTTTCTCTAGCACGTCGAATGTGTACTCTTTTCAGATACAAAAAGTATTTTTGATTGAAAATTGATCTTTCTCATAAAACCTTCGTCGTATTGCAAAACCCTTTCTTCTAAGCAATACGCGATTGCTTTTAAATCATTTTTCATCAATCAGTGAATCTCAATTACCGGTTCACTCACTCCGTGTTGTCTTCTTTGAGGCGTTCGGTTTGAGAACGGCTAGAACAAGCTGCGAAACCTGTCGAGGAGATTCTTAGGAATCCTACGATCACGAGGCGATGCTTGTCGATCAGCGGGGAACCGTGGGCGTGTACCTCAATTCAACGAAAGTGATCAAAGACACTTTCGTGTGTTTTATTGCTAACTGTTGTTTGCGGTACATTTGACGATTGCGGTGATCGGAATTGAGAGTCAATCAAGCCGCATGCTCACAAAGATCCACACTTAATTTGAAGTAATCATGGTGGTGCATATCTACATAACGACTCGATATTTCATACTATGCTTCGCTTATGACTTTGCAAATATCATGAACCGATAAAGCTTCCGCTACTCGATGGAAAGATGTCATGATTCAAAAGTGTGAGCATGTCGGTCCGAAAGTCACAACTTCACATGATGGCAACACAATAAAGGGTGATCCGAGATTTCTTGTGGTGATGATCTCAATGAAGCTCGAAGATCATCAAGATGTGGATCAGTTCAAAGGCCTCCACTAAAAGTACAAAATATGCGGACTATGAAGTGTCACTGCTTAAGCACAAAGATTGCAAAATTGAAGAATTGAAGTCTACGAGCTCAAGAACAAAGTCAAGAATAGAATGCTAGGATTCGAAATGTAAAACATGGGGTGACCTCCCTTAGGGGGAGATTGTTAGGAATTAGAAAATTCCATAGTGAAGAGTCGGTCACCCCAAATATTATCTAGCATAAGTTAGCTCGTAGACTTGTCGTTATTTACGTTATTATGTAGTTAATTAGTTAGTCGATGGCGTAAAATAGTTTAGTGCAACACCGTGGAGGAAGGACGGTCTTTACTCACTTTGTATCCACGATCCACGGGCCGATAGGAGGTCGTGTGATACGTAACTATAAATACCCTTCCATCCATGGAAGGGTGGTGATTCTCATTCAATCTAATATTCCCTTTGTGTAAACCTCTAGCAAGAACACCCTCTCTCTCTACTAACTCTCTAACTATGGAAAACATGTATTTTGATCATCCAAGACCACCCGAATCATCAACACAATAATATTTCGATCCTACAGGTAATGGTATTTTAGGTGGATTGGGCTTATGGCAAAAAGGGGTAAAGATTATTTGTGTTGGATTTGGATTTTGGTATTTTATAATACACTAAGGATAGTTAATGTAATATTTGCAATTTTAAAGATCAATAGTGTAATTTTATGAAAGATAAAGGGTAAAAATGGTAATTTGGTATAATGAAGGGTTTGAGGGTATATTTGGTATTAGGGAAAGATGAGGGGTAACTTAGGTAAATTGGGTAATTTAGAGGTGAAATGTGTCAATTTGTGAAAGTTGAAGGTGAATTGTGAAATTTGGTGAAATGAAAGGTTTTGATGTGAAAACTCCCAACAATAATCCAGAACTCCGTAATTTGACTTTTTGAGCATCCAAATCCCATAAAATAGCATCCCGGCATCGGCTTTTGCACTCTTCTCATTCTCGTGCTCGGTTTTTGTCTGATTTGTCTTTCTTTTGTGTGTTTTGCCATATCCGTACCTGCACATGCATAAACTCAAGAAACCAACTAATATTAGGCATAAACGGCTCTTTTTTGGTTATTTTGGGTCTGATTTTGATAAACAAAAGGTATGTGTTTTTGCACATACCAGTTGCCTAACCAAAGTTCTATCCGATCCATGTTCCTCGCTTATTATAGTCAACACATGATTATTCCCTTTTCCCATTAAGGTTTATTCAACCAAGATTAGACTCACTTGAGAGGTGATTGTTTCATTGTTGTGTCGACTCGTACCGCCTTAAATCAAGAGCGTCGAGTCATTTACTCAAAGCGGGTAGTACTCGATTAACATGAATCAAGTTTTGGTCATCATGAATTTCAGTTAATGTGTTACGTCGTGCATGTTTAGTATATGAGTAAACCTTCCAAAGGATGTGTCTACATTCATGTCTGTGGTTGCTTCAAGACACCAAGAGAAACACCTCAAAAAGGGATATTTATATTCACTCCAACATTAGGCCACAAGGGGTACTTGTTGCTTCAAACGAGTCTAGGTGTAACCGCTTTGTTGGGATCATATAAGTGTCTCGGCTAACTTGCGTTTCAATTGTTCTCCCCGTGTCAAAGGATGGCACCCAGTACCGCATTTTTTTAAAACATTATGTTATGCAAAAATTTCTTTTGGGCTCTAAGCCCACTTCATAGTGGGTGTCACTTAGTTGATAGGTGGACCGTGAGGCCCATTCAGGAAATAAGAGTGTGCCATGTTTGAGATTAACGCCAAGGCCCAGATTATGCAAGGGTTTGTTGGTTGTTTTTCTGCTGGGCCACAACCCAACAACTCAATTCCGTTTGGTTTTGTCGCAGTCCACTCGGGCGTTAAATCTGCGTGTTGTCTCAAGTTTCCATCCGACACCAATCCCGTCTTGTTCAATTTACTTGCCATTCCGTATCAATTTATCATACCCGGCATATAATATATATATGACATTAGTACAAAAACAAATTTTGGTAATAACAAGATATTTATACAACTCATTTACACTACTCGTAACAAAGTTAGAAAATTTGATACAATATAAATTTAGCAACATTTGATTCGAATATGAGACTGGGAAAATTCAATTTAGCGAAATATGAACAATAAATAAAACTTGAGAAACCGAGTTGTTAGATGAAATGAGTTTTACACCTAAACTATAAAGTAATATTTTTGTATCACTTTTTATACTCCTAAATCAAATTATTGAAAACATAAACCTATATTTTTGGTATAACACAAATGAACGTCTTTATATTCAAAAATTTGTTAAAACATAGAATTAGTAAACATTTACTTGCATTTATTTAATCTTGATAAGAAATACTTTTATTAAATTTTTGGCGATAGTCACCTCGGACAAAAAGGTTATACATCTGGGTCACGCCCAATATTTCTACAAATATATTATATATTTTCCATAACAATTTGAAATAATTATATCGACACTTACATAATTTTTCTAAGTATTAAGCACGATTATTTCTTTTGTGCAACCATTCTTTTAAAATGTATACATTTATATCAATGACACATGAAAGGTATTTTGAAACTTACAAATGTGTACAAGTTGAATTGTACTTAAAACTTTTTCTTTATTAGTAACGACATAAACAAATCTATAAATTATATATATCTATATGAGTATATATATACACTTCATGATGTCCACTTAGTCCGATAGTGTCCTAATAAATGTACATACCTTTCGTACATCGTCATTCGGTTATCATCAAACCGAAGCCTTGTTCTTCCTTAATATACTTCTACGTATACACTTCCATAAGCCAATACACACAAGCCCCAGGAAATTGTTTTTAACTTAAATAATGGCACACAAGCAACAAAAACAACAACAGCAAACACTTGAAAACCTTTCTAAAACATTATCGAGTCTTAAATATGAATTAAAGACTAAATTTTCGTACTAAATTAAGTTGCGTGTCGGAGCCGTGCACTGCCACTAATTGAATTATTTCATTTCATACTGCAAATTGCTAAGGCGAGTTTCATAGCCCCTACTTTTAAACTATTTTATAATTGTTTTAGGGGAAGATACATGCTCGTTTTACTTAAAAGAATTTATTTATTGAAATTATACATTTTCATGCATACTATGCTTTATGATTGGTATGATATCTTTACCTACTATACTATTGAATGTCTTCTTGATAAAGTTACATCACATATAGATGTTTTATAGACCATACGAACATGTTTGACTTAGAATATTACGCTGCTTAGCCTAAGTCCTTAGATCCCATATTGCCCTTTTCATGAACCGTCAATTCCTGCTGGGAAGCGCGAATGTTATAAATAGATCTATTGGGGTGACTCCCCTGTTCGGTTGGCCCCGCATGGGTCAAGGCGAAACATATAGCATGTCAGAATCGAGTGTATTTGGGATAAACACTCGCTTTGGGCCCTATTAGTATGACTACATTTTGCATACAGAAACTGTCGTAGCTTCGGTTGCATGAACTTAGTGCTAACGTAATAGATATAATATATGACATTATATTGGTTCTAATGTACATATACCATACTTATGGTCCACTAATAAAATTCTTTTATCTAAGGTAAACACAAATTTGTATGACATTATGCAAGACGTAATGATCATCAAAACTGAATGTTAAATGGTATACTGAAATGCCATTTAAATAAATCTATGAAATCACCAACCTCGTGTTGACACTTTTTAGCATGTATTTTCAGGTTTTGAGGCGATATTTTATCTTTGGAGGCGCAAGGCAAAGGCATGGCATGGTCATAGATGACTCTGATTTATGTATTGGGACCACATTTTGATAATGGGTCATTTCCCGCACTAATCAATAATGTGAACATTGTTTTCAAGAATGAATAAAAGTTTCTTTATGAAAATCAGTTGTTCTATGCTTATGTTGTGATATCAATTTAGTAGCACCCCAAGAGTTGTGTGCTTTCGCTGAGCCATTTTGGGGGTGTTACAATGTGTCACCCCCCCCCCCTCCAATGATTTGCGATTTATGTGCAGAAGTTTTCCGGAGTCTATTTCCTTCTACTATAAATTAATGACAAAGATTCAAGTTTGGTTAAGGGTGTGTTTGTTTCATTTAGATGTTTTAGGTCTAAATCTAACTACCACATCTTACTGGTAAGAAGTGGTTATAAAGTTTGGATATGAATGAAACAATTTTTTTTTATATAATTGTCTAAATGGTTTTAATTGTACGTTTTTTTTAAGTATACAATTATATATTAAACCATAACAATACGATGAATAAATAGTTTGAATACATCTTTGAAGATGGATATTTGGAAAAAAAAATCAATTTTGAAATTCATAAAAAAGGGTTCGGTTCACCCTTGTTAACAAACTTGTTACGATTATCACTTCAATTACTCGATTTCATGAGAACTAGCTCTGTTTTTAATCCAACGTTTCGAAAAATAAAACCCATTAAACAAATCTTACACAACATTCGGATCAAGTATCAGCCTAAATGATAATCAACCCAAACCGGCCCAAATCAATTAACCTAAACCAAAGACATATATGATACTCCTTAATAATCTTTCTCACACTAAAAGACGCCCTCACACTTGCAGTAAACCACTTTTTATTTTTCACCTAACAACACACCATCACTAATGATTTTTATTATTTGTTTTCTTCTTTGTTTCTCACACTTTACACGAACAAATCTTAGATCCTATGCACAAACACCAAATATTTCTTAGCTTTTCAATAACGAACCAAGTCTTCACGATTTGTATATGGGTTTCGTCTAATGATCTTTATAAGGTCTCAGGTTGGTGTAGTTTTTGTTTTTCATCTTTAAAGATCAATGATGGGTTTATATAGATCTTTAAAAATCTTTTCTTGACAATAATAAAACTATAGATCTTTATTTATCTTGGTTCTTTTTAGCTTCTTTTAAAATTTTGGAGTGGAATATGCAGCGTTAAGATACAATCAAATGTTACCACCTCATCTTAGTAAGATGGTTAATCTCTTACCGTGTCTGATTGTAGAAAATAAAACCAAACAACGTTTGCCTCTTACCGCATCTGGCAAGTGGTAAGAGGTTGTTCATACTCTTTTGTAAAAAACAAACACATCCAAAGTCTTTTCCCCCCATCATTTCATACATTATCACTTACACATTTATAATCACATAGTTACTCTCACGTTCAAGGTTATAAATAGCGCGAGACGTGACGTGGCGGAATGAGCAAGCCTGAAGTCTTAGCGGCCAAGCCGAAGCTTTTACGTTTATAAAGCGTGACATAAGGCGGCACAAATATGAAAATATTTGTATATTTATATCATATTTCATATATATATCGAGTTTACAAAAAGACGTGACATAAGACGGCATAAGGCATAGCGTGACGGCATGACTAAGCCTCACGCCTTTGAAGGGCCTTTACGCGCCTTTTAGAACCATGCTCACGTTGGAGGTGATTCACAGGGCCAACCCATGCACATCACTTAACGTAGTGTTTTGATATTTCTTATTTTCAGGTTACAATCAACTTGATATACTCCATTCAATCACCATTGGTAGGCCTCATAGTGTGATTTATCGCACATCATTTTTTTTAGTCTAAAATTTTGTCGGTTTTGAGGGGTTTGGGTGAAGGGTGCGGTGATGATGAATTTCTAGGTTGTGATTGTGAATATTAGGTAAGTGGTTGTTGCCAATGTCCATGAAAGAAAATCATAAATGATGAAGATGAGGAGTTGTTTCAAAATATGTTTCTGTAATAATCGGAGGTAAATAAAAAAGTCAATAATATAGAGTACTTTTTATAGCACACATCAAAAGTCAATAATACATCTTATAACAGAATATACTTAAGCAATGTCACGTTAACACAAACCCTTAATAGTCATACAATATGAATTGTTAGGCACTTGTACGAAAATTAAAAATTAACATGTTACAAAAGTAAAAATGACAATTTGAATACATTTTTTTTATTTTTTTTTTGCAATTATCCTTGTTAACAACAATAGTACTTGGAATAGAATATAGTGACAACCTTTAAACACCTACAACAAATATGGACTCTTTGAGATGATACAGAGCAAATAAAAAAGAAAGTAATCATAACTCATGTTCTTTAATCGAAAAAGGACAATAAATTATTCAAATTACATATATCCTTTTAAGTTGTCACTACCAAATCATTAACGAAAAGCATATTAGTGTTTACACAAAGTATATCAATGTTCCTTTCCTTTTCCTCTAAAAATCTTTTTATAGAGTTGTATTAGTCTTTACATAAAATATATCAATTTTCTCATTCACTTCTTTTTTATATTCTAAAAAAGCTATCACAAAAATCATTCTTTTTTTCATTCCTTTCTCCTCAAATTGCTACTCAAGAACATAAAAAAATAATAATCTTTTTTCATTGCTTTCTCCTCAATTTGCTACTAAATAACACAATGTTTGTGTCCTTGACCACCTACCTTAAACGAGTGAAATTATACGGGAAGAATCCTTGTCCTTAAAGGTTTCTATGGCGCTCGTTTAATCTCTACGAGCCTACTTATCATGCACCCCAAGATTTGATGCGGTCTCTAAAAAGATGGGTTATAGACCTCAATGCACAACGGTAGTAAAGAAACACGAAAATTATGTGGAGTATGAACGGTAATAAACAACAGTATTGCTTGCTAGTCTTTTTTATTAAATCTTTTATTCATAAAATAAAAAAGTTTCTAAATAATAATAACGAGGTTGTGGAGTGTGTTAAGTACACTGAAGAAGTCCTACTTGATACTGATGTGGTTGATGAGTGATGAGTGACTTTCGCAATGTAATGAAGGGGCCGAGTGGTGGTGACAAGAGGGATGCAGGGTGGGCACGTGCCCCCTAGGATGATATATTAATAGTCCAACTCAACTTATTATAGTTATATTATAGTATATCTGACGAGTTTGCTGCGTTCTTTATGTGATGCATTTTGTGTTTATTATAATTATGTTAACGTTTTCTTGAAGCATAAGCATTTTCTTCTTCGAAATAGTTGAAAGTGATTGTTATTAAATAAGGCTACTTATATTTTTTTTTTTTTTTGTAGATAGAATTTGTTTATTAAAAACTCATGTCAATATGTATAGTCAAAATTCTGTTGTACATACAGTAGTTAAAATATAGGCCTGCGCTTCGCTGCGGGTTGTTTGGCAGTTGTAACATGTCATTTGATACAAATAGATTGTAACACTCTTGTTTGAATATCAAAACATAAACGCACCATTTAAAAAGAGCATGACCAAAATGCAAACACAACCATTGTTTAAAAGTAAAGTAATACAAAAAAATACATGTGGTTTAGCAGCTCAATGCAAATAACAATGATTGAACACATAACTAAACATCTTACAATACATGTGTCAAGTAATTCTTCTCTCCTTTTTTTTCTTCTGACCAGGATGTTCTGAAGCATGGTCCGAGTCTTGAGTTGACTTGCTAGACTTTAGTTTGTTAGTTCGACCACCTGAGTGTCCTTGGATTGTTGACTTTGCAGGAGTTGCAAACTGTTAGCGCTTAGCAATGTAGCAGAAAATTAAAAAAGGGCCCATGTTAAATGAAAAAAAGGGCATAGTATTAGCGAAAGAAACTTATTGTGTGGAGCTATCAAATCCGAGAAAAAGAGCATCCATCGGGAGCGACAAATCCTTCATCAAAACAAACACAAATCGCCTTTAATTCCTGTATATTATGATTTAAAAAAAAAAAAAAAAATGTTTAGTATGTCGCTCAGATGTTCGTGTTTTGAAGTAAAAAAGTGTGCCCATTATTTATAGTTTCTTCTTTCCTCAAGGGCTGACTTTTTGAATTTGGATTGACCCGTTATAAGCATTGAAATACTCGATAAGCGTCAGAAATATAAAATGGCTAACCGCACCTGTTAGGTTTGCTTCGCCTGATTCGTCATTATCTTTCTGCAAGAACGTGAAAAAAGAATTGCATTACAGTTGAAAAAACAGGTGCAATACATTTTAAAAAATAAGAGATAAGACACTAAGCTGAAACAAACGGGTATCATGTTCAATATGGGTATTAAGTTATCAGTTATGGAAGTATAAATAGCTGGTCGAAAATAAAAAAAATACTAAAAAAAATCTTAAATATATAATCGGGGTATCGGGTTAAATCCGAAGCCGGTTAACTTCCAAGTAAAATAAACCTGTTTAGTGAAAGAGAAATGGGTGAACGGGTTTAAAGTCATCTAAAGTCCACTTTTTAATGCATTTTGCATACGGCCCAAAGGTTACTTCTAGTGCAGGCAACCTGTTAAAAATAGTTACTAACTTGTTGTACAGTTATTGTTCCATTGGATTCGTTTTAACTTGAAAACCAACTCATTTTGTTAAATGGTTTTGTTTAATCTTTTTTATCTAAAGTTGTCATAGTATCTAACAACATAAATGTAGTAAAATCTTCACTAATTTTGCGTTGGAAAAGTGTAAGAAAAATGAGTATGAAATTACCTTAAGTACAAATATATTGGCCATTCACGTAATCCGAGAGCACCCAATCCCAAATCGACCCTGCACATAAGACTAACATCATAAACCATCCAACTGTCTAAAAGAAAAAAAATATCGTGCTTATCAGATGTTACAAATGCTTTAGACCTGCTTAAATAATGTGACTCGTATTATAGATATAAGGTTCAGTCATTTACTATATTATTTCTAACTTTCGGAAACTAAATACTGAATCGGAATACCTGTTCATGGTCTCTTCATTGAGGGTTGGTGAATGAGGTAGTAAAGATGCAAAAGCGGTAGATGTTAAACGGTAAACAACGTTGCATTGACCCGTGAATGAGTATTTATAATAATAACAAATGAGGCTCAGATTAATGAGTACCGAAGCGTGACCAAACACCTGCCATGGCTGGAATCACACACTTGGTGTTACTACCTAGCCAAGATACAGGGCTCGATAAACCACGTGTACTAAACATAAAATTAATCATCATCGCCTGCAACATTATATTATATAAAGACTCACCGTAGTTTATATGCATTATATATTACTTGGAAGTTCAGATTCTTTAGCATCACACGGTTGCTATGGCTACAAATTCAATACGTTGGCCCACCAAAACACGAATGGGAACGCCTTTAACCGAAGTGCATCAGACATTCTGTGCACTTTGGTTCTGAAAAAAGCATAGACATCCGCAATGGTTGCAAACAAAAAAGTTTACCCTGCCAAAACACGGATGTTTACGGCTTTAGTTGAAGCTATGAAAATCCATGTCAAATTGTAATGATCTTTCTAGAAATCAATGATGAAATGAAGAAAGATCAAGATAACAACAGGAATTCTCAATGTTGAAGATAGAACTCGAATTGAAATCAAAGGTTGTTATTTAGAAAGATGAATTGTACAAGATAGAGTTGGATTACAATTGATTAGCTAAATGTAAAATGAACTAGATGAGCGTATTTATCTGAGAGATGTAATGTGAATTGTTGGCGGGAAATGTAGTTAAGCTTATGGCGATTGTTGACTTTCCTTGACTTTGACTTTATTTGACTTTCTCATTTATACCCATAACAATGCTTCCTCCTTCAAATATTACTTGTCCACAAGTAATCGACATCAACATTCATATCAAATGAAATCTGGCGACTATGTCATCATATAACTCCCGTGTTGCATCGACCCGCAGTACCATTAAGCCATTGAACAAGAACATAAACTGCGACTACATTTCCTTTCTTAGCCATTCTTCTATCCAAAATAGCATAAGGTTCCATCGAGATCACACCATCTTTGTTAAACACGAGCAACACCACTTTGGAGTAGTAGGAGGATCACCTCTGTGTAACTTTAGTTGTGAAACATGAAATCGGGATGTACTTGTGCGGAGGTGGTAACTCAGTTTATAAGCCACTTTGCCCACTTTTGAATGACCTTAAAGGGACCAAAGTACTTGGGAGATAGCTTGTGATGCTTAGTCTTCCTTATGGTGGATGCCGGTATGGTTGGAGTTTAAGATAGACTAAAGCTCCCGTCAAATTCCTATCTGCTACATTTTTTTATGCGCCATAACCTTCATTCTTCCTTGAGCCCTTTCTAGATGAAACTTAAGCGGTTGAATAGCATCTTCCCTGGTGACAAAGACCTATCCATGACTTCTACCTGCTCTCCCCATGGATGTAAGTAATGTGGGTGGGTGGTGGTTGTCCATAAACTACAGTAAGGAGTAGTGTTAATGGATGTGTGAAATGTAGTGTTATACCAATATTACGCGGTGAAAGCCAATGAACCCATTCCTTTGGTTTATCTCGATCATACACCTCAAATAACATTCCACAGCTTTGTTCACTATTTCGGTTTGACCATCACTTTGAGGGTGGTGGCCGTGACATATGCAATTTAACACAAGCATACCAAATAACTCCTTCCAAAACTTCTTGAGAAAACGATATCTACATCGCGACAATCACTTTAGGTAGTCCATGGAGCTTATAAATGTTATCGAGAAAAGCTTGAGCCACACTCGAGGCGGTGTAAGGGTGGGTTAGGGAGATGAAATGGTCAGTACTTCTGAGCCTATCCACAATGACCAATATAAGCGGTTTACCTTTAGAGAGGCAAACCATCAATGAAGTCCATGGATATTTACATCCAAATTTGTTGGAATGGGAAGAGGTTGTAACAAGCTGGTGGTTGCACAAGTTCGGTTTGAATCTTTGACATACCACACAATTTCTCACAAATAGTTTGACTTCCTTTCTCATTTCTTCCAATACAAGTGAGCACACAATCTTTTGGTAGTAGCTTTGTATTCGAATGTCCTCCTTGAGAAGTAGCATGGAAATGATTCAATAACTCCTGCTTAAGTGTTGCATCATTCCAACCACCAATTTGCCCTTCCTCGTTAGGCATTAGCGGACCAAGTATAGTGTTTGGAATTAGGTGAGGACCTTGAAGTGGTGAATTAAGGATTGCAATTTGTCATCTTTAGTCCAACTAGCCACTATCCTTTGATAAAATCACTAGAAAGTGTAGTTGTGACCATTTGCAAAATTTCACCGTTGGGCAATCTAGATAAGGCATCGTGAGATACATTCTCTTTTCCTTGTTTATACACTATCTCATAATCATAACCCATGAGTTTTGGTAGCCATTTCATTTGAGTGGAGTAGTGATTCTTTGATCCAATGATACTTGAGGCTAAAATGATCATCTTGATAATGAAATGCCTATCCAATAAGTAACCCTCCATCTTTCTAGAGCTTGGATGACCGCCAAAACTCTTTTCATAGGTGGATAAAGTTTGGTGTTTTGGTGCCAAGGTTTTGCTTAAAAATGCTATAGGGTGTCCTCCTTGTTGAAGAACGGCTCAATTCCACTTCGGATGCATCGGTTTCAATGATAAAGGGCTCATCAAAGTTAGGCATCTTTAAAAGCTGGAGCATGAGTCATAGCTTTCTTGAGTTCTTCAAATGCAACTTGGTGATTCACTCCAAACAAAAGCATTCTTCTTTAACAGAGTGTGAGGGTTGACTAATAGCGACATAGTCTCTAATGAATCTTCTATAGTAACCAGAAGACCCAAGAATCCTCTCAATCGCTTCAAGTTCTTTGGACTTGGCCAGTCTGCATAGCCAAAACCTTTGTAGGATCATGTAGCCACTCCACTTATCCGAAATAATGTGACCCAAATACTCCACCGTGATACACCAAAAATACACTTGCTCTTCTTGGCATAAAGTCAGGTTAGTTCTCATGGTATGCAAAACCAATCTCAAATGCTCAACATGAGTTTCGGGGAAGGGCCGTATACCAAATGTCATCAAAAACACAAGTGTGAACTTCCTCAAGTAAGGTTTGAAGATCGGTTCATTAGGGATTGAAAGGTGGATGGTGCATTTGTAAGTCCAAAGGGCATGACCAAGAATTCATAATGACCTTCATGTGTTTTGAATCTTGTCTTAGCTATATCATCATCATACATTCGATCGATGATACCACGATCTCGGTCCAATTTAGAAAAAGCTGCGGACCCATGAAGTTCATCTATCAATTCTTCTATAATGGGAATGGGAAATTTATCTTTGATGGTGTATTTGTTCAGCATCCTATAATCAACACACATTCTCCAGGTACCATCTTTCTTCTTAACCATTACAATTGGGGATGCAAAAGAACTTTGACTATGCCTAATGACCCCTGATTCTAACAGCTCTTTAACCATGACTTCAATGGCATCTTTTTGAGTGGGTGGGTGTCTATAGGGCCTGATATTGATAACAGGAGTACCTTCCTTCGGTGGAATTACGTGGTCATGACTTCTAGTTGGAGGCAAGCCTTTAGGTTACGCAAATACATCACGGTACTCACTTAGCAAAGGATCCAAGGCGGGTATTAGGTGCCACGGACATAGCATTCAACATTCCACTTGGGTACACACAAAGAGCCACATTATCACCCCGAGCTTTCTCATAGTACCTACCAGGTCATCCATTGGTAGTTGACTTTTTGTGCCTCTAAGGGTCATTAGCTTCCTCGTAAAGAAAAGCCATCCTTAACTCCAAAAATTCCACCTAATTTCCCCAAAGTGGACAACCATTGCACTCCTAACACCATTTCACACCTCCCAAAGGTAACACCATGGCATTAGTAGTAAATTTCACACCTTGCGGTGTCCATGTAAAGTTTGAGCATATAGTATCACACATCAATGTTCTTCCCATTCTGAGATATTTGTAATGGACATGTCTTTCGATCTCACAACCCAACTTCTTAGTATGCAGGTGTCTAAGAAATTGTGTGTGCTTCTGAATCCACCAAAATATGTAACTCGGACTTCCTTACATATCCACTAACTCTCATTGTTTGGTAACTGTACACCCCTGATATAGCATTCAATGATATCTGTGGGACTACTTCTTGGTCTAAGGTTTGTGATGGTTGCCACAGAGGTTCCTCTTCCCAACACTCCTCATTAACAACTTGTTCTTCTTCTGCAATCTCAGCACTAACCTCCAATGAATACACCTGACCACTACATTTATGGCCTGGTGTATACTTATCATCACAGTAAAAACACAAATTCTTAGCTCTTTTCTCTTCCATTCCTTCGAGTTAAATGTTTCACAGAATGGTGCAGTTGTGAAGTTGAAGTTTTGTTCTCAATTAGCATTGGGGTGGCAAGGCTAATGGTTTTGGGTCATTGATCATATTGTTGTTAGAGTAATTGTGTCTAGGTGTAGGTAACAATGGTGGTCATTCTTACGTTTAACAACATTCAACCGAGATTCTTGTAGCCTACACAAGCCATACAATTCGACTAGATTCTTAGGCTTAAACATTCTAACGACCAATTCAATTTCACTTTGTAAACCGAAGACGAAGAAACTCATTGATTGTTCTTACATCAAATCTACTCTACATAACAATCTATCATAAGCATCAATATACTGATTCACTAAGCCTGTTTGTTTCAATTTCTTAATATCAGCCAAAGGATCATCATATTGAACACCAAATCTTGCTAAAATTGCTTCTCTATATGCAGGCCAAGTAACATTATCATTCAAAAGCCTCATTAACTGTCTATGCCACATCAATGCAATATCATAAAGATGTATAGAGATCAGATTTACCTTGTTCTCATCAGGCACATTATCCACTCTAAAGAATTGTTCACACTTAAACATCCAGTTTCTCACATCATCACCACCAAACTTAGGGAATTCAATCTTAGTGGATCTGGTAAACTGCATGTTTTGCCTCGATTATCCCAAGATTCCCAACCACCAATCTTTGGATTCTCGATGACAGATTCGACTCTCATTTGACCCTCGGTTTTCCATCTCCTCTCTCATAAGCCTAGCTATAGTGTCCTTAAGCCATCTTCTTCACCATTCATGGTGATCTTTGGAGCGAGTTTGACTAGGCATGATTCTTTGATACAGAATCAAGAAGAATAGAAAGTAACCAATGTAACAAGCATGGCGATTAACAAAACGGTTTCAAGAAATAAGGATAATGGAGCATTATGTGTTTGTGGTGGAAAATTTCAAGAAATGAATGTGAATGTGGTTCTTGGTGAATGGATGTGGTATTTATAGATGATCGGAAATTGTATGAATTTGGAAATGGATGAATCTAGCGGAAAAGTGGCTCGATACCACTTGTAATGATCTTTCTAGAAATCAATGATGAAATGAAGAAAGATCAAGATAACAACAAATTCTCAATGTTGAAGATAGAACTCGAATTGAAATCAAAGGTTTGTTATTTAGAAAGATGAATTGTACAAGATAGAGTTGGATTACAATTGATTAGCTAAATGTAAAATGAACTAGATGAGCGTGTTATCTGAGAGATGTAATGTGAATTGTTGGCGGAAATGTAGTTAAACATGGCGATTGTTGACTTTCCTTGACTTTGACTTTATTTGACTTTCTCATTTATACCCATAACACAAATCCATATCGACCTCGTAACAACGATTGCCTACCGAACCAAACTACGCTGTGGTTTGCAAGCCTAACAGTTGCCATGCCAAATCACGGTTCGGTCACATTGCTAATGTGTTATATGTGTAGTCATAATCTTGCAACTGTGTTGCCTTTTGGATATACTAAGAGGGGAAATATCATCGTCAATGAGATCGTCCGTCATGGCGCAATCAATATTAGGATGAGTTATCTATCGGTATCGCATTAGCTTTAAAACACAAATAAGCTTAAGCTAATCCAAACATAAGTACATAACCGACAGACATTATAGATTGCAATTTTTCACAAATCATCAAAACACCAAGAAAGTCGTTGCCAGGGAAAATTCAAAGGCATGAATAAGATTAGATTGCAAATTTTTCCACATAAATGCATTTGTAATCTTGATTCGATGTATACTTATTTATGTATAAGAAGTAACAATATCAAGTTTCTATAAAGTTACTGCGAAATACACAAAATCATATAAAATATTGCGATAGTATGAGATCTCTTACCTCAACTCCTCATTGTAGAATGGTAACCTGCAAAAAATAAAAATTAGGATTTTAGCCTATTTTTATGACCATGTCAAATAAATGAGCATGTAAGGGGATGCTTGTTTTACTTATTTTTTGGACTTGTGAAACGTAAGTCAAAACAACATAAGCTCATAAGCCCAAAAATAAGCTTATACAAACACACCCTTGAATAACAAAAATGTCTACTATTAAACCTTAACTTTGTTAAACTATCAAACAAATCGTCCATTTATGCACTCGAAATGACCGAAATTAACAAAGTTAAGGTTTAATAGTTTAAACTATCAAACAAATTGGAACATATCGGATCACTATTACGGTACTTTACTTCTATAAGCTTCTTCATTTGGACACCAACTCAAGCGATATTCGCTATGGAAAGCATGTTCTTGTGATGAGCTTTTAATGGAACATAAAAATAATTCTAATCACTTTACATATTGAGTCTACTATTATCCGCTATCAAGAGATGATCGACTAAAATCTTACTATATAACTTAAAAGTGCTAAAGTTACATTTATTAACCCCACTTTTTTAACCCAAACATTTCATCAAACACATTATATGCTTAGTCCAAAATCTTAATCACCACCAAAATGCAAACCCGCATCAAATACCCAAACATATTTAAATCAAATAATCACGGGACAATCAAAAGCGCAATGTTTAAAACATTAACACCAATACATACCTTAAATTTGAAATTCCTTCTTGTTCGTTGAAATGGATGGTGCTATTGTCTCTTCTTTCTGCGTCTTTTTCTGTTAAATCTTGTTGAGGTCCCACTGCTTCTGAAATCTGTGCTATTGTATAAGTTTCCTCTACCGACCTTAAACTGATAAATCAACCAAAATCCAATTTTAACCCACATCTTTTCTCAATCATTTAAAAAAAATAAGGGCTAATACTTAGGGTGTGCTTGGTTCAAATTTGGGAAAGGTAAAAAGGGAAAGATAATGATTATAGTGAGGAAAGGCAAAGGCAATTAAAACCATTCCCCCAATTTATTGTGCAATGGCTCATTACCCACTATTGGGTAATAGGCCATTGCATTATACTCCACCAAGCATCATTATTCATTATCTTTCCCATTCCTTACCCCCTATAACCCTTTCCTTACCCCCTATAACCCTTTACCAAGCATCGTAATTTCCTGTGAGGAATAAAATTGCTAATAGTCTTGTGAAAAAACAAAAAAAATCATGTATCCGCCATGGCTTCCGGAGTTTGGTGAAGATTGAGGTCACCGGATTTTGGTGTATGTGTGTGTGACTGTGTGTTAAGAAGTTTCTAGGGGAAAAAAAGTACCTATGTGTTCAATTTAGAGTGGTTTAGTACAACAAAGCCGGTATGTTATATGTGTAATACAAAACTTTATAACATACTCAATATTTTCTCTTTCTCCAATATGTCCAAGTTGGTGCGTAAAAATTGCATTTTGGGCATCAAATAATAAAGTATTGCTATACAAAAGTATTTTGGTGCTGATGGAAAGAAAAGACATTTATTGTGGTGCGCAAGGTAATTTTTTTGGGCACCAAATGATTAATGTTACATCAATTACCCCAACCACCAAATATGGTGCTCAATTATTATTTGGTGCGCAATGGAGGTGTTTTTGGCACCAAAAATTACGTGTCACATCCCCGTTGGTTAATAAAATAATTACGGTGCTTTTTTCATAGTTGGTGCTTTGTTTAATTTTGGTGCTTGGGTGGTGTTTGGGCACCAAAATATAAGTCAATATTCTCATTGGTTCAAATATAAGTCTGGTGCTTTGTTTTAATTTTTAGTGCGCAAAGTTTGGTGCGTGGGCACCAAAAATGACCAAAAATGTTTATACGGTCCAAATACATCCTTTTATGAAAATACCCTAGTAAATACGACCATTTATAAAAATTAGCCTTAATGTTTACATCACACTAACCAATAGTAATTTGCCACAACCTTAATTTTAGTACTTCATTTTGTATATCAATAAAATGGCCCAATAAGCTTTTGACAACATAGCATGTATTATACAGTACCATTTTTTATACACCCCACAAATGCTTGTTAGTAAATATTATATTACTTCTTCCGTCTCAAAATTATTGTCAGGAGACAAAACTCACAAAGTTTAATAAAAGTGGGACCATAACAATTTTCAACCACTTATAAAGAATATTCTTCCATTAGATTCTCTATTTATTACTAAAAAAGGAAAGTGGACAATTTTTTTGAGACATTCAAAAAAGGTAATATGGACAATTAATTTGAGACGGAGGGAGTATAATAATAAGAGTAAATTACACCGTTCGTCCTTGTGGTATACGTTGACCGACAAGCTTCGTCCTTTGACCAAAAAACGTTTACCGTCCGTCCTTAAATGGCAAACGTTATTTAGCGTTAGTCCTCCACACTAACGGGTGTTAGGCACCCATCCACTAAGGGTATTTTAGTCTTTTCCCAAACATACTAACATCAACTACCCCCACCCTCACCCAACCCACCACCATATCTTTTTCACCATTCCTCTCTCTTTATCATCATCAATCATTTATCCCCCGATCTTAATCTCAACCACCATCAGTCACCCACCATCTCCAGCAACAACCAAACCATCACCCACCATCCCACAATCTCCGGTCATTCTATTATAATTTCAATACCAACAATCATGAATGGTTTTAAGTTTTAACTTTGAGTTAGAACAAAAGAAACATATTACAAAGTAAAGAATTAAAAATAGCATATGAGATAATGGATATGCAAATCATAAAAAGAAGTAGATGTGTCGGTTCATGTGCTAGTTCAAGAATCAAAAGCCATCATCACTCGTCCAATCCTTTTAAAGAGAAAAAACTCAAAAGCCATCTCAAAAGCCATCATCACTCGGCCAACATATAAATCATTTTTTTTTTGTATCTTGTCATCATCCTCACTTCATTTTAAAGAGAAAAAACTCAAATAATACTTTCTTTCTTGAAATTGTTTAACAGTTAGGAAATATTTTTGTTTAAAATCATTTTTGGCAACATTCAAACAAAACCATCCCACAGATTCATTAAAAAAAATAATAGTAAACAAAAAAATCATTTTCACTCATTTTGTATTTACTAATAAAACAAAAATAATCAATTTGGTACTTTCAAGTCAACAGATATGTGGTATCATAAAGGTTTTTCCCCAACAGATCTGTAGTATTTTCAAGATCTCAAATTTGGTATATTCAAGACAATAGATCTTTTTAGATCTTTACCAAAAACCATCATAGATCTTGAAATCAAAAACAAAAACAAACACGAAAAAAATTCACCTACCCGAGACCTTGTATAAGATCTTGAAGCTGAAAACTTGTGACTTCATCATGGGTTACCACATACGAATTTTTGATGGATTAGACGTGGTGATGGCGGCTTTGTAACAGTGGTTTGTGACAGTCGGTTGCTGGTGGTGGATGGTGTCCATGTGGTTTGCGTTGATGATGATGGTGTCATGGTGGGTTTCATGATGATGGTGTCGTAGTGGTGGTGGAGGGTGTCGTGTGATTTGGTCAAGCATTGGAGCAACAATCAGGAGCTTGATTTGGTGTTATGTGTTAGATTTTTTTTGTTCTTGATATTATGATTTGGGTTAAAAGATGACTTCTAGGTTTTGTTGTTACTCATGATGGTAATGTTGGGTATGTAAATGAACACACGACCCAATCCAAAATTCCAAACATGATGCTTAGATATTATACAAGTGGCAAATGTAAAAGGACGAAAATACCCTTACATTTTTAGACTTAACGATCGTTAGTGTGTCCGTTAAAGCGAAGGACCAACCAGTGCATAACGTTTTGCGTTTAAGGACGGACGATGGCGTTTTTAATCGAAGAAACTTTGTCGGTCAACGTATCACGAGGACGAACAGTGTAATTTACTCTAATAATAATAATAGTAATAATAATAATTTTCATTTATAAGGGATGGCGATGGATTGTTGCATTAGTGTCACGTGGCATGTCATGAGCCATATACTATTAATAGAAGGAAAGTTCTTGGCAATATCATCGAAGTCTGATCATGACTACTTTACAATAATAGCAAGTCTTTTACTTTCATTCAATAGTCAAAGTCTGCTCCGTCCAATAAGTCCATGACCATTGAATTTCACTAAAGGGAAGTTTCAATGCAACTACATTATATGGAAATTTCTCTGTGAAAACAAACTGTTAATTGTTATAAATTGGATGCTTATAAACAATAGCTTACGCATTATTCGTTGGCTAATCGATCCCAGATGACTTTATACGATAATTCACCTGGATTATGTTCCAGGATTGCGAACGAAAAGTTTCACTACAATTTTAGTTTCGAACAAAATTTTACTCCAAACATCACCCAAAATGCATATGACTTCTTCATAATGAACGAATGTTGTAGAGCGGAAGTTGATGCTGAGTATGAGACGAGAAAAGGCTACAAGTATAGCGAACCTATGGTTTGGATTGGAATCTACATTGCAATAGCCTCCGTGTTTTGCATCCTTGCCATGGCTGCAGATTTATTGCATGGTTTCCGAAATAAAAAGTTCTGGTTTCCTAGTAAATATTTCTCTCTCAATGCTGCATCTATCACTGTGATAACTGTAGCCATGATTCATGAAACTGCCCGTAGATCTAACTAGTGACATGCCAAGTTACATGGATCAAGCAGCCAAGATCGAAAGTTTGGCTTTCATGGGCACGATGATGGCAAACTTTATGCCTTCTTTGGCGTCTATGGACAACAAGTCACTTCTAGCAAATGTTATAGGTTTGTCGATCCATTCTCGTTATCACCATGATTGTGAATACTTTCATTCAGATAAATACCGGTGTTATTGATCATTTCTATCTAATTAGGCGGTATGAGGGAAAATACACTTATTATTTTGATTGTGTAATGGTTGCGTACATCTATGTGGCTATGATTATAATGTTACTAATAATAATAATTTCTTCGTCTCTAACAATTCCAACCTCTAAGGATATTCTAGAATTCAAGTATCAAGCGGCAAACAAAACATCTTTAACTGATCAACATAATCATATGTCTATTGTTGAGAAGCTAAGACAGTGTGTGAGAAGATATTGGGTGATGGCAGAAACCGGTAGCCCTCAATTTGTAATGGCTAGTAGTCCACTATCCACCGCTTCTGGAGTAATTTGTATAGTTATTTTAGTCATGAACATACTTGTGATGCTCGAAGTCTTGTTAAGTGACCGTGAATTTAGACAAGTATATAAATCAGCATATAAGTGGTCTGTACGTTTCATCCTCATAACCCAGTCAGTAGGAATCATAGTGGGTATCATTGCCCCTATATTTAGATGTTTTTCGGTTTTGAGCTTCAAGTTGGTCACTAAGTGGGATAGGAATCGTTTGATGGTTTTTAATGTAGAGAGGTACTGGACCCAAAAGTTGTATGAGTGGAAACAATGTAACATACCTTTTGTATCTAGCAGCCACAGATCAACAACTCTACTCTATAATTTGAAAAATATAATTCTAAGCCTCTGCATTAGATTTCAGAAGGTAACTGTGATATCATGCAAAGTGATATGGCTCATCCCGTTAATCATGCTACGACTTGTTGTTTGCTGTATATATTGTTGGAAGTTACTACAGGCAAGGTTGTTTACTCCATCTATCGCCTCAAGAACTGACGCTATAAACGAAGACCTTAGCATATATGTTTTACAAATTCACGATGAGATGGAGCTCGCTGAGAAAACACTAAAGGGTATTTCAGCCTCTATGAATTCCTTCATCGTAAACGCAGAAAAGGAACAAAACAGCGGTCTTTTAGAGCTTCTTGAGAAATCTATTGGATTCAGTGGAGTTGAAAACTTTGACACAGATTATATACAACCTCTGATTTCTGTTGAACTTATCAACAATTGGAGCTTACCAATAGTGACTTTAACATGCATCGCTGTTGCTCTTCCAAATATTTGTAAGGACACTATTCAGAATTTGTTAAAAAGTGTTGGTGAAGGTCTTTCATACAGCCATCTCGTGGAAGAAAGCCTCAATAGTGAAAATGAATATGTAAATATTCAAAAGGCCACTAAGATTTTATGGCATGAGGTTGAATACAACTGCAGATGGTTGAATAACTCTCTATCAAAAGGGCCTTTGAAGGGAAAACAGCAACAGAGATTCTCAATTGGTTTGCTGATAAAGGTGAAGAAATTGTGATAGAAATCAACAAAAGTTCGAATGGAAAAATGGTGAACAACAGTTCTAAGGAGTTGATTGCTGCCAATTCAATGTACCGAATTGCACAAACAATCATACTTAGAGACCAAAGCAACACAGAACTGCTAAGCAAAAAGCAATTGTTTGTCCTTTTAAATGGCATGATTGCGGACATATTCTCTGCTTGCTTCACCAACTTACCACGAGTCATAACGATGAAATGCCATGAAAGCGTGATAGAGAAACGGGAGGCAAGTGTAAAGGGTGCAGCAAGGCTTCTCGGGAAGACCACAAAGATAATAGAGACTTGAGAAACTTGAACTGCCAAGCATGGATCCTGATAAGATGGCATATATTGATGAGTGGCGTATTTATCTGAAACAGTCAATTCCTTAAGGTAATATCCATATATTTCAGCTATATTAAATCATAATGACTATAATGTGCATCAAGGGGGTTATGCATTACATACATGCAATTGGTTATCTATGTTTGGTCTAAGTTATGCTCTTGTACCTCTCTTGAAAGTGATGTAGGTCGAGGTATTCACCCGCTCCATGGTTCGTCCATCATAAAGCATATTGACAATAATCTTTCACTTGGAACTTGTACTATACTGATTTTCCCGTTTTCTAGTAGCAATTTTTCACAGTTTCTTGGTGTACGTGTTCTACTGCCTATGTGGTGTGGCTTAGCTTATTTTCAATAGATTGTTGAACATGAAACACCAAGATTAAGTCAAGTGTGGATTTTACTCGCATGATTTTACTTGATTGTAAACAAGTCTGGCCTAATTGACTAAGCTCATCATTTAAGACTAAATTTGTAGATTAGAAACAGTAATATTGAGCATCATGATAAAATTCTGCTTCAAAAAGTAACATAACCTAATCCCAAACTTCTTATATACTTTTGGCTACATGATTGATCTGTTGTGTTCGGATTTAGGAATCATTCGTAAAATGTAGCTCATACTTTGTAATGTTCATGAATCATAATGCTTTAATTTGGTTCAATGTGATAAATGCATAAACAACATAACATGCAAAAGTATGTCGGTACTTATCATTATTCAATAGAGTCAAACTAAAAGATGAAATACAAGAAAATTCATCAAAACACATACCTTCAATATATCAGTGAATATCAGGAACATTAGCAGTAGGTGTCACAGACTTGATCTAGCTTGCTTTCTGACGAGGGGGAAACGAAGTTTTTTGCGAAAAAAATATATGAAATATAAATGCGTGTATGTCGTATATTGTAAAGCTAATACAACATATGAGAGTTGTAGCTAAACGTAAGGAGGAAAAATTGCTAATGTTTTGAGAAAGTGGAATTGGATGCGAAGACATGTAATTTTGTAAACAAACAACTGCGGCCATTCCTATTCCCAAACTCGATTACCAAACCCCAAGCCCATCTCTAGTGCTGTAAACGAATTGAACGAATATGAATGGAGCTTTGTTCATGGTCGTTTGTTTAATTTAATTAACCAGACAAATAAACGGATACGAACGATTAAACGGACGAATTTTCTTGTTCATTTTCATTATTTAAAAAAATGTGTTGTTCATGTTTGTTCATTAATACACTAAACGAACGTTAAACGAACATAAATAAACGTATACAAACAAAGAAAAACTTTATTAACTTATGCTCAATATCATGGCCGTCTTGTGGATTTGATGGCCGTCTTATTACCACAAAGAGGCCTCAAACACACACATAATATACGTATATAAGTAGTGCGTGATTTAATTAAATTTCAGTCTCATATTGTATTCATATATATAATAGAAGTGCATGAATTTGGTGGCCCTCGTCAGCGGTGGCCACTGCAATCCACTCTCAGACTCCCTAAAGCCGACCTGCTCAATATACTATTTTATAAGTATTATTTTGTTTAAACAAGCCAATTTTAAAATTATACAATTAAAAGATGTGACATACGAACATAAGTAAATAAATGAACATAAACGAACGCATAATCAGACGTTCACGAACATAAATGAACGAACGAGACTTTTGTTCATGTTCATTCATTTAAAAAACGCATGTAAAATATTGTTTATGTTCGTTCATTTAATAAATAAACGGACATAAACGAACTTTTTACCGAACGGTTCATAAAATATTTACTGAACGTTCAGTTCGTTTACTAGCCTTCCCACCCCGATCCCCATTTGGATCTAATCGGGGCGGCATGCTCTCCCAAACCCGCCTCGTTTTTTCACAAATATTGTTTCACGTTTATTATTTTATATTTACACTATTATCAATATGATTTTGTGCAATAACTAGAAGAATTGAGAAACTATTAATAATAAATTATGCACCAGCCTTGATAAGTCTTCAACGATAGTATTAAAAATAAATAATGATTATGTATACGGTCATAAAGGGCAACTTCGGTTAAATATGATAGTAAACAACTTTCTACTGTTACAATTTACAATAAAAACAACTAACATATATTAGAGAAACATGTTTTTATTACACAAATACTAACATAATACTAGATGATTATAGACACATGTGTATGTGCAAACGTATATTTTGGGTGGGCGGGATGTTATGCCTCGCTTCCCGCTCTGAACCCGTGTAAAATCTTCTTTAGGCCTCAAACCCGCACCATAACATGCCCCGCCCCAGTTAGTTACGATTTCGGGTTTTCGTCGAGTTCGGGTTCTTTTGACATCCCTAAATACTCTTATCGTCGTGAAGTGTAAACTAATCAAAGTGTGAGTAAAATTAGAGATGACGTTATCACGTTTTACAAATATAAAAGGCAAAAGTATATATTAGTACTCAAAGTAAGTCAAACGAGTTATCCGTACCTAAAGTATTGGAGGTATAGCATGGTACCCCATAGTCAGTGGCGAAGGTTATAAAGGGTAGGAAGGTGTAACATCCCCAATTTCAAGATATGCAGCGGAATTCAAACTGGGTGTTACTTCATGGCACAACAGTCATAACAATAGAAAACGAACTCTAATGGAGCCATTTTAAAAGATTTATCATTCGATTTATATAAATATCAGAGTTTACAAAAATGAGGTCCCAAATGGTTCCAAGTTTACAAAATACATTAAATGGGTTTTCGAATAATAAAAAAATTTATAGCCTTCTTGAGTATCCGAGCTCCTACGTGCCATATGGACCTGAAATACATGCTTAAAACTGTCAACACAAAGGTTGAGTGCAATTCATAGAGTTTAGGAAATCAGTTGAACACATAATATTTGTGTGGGTTACGTTGTTATACACCCATAATATTGAAAACAAAACAGATATTATTGCACTAAGCTCATGACACCTAAACGTTAATAGCTTGTCAATAGAAATTGATATAATAGTAACAGTTGCCCTAATAGGTAATTTGCCAATTAACCTATGGATCTTCAAATATAGTGCGTTTGTTTACCGGACTTGGTCAAACAAACGGGATTCGTCAATCCCGATAGGCCTATCCACATTATTCGCGTTCACTCACTCGTGATTAATGGTTCATGATAATAGGGACTTAAGATTGGCAATAGTGGTACTTAGTGCAAATAATACATTCAAATAAGCAAATAGTTTGAAAGCAATGTGTTCGATTTAAAATAAATGATGTATTTCCCCCAAGGGTTTGTAAAACAATTAAGTAATAGAAAGTGAGGCTATGAACTCGCAGTAGTGATCAGCAGCGGGGTGTAACGATATAATGTTTATCAACGTAGAGTATGACAAGATCACGATCTTTAACGATTACCTAAGAAAGCATAGTATTCGTGTTTTAGTATATTGTATGATATAAATGTACAAGTATATGTAGTTTGTTGGCTTATGATGTTGTACATGAATCCTTAAGTTAAAAGTATTTCATAAATGTTGTTTGCCTATCAAAATCAAGAGGTCGTGAAGTAGTTTAACATGTCATATGTTCATTTACCTAGTTTGTCAAAGTCTAGTGAACAAGTTTTAAATAAACAAGTTTCGGTCATTGGACTTATACTAGCCGTGCGGCTAAGTTATGGTTAAGCAATAATAATCAAGACTATATTAAGGATGTGTCTAAGTTAGACAACCTTAAGACAACAATATTGACTCAATCTTGGCTTTATATTAGCCTCAAATGATCAATATATCACTTAAAGTTCTCACTAAGGTTGTTTTCTAGTCAACAATAGGTCAGTTTAGTTGTTGCCGTTTTTAGGTTTTCTCGTTCACTTTTTGCTTATGTGCACCCGAGTTTTTGTAGAAAAAGTCATTCTTAGCAACTTTCGTGTTTTACACTTTTACTGATTCGGACCAGAAAAGGGTCAAAATCGTGATTTAAAATCGTATCAGCAAGCTTTTGTTCCAACACTATATTTTCATCTAGTAAAACTTAACTAGGCATAACTTTTTAACCACAAGTCCTTTTTAAGTGATTCAAATGTCCAAGTTCATATTTTAATATTCTCTAACAGCTTCTTAAGCTTAATTAAGTCTAATGTCCAAAGTTTATTTATATTAATAGTCTAATTACAAGTATTTACTTATATTTCATTGCAGAAAGTTTGGCTGCACACTCAGTCCTGTCAAAACAATCATAAGTTTAATTCTACAACTTGTTTTGACACGCGGCTTTCGCCAAACTTTAAGTTTAGGTCTTGGCTACATTTTATAAAACTGAGTTGACTTCCAGAAATGATTAGAACCATAGGCTTTTCCCAAATGAAATCTGGTGTGCATATTTTGACATGTTTTGCCATTTTGGCTCTCGTTTACTCATCGGGGAAGACTTATGAGGTGCGCCACCCGGCGAAACGACCGTAAGACATAGTTCTAAAATCCTATCTTACTGAATTAACCTCAAGGTTTACCGAGATGATCAGTTTAATCAAACTTTGGGACTGTTTCAGAATTCATGTTCATAGAACTTACCTAGGACTTGTTTTAGCTTGTTTTTATGGTCACAACCTCATGTACAACATCAATTAAGCCATATTACATATACTACTTATATCAAATTACATCAAATAATTATAGAGATTATTACAATCATATTGAATGACAAGAAAATAAACTCAAATCGTACAAGGATTAGGATGACTAGTTACTAGTACAACATGAGTATGAGGTGAAGTTATCTTATGTGAGGAACAAGGGTGGCTATGTGGCAAGTTGTAAGACCCAAGTGAGCTAGACAAGGCCATGTGGCCTTTTGATGAAGCCATTTACATGCCACCTCTCATATGAGGTGGTAGTGTGTGTTATTTGTGATAATATTTAGTTTATGAGGTGTAGTTTGGTCCCGGTAATTACTAATGCTAAGCCCTTAAGTCACGAAATTTAAAACCGGGTAACGTAAAAATATAATACTTACAAAAATGTCTAAACTTATCAATATATTTTAACTAGGCATATTAAATGTGTGATAAGTCTAATTGGGTACGTTTATGTTGTTAAAACCTAATAATGTAGGTTTAAGTGTGCATCTTACGTAAATAGTAACATATCTACTTAAAAATGATAAAGTAGTAATAGTTCATATAAATTATGATTATTGGTGAAAATAAAGTATTTTGAACATATAGACTTATCGTAGTCTTGTGTTAGTCACAAGAAACATTACCAGTTACTACCGGTTATCGTATTTGCTTTTACGTTACGGTAAAAGTCAAATAGTCAAAAGTCAACATTAAAAGTCAAAGGGTAAAATAGTCATTTTCCTTATGAAAAATACGAGTTCTTTGCATTCTCTACCCTTAAGGAATTCGTCCGAATTCGATTGTGTATTATCCGATGTTGAAGTGTCTAGGAAAATGTGGGTGTATGCATGAATTCTAATCTTTAGTTCTCAAGTTTACGGTCATAGAATGTGTTATGTACCTTTTTATGTTTTTTGTGATGGCTTAGGTTGATAATCTAAAGGGTTTTGTTAAAATCTTATAGAGTCCAATATACCACAAGTTTGGCTTTTCCCGATTCTCAAAGCGAATCATATGTTATTGTATTGAGGCTTTCAACAAAATCTTAATTTCTAACATGGAGTTTTTGTTAAATTTTAATGCCTTACATCTATGAAATTTTCATTTCGGGCGATAGTGTGCGGCATGTAGCCTAATTTATGTTTGTGTGGTTTCATTAGTTGTTTCGTTTGTGATCTTTGAACACCTTAGTCCAGCAAATGGTTGACTGACACTTTCGTCTATATAATGCCTTAAATGGAATAGTTTTGTTGTTGTTAGGGTAACTGTTGTTAATCAAAGGTGTAATATATTGTTGATGTGAAATGGTTTATAATGTTGTGATAATTGTCGTTGTAGTAAAGTCTTGCTAGTGGCAAGTGGTTATCCAAACCATTTCCAAAGTTGATCACGTCTTAGGTGGTTTCGAGATGAAGGTCATATCTTATAGTGTTTATGTCAACTAGTGTTTGAAGGAAACGTGATACTATGAAGTTTTATATACTGACTTACAATGGGGTTCAGATAATGAAGTGATATGTTGATGATTAGAAGAATGTAGTGTATGTTTACCATTATTCTTAGGTAAAGATGTCAAATTTGCTTTAAAATCATAAGTGAATTTTAAAGGATTATGGGGGAATGATAGCCTTGAAACCTAAACAGGCTAGTACTTCTAAGAAATGACGAGAAGATTTGATGACTATCCTAAGATAGTACTCCCTCCGTCCCATATTAACTGTCCACTTTGATTTTTCTAGGTCTTTCATTTCCAACTTTGACCTAAAATATTTTTAATAGTGTTATATAATACTTGATGCAAAATATATGAATAGATTGATTTTGAATGTATTTTTATTGGTATAATTTTTATTACATGTTATATAACACAAACAAAAATATTTAAGGTCAAAGTTGAAAAAAAGACTTAAAAATCAAACAAGACAATTAATATAGGACGGAGGTAATAGTTAGGATTATTTCATAAATGAAAACTTTCAAGAATGAGATTAGGTAGTATAAATAAGTGTTAAGATCTCATTTGAGTGGTAAGACACTATCATGTCTCTAGATCTTTTAATGAATTTGGTGGTTTATCGAGTTTAAGTAGAAATTAACTGAATATAATCCCTTGTATAACTATTCTCGTATTTGAAAAATTAAGTCGAACATAGTTGGCCAGACTATGTTCCACTGTGCCTAGGTTAAATATAGGTGACTAGACTATATTTAGCCGAGGTTCGATAAATTTTCCAAATACTTAAATTAGGTATACTCGTGATATGTCCATAGCTTTTGAGAAAATATCCACAAAGCAAAGGCGATATCAAACCATTCAGTTGCAAGTCCCGGCCATAAAAGACTTGTAACCTATGTTTTCACATTTCATTGAATAGAAGATAGTATGGGTAGATACGTGTGGAAAGGAAGTTTTAATTAATTCTAAATAGTCCATACTTGGCTAGAATCACGAACTTTTAACAATGAAGGTTTCAAAATAGGACTTGATGAATATAGAGAAAGTTGCTGAACTTCAGCTTTTGTAGATGATGAATTAGTTTGTCCTTTAGAAATCCCATTTCTTGTATTTCCATTAGGGAAATTGTTAGATTGTGACGGGTTTCATGTAAAACAATATCACATCAGGTTTTATAAGATAATTTCGAGAGTCTATTGTATAATTTACAATATTTGCGAAGTAAGTTAGATCATTATGTAACTCACAATGTCTGAGAAGTTGTTAAGACCATTGTGCAACTCACAATGTATAAGAAATAGTTGAGACCATTGTGTAGCTCACAATGTCTAGGAAATAATAGAGACCATTGTTCAACTCACAATGTCTGAGAAATAGTTGAGACCAATGTGTAACTCACAATGTCTGAGAAGGTAATTGAGACCACTGTTTCACTCACAGTGTCTGAGGATATAAGAGAGACCACTGTAGGATTTACAGTTTCTGAGAATGTAATAGAGACCATTGTATAAATTATAATGTCTGGGAAGTAGGAAAGACCATTGTAATCTGTTACAATGTCTTGGAGGAAGTTTTGTAAAACTAAAATGCACGAGTAAATACATGATTTGGAAAGGTATGATTGTGTCGTAATGCCTTAGAATAGGCATATGGAGATATGTTTAGTACATCGTTTATGATTGAAATTATGTTGAGTGTATATATATCAATATACTAATATGTTTGTATAGCTTAAAATGCCAAAAAGTCACATAATCGTCTGGAGGATGGAAGGCACAGAGAAAGGAAGGCTATAAAATGTTTTTGTTTTACAAATTTGTAAAAGTACTTATAGTTTAGGTCACAATTAGACCCGTTTCTCTATAATTAAGGCTCTGGTACCAATCTGTAGCACCCCCAATTTCGGGATATGCAGCGGAATTCAAACTGGGTGTTACTTCATGGCACAATAGTCATAACTATAGAAAACGAACTATAATGGAGTCATTTTAAAAGATATATCATTCGACTTATATAAATATCAGAGTTTACAAAAATGAGGTCCGAAATGGTTCCAAGTTTACAAAATACATTAAATGGGTTTTCAAATGATAATAAAATTTATAGCCTTCTTGAGTATCCGTGCTCCTCCATGCCAGCCTCGTACAATATGGACCTGAAATACATGTTTAAAACTGTCAACACAAAGGTTGAGTGAAATTCATAGAGTTTAGGAAATCAGTTGAACACATAATATTTGTGTGGGTTACGTTGTTATACACCAATAATATTGAAAACAAAACAGATATTATTGCACTAAGCTCATGACACCTAAACGTTAATAGCTTGTCAATAGAAATTGATATAATAGTAACAGTTGCCCTAATAGGTAATTTGCCAATTAACCTATGGATCTTCAAATATAGTGCGTTTGTTTACCGGACTTGGTCAAACAAACAGGATTCGTCAATCCCGATATGCCTATCCACATTATTAGCGTTCACTTCACTCGTGATTAATGGTTCATGATAATAGGGACTTAAGATTGGCAATAGTGGTACTTAGTGCAAATAATACATTCAGATAAGCATATAGTTTGAAAGCAATGTGTTCGATTTAAAATAACGCATGTATTTCCCCTAAGGGTTTGTAAAACAATTAAGTAATAGAAAGTGGGGCTATGAACTCACAGTATTGATCAGCAGCGCAGTGTAACGATATAATGTTTATCAATGTAGAGTATGACAAGATCACGATCTTTAACGATTACCTAAGAAAGCATAGTATTCGTGTTTTAGTATATTGTACGATATAAGTGTACAAGTATATGTAGTTTGTTGGCTTATGATGTTGTACATGAATCCTTAAGTTAAAAGTATTTCATAAATGTTGTTTGGCTATCAAAATCAAGAGGTCGTGAAGTATTTTAACATGTCATATGGCCATTTACCTAGTTTGTCAAAGTCTAGTGAACAAGTTTTAAATAAACAAGTTTCGGTCATTAGACTTATACTAGCCGTGCGACTAAGTTATGGTTAAGCAATAATAATCAAAACTATATTAAGGATGTGTCTAAGTTAGACACCTTAAGACAACAATCTTGACTCAATCTTGGCTTTATATTAGCCTCAAATGATCAATATATCACTTAAAGTTCTCACTAAGGTTGTTTTTTAGTCAACAACATGTCAGTTTAGTTTTTGCCGTTTTTATGTTTTCTCGTTCACTTTCTGCTTATGTGCACCCCAATTTTTGTAGAAAACGTCATTCTGAGCAACTTTCGTGTTTTACACTTTTGCTGATTCGGACCAGAAAAGGGTCAAAATCGTGATTTAAAATCGTATCAGCAAGCTTTTGTTCCAACACTATATTTTCATCTAGTAAAACTTAACTAGGCATAACTTTTTAACCACAAGTCCTTTTTAAGTGATTCAAAAGTCCAAGTTCATATTTTTATATTCTCTAACAGCTTCTTAAGTTTAATTAAGTCTAAGGTCCAAAGTTTATTTATATTAATAGTCTAATTACAAGTATTTACTTATATTTCATTGCAGAAAGTTTGGCTGCACATTCAGTCCTGCCAAAATGACCATAAGTTGAGTTCTACAACTTGTTTTGACACGCGGCTTTTGCCAAACTTCAAGTTTAGGTCTTGGCTACATTTCATAAAGCTGAGGCGACTTCAAGAAATGAGCAGAACCAAAGGCTTTTCCCAAATGAAATCGGGTGTGCAGATTTTGACATGTTTTGCCATTTTGGCTCTCATTTACTCATCGGGAAGAGTTATGAGGTGCGCCACCCGGAGAAACGACCGTAAGACATAGTTCTAAAATAAAATCTTACTGAATTAACCTCAAGGTTTACTGAGATGATCAGTTTAGTCAAACTTTGAGACTGTTTCAGAATTCATGTTCATAGAACTTACCTAGGACTTGTTTTAGCTTCTTTTTATGGTCACAACCTCATGTACAACATCAATTAAGCCATATTACATATACTACTTATATCAAATTACGTCAAATAATTATAGAGATTATTACAATCATATTGAATGACAAGAAAATAAACTCAAATCGTACAAGGATTAGGATGACTAGTTACTAGTACAACAAGAACAATTCAACCCTTAACCCTTCTAATCTCTAATCCTAGTCCTGAATGTTCAACCCAATTGATTCTAACCCTTTTTAATCACAAAATAATCCCATTTATCTCAGCCTATAACACCTTGAATAACTCCAAATCTAACCATGGAATCACTAAAAAAATCCAAGAATCATAACTAACTACCTAAACCCTTCACTTTTGTAGTATAACTTGTTGTATGAATCAAAGTGGATGATGGTGAAGTGGTGGTGAGGGATGAACGACCAAGGGAGGTGAGGGAGAGGGAGAGGGTTTTGGTCACTTTTTGCATGTAAAAGATGAGCATGAGGTGAAGTTATCTTAAATGAGGAACAAGGGTGGCTATGTGGCAAGTTGTAAGACCCAAGTGAGCTAGACAAGGCCTTGTGGCCTTTTGATGAAGCCATTTACATGCCACCTCTCATATGAGGTGGTAGTGTGTGTTATTTGTGATAATATTTAATTTATGAGGTGTAGTTTAGTCCCGGTAATTACTAATGCTAAGCCCTTAAGTCACGAAACTTAAAACCGGGTAACGTAAAAATATAATACTTACAAAAATGTCTAAACTTATCAATATATTTTAACTAGGCATATTAAATGTGTGATAAGTCTAATTGGGTGCGTTTATGTTGTTAAAACCTAATAATGTAGGTTTGAGTATGCATCTTACGTAAATAGTAACATATCTACTTAAAAATGATAAAGTAGTAATAGTTCATATAAATTATGATTATTGGTGAAAATAAAGTATTTTGAACATATAGACTTATCGTAGTCTTGTGTTGGTCACAAGAAAAATTACCAGTTACTACCGGTTATCGTATTTGCTTTTACGTTACGGTAAAAGTCAAATAGTCAAAGTCAAAACTCAACTTTAAAAGTCAAATGGTAAAATAGTCATTTTACCTTATGAAAAAATACGGGTTGCTGCATTCTCTACCCCTTAATGGAATTCCGTACCGGAATTCAGTGTGTGTTATCCGATGTTGACGTTTCTAGGAAAATGTGGGTGTATGCGCCGAATTCTAATCTTTGCGTTCTCAAGTTTCTGGTCATAGAATGTGCTATGTACCTTTCTATGTTTTTTCTGATGGCTTAGGTTGATAATCTAAAGGGTTTTGTTAAAATCTTATAGAGTCCAATATACCTCAAATTTGGCTTTTCCCGATTCTCAAAACGAATCATATGTTATTGTATCGAGTCTTTCAACAAAATCTTAATTTCTAACATGGAGTTTTTGTTAAATTTTAATGCCTTACATCTATGAAATTTTCATTTCTGGCGATAGTGTGCGGCATGTATCCTAATTTGTGTTTGTGTGGTTTCATTAGTTGTTTCGTTTGTGATCTCTGAACACCTTAGTCCAGCAAATGGTTGACTGACACTTTCGTCTGTATAGTGCCTAAATGGAATAGTTTTTGTTGTTGTTAGGGTAACTGTTGTTAATCAAAGGTGTAATATATTGTTGATGTTAAATGGTTTATAATGTTGTGATAATTGTCGTTGTAGGAAAGTCTTGCTAGTGGCAAGTGGTTATCCAAACCATTTCCAAAGTTGATCACGTCTTAGGTGGTTTCGAGATGAAGGTCATATTTTATAGTGTTTATGTCAACTAGTGTTTGAACGAAATGTGATACTGTGAAGTTTTATATACTGACTTACAAATGGGGTTAAGATAATGAAGTGATATGTTGATGATTAGAAGAATGTAGTGTATGTTTACCATTATTCTTAGGTAGAGATGTCAAATTTGCTTTAACATCATAAGTGAATTTTAAAGGATTATGGGGGAATGATAGCATTGAAACCTAAATAGGCTAGTACTTCTAAGAAATGACGAGAAGATTTGATTACTATCCTAAGATAGTACTCCCTCCGTCCCATATTAACTGTCCACTTTGATTTTTCTAGGTCTTTCATTTCCAACTTTACCTAAAATATTTTTAATAGTGTTATATAATACTTGATGCAAAATATATGAATAGATTGAGTTTTGAATGTATTTTTTATTGGTATAATTTTTATTAAATGTTATATAACACCAACAAAAATATTTAAGGTCAAAGTTGAGAAAGAAAGACTTAAAAAGTCAAAACAAGACAATTAATATAGGACGGATGTAGTAGTTAGGATTATTTCATAAATGAAAACTTTCAAGAATGATATTAGGTAGTATAAATAAGTGTTAAGATCTTCGCTGAGTGGTAAGACACTATCATGTCTCTAGATCTTTTTAATGAATTCTGGTGGTTTATCGAGTTTAAGTAGGAAATTAACCTGAATATAATCCTTTGTATAACTATTCTCAGTATTTGAAAATTTTAAGTCGAACATAGTTAGTCAGACTATGTTCCACTATCCCTAGAATAAATATAGGTGACTAGACTATATTTAGCCGATGTTCGATAAATTTTCCAAATACTTAAATTAGGTATACTCGTGATATGTCCATAGCTTTTGAGAAAATATCCACAAAGCAAAGGCGATATCAAACCATTCAGTTGCAAGTCCCGGCCATAAAAGACTTGTAAGCTATGTTTTCACATTCCATTGCATAGAAGATAGTATGGGTAGATACGTGTGGAAAGGAAGTTTTAATTAATTCTAAATAGTCCATACTTGGCTAGAATCACGAACTTTTAACAATGAAGGTTTCAAAATAGGACTTGATGAATATAGAGAAAGTTGTTGAACTTCAGCTTTTGTAGATGATGAATTAGTTTGTCCTTTAGAAATCCCATTTCTTGTATTTTCATTAGGGAAATTGTTAGATTGTGACGGGTTTCATGTAAAACAATATCACATAAGGTTTTATAAGATAATTTCGAGAGTCTATTGTATAATTTACAATGTTTGCGAAGTAAATTAGACCATTATGTAACTCACAATGTCTGAGAAGTAGTTGAGACCATTATGCAACTCACAATGTCTGAGAAATAGTTGAGACCATTGTGTAGCTCACAATGTCTAAGAAATAATAGAGACCATTGTGCAACTCACAATGTCTGAGAAATAGTTGAAACCATTGTGTAATTCACAATGTCTGAGAAGGTAAATGAGACCACTGTTTCACTTACAGTGTCTGAGGATATAAGAGAGACCACTGTAGGATTTACAGTTTCTGAGAATGTAATAGAGACCATTGTATAAATTATAATGTCTGAGAAGTAGGAAAGACCATTGTAATCAGTTACAATGTCTTGGAGGAAGTTTCGTAATACTAAAATGCACGAGTAAATACATGATTTGGAAAAGTATGATTGTGTCGTAATGCCTTAGATTAGGCATATGGAGATATGTTTAGTACATCGTTTATGATTGAAATTATGTTGAGTGTATATATATCAATATACTAATATGTTTGTATAGCTAAAAATGCCAAAAAGTCACATAATCGTATAGAGGATGGAAGGCACGGAGAACGGAAGGCTATAAAATGTTTTTGTTTTACAAATTTGTAAAAGTAGTTATAGTTTAGGTCACAATTAGACCCGTTTCTCTATAATTAAGGCTCTGATACCAATCTGTAACACCTCTAATTTCGGGATATGCAACGGAATTCAAACTGGGTGTTACTTCATGGCACAATAATCATAACAATAGAAAACGAACTACAATGGAGTCATTTTAAAAGATTTATCATTCGACTTATATAAATATCAGAGTTTACAAAAATGAGGTCCTAAATGGTTCCAAGTTTACAAAATACATTAAATGGGTTTTCAAATGATAATAAAATTTATAGCCTTCTTGAGTATCCGTGCTCCTCCATGCCAGCCTCGTACAATATGGACCTGAAATACATGCTTAAAACTGTCAACACAAGGGTTGAGTGAAATTCATAGAGTTTAGGAAATCAGTTGAACACATAATGTTTGTGTGGGTTACGTTGTTATACACCCATAATATTGAAAACAAAACAGATATTATTGCACTAAGCTCATGACACCTAAACGTTAACAGCTTGTCAATAGAAATTGATATAATAGTAACAGTTGCCCTAATAGGTAATTTGCCAATTAACCTATGGATCTTCAAATATAGTGCGTTTGTTTGCCAACTTGGTCAAACAAACGGGATTCGTCAATCCCGATAGGCTTATCCACATTATTCGCGTTCACTTCACTCGTGATTAATGGTTCATGATAATAGGGACTTAAGATTGGCAATAGTGGTACTTAGTGCAAATAATACATTCAGATAAGCATATAGTTTGAAAGCAATGTGTTCGATTTAAAATAACGCATGTATTTCCCCCAAGGGTTTGTAAAACAATTAAGTAATAGAAAGTGGGGCTATGAACTCACAGTAGTGATCAACAGCGGAGTGAACGATATAATGTTTATCAACGTAGAGTATGACAAGATCACGATCTTTAACGGTTACCTAAGAAAGCATAGTATTCGTGTTTTAGTATATTGTACGATATAAGTGTACAAGTATATGTAGTTTGTTGGCTTATGATGTTGTACATGAATCCTTAAGTTAAAAGTATTTCATAAATATTGTTTGGCTATCAAAATCAAGAGGTCGTGAAGTAGTTTAACATGTCATATGGTCATTTACCTAGTTTGTCAAAGTCTAGTGAACAAGTTTTAAATAAACAAGTTTCGGTCATTAGACTTATACTAGCCGTGCGGCAAAGTTATGGTTAAGCAATAATAATCAAGACTATATTAAGAATTTCTCTAAGTTAGATACCTAAAACAATCTTGACTCAATCTTGGCTTTATATTAGCCTCAAATGATCAATATATCACTTAAAGTTCTCACTAAGGTTGTTTTTTAGTCAACAACAGGTCAGTTTAGTTTTTGCCGTTTTTAGGTTTTCTCGTTCAGTTTCTGCTTATGTGCTCCTGAGTTTTTGTAGAAAAATTCATTCTTAGCAACTTTCGTGTTTTACACTTTTGCTGATTCGGACTAGAAAAGGGTCAAAATCGTGATTTAAAATAGTATCAGCAAGTATCAGCAAGCTTTTGTTCCAACACTATATTTTCATCTAGTAAAACTTAACTAGGCATAACTTTTTAACCACAAGTCCTTTTTATGTGATTCAAAAGTCCAAATTCATATTTTTATATTCTCTAACAGCTTCTTAAGTTTAATTAAGTCTAAGGTCCAAAGTTTATTTATATTAATAGTATAATTACATGTATTTACTTATATTTCATTGCAGAAAGTTTGGCTGCACATTCAGTCCTGCCAAAACGACCATAAGTTGACTTATACAACTTGTTTTGACACGCGACTTTAGCCAAACTTCAATTTTAGGTCTTGGCTACATTTCATAAAACTGAGTCGACTTCCAGAAATGACCAGAACAATAGGCTTTTCCCAAATGAAATCTGGTGTGCAGAGTTTGACATGTTTTGCCATTTTGGCTCTCATTTACTCATCGGGAAGAGTTATGAGGTGCGCCACCCGGAGAAACGACCGTAATACATAGTTCTAAAAGCCATCTTACTGAATTAACCTCAAGGTTTACTGAGATGATCAGTTTAGTGAAAATTTGGGACTGTTTCAGAATTCATGTTCATAGAACTTACCTAGGACTTGTTTTAGCTTGTTTTTATGGTCACAACCTCATGTACAACATCAATTAAGCCATATTACATATACTACTTATATCAAATTACATCAAATAATTATAGAGATTATTACAATCATATTGAATGACAAGAAAATAAACTCAAATCTTACAAGGATTAGGATGACTAGTTAATAGTACAACAAGAACAATTCAACCCTTAACCCTTCTAATCTCTAATCCTTGTCTTGAATCTTCAACCCACTTGATTCTAACCCTTGTTAATCACAAAATAATCCCCTTTATCTCAGCCTATAACACCTTGAATAACTCCAAATCTAACCATGGAATCACTAAAACAATCCAAGAATCATAACTAGCTACCTAAACCCTCACTACAAGAATTCAGTCAGATACCCACGACCCGAAATTGTGGGTAAAACTACTAATATCGTGGGTAATTAACGAATACCCACGGATTACCCTCAAATCTATGTACATGGGTATAACCTTCGAGGGTAAATGATTGCCCACGTCATTTTTAGTTTGTGGGTAAGTTTACCCATGATAGTTCTTGTGGGTGATCACGTCTTTTTTGTGGGTAAGTGTTTCATGGGACTTCGTTAAATACCACAAAATTACCCATGAACACACATGTGGGTGATCCGAGGGTAATTTTACTGTGGATATAACCGTGTATAAATGTATATTTTGTGTGGCTAAATATTTTAAAATTCAATTTCATTGATTACAATTTTCCCACAATATAACCGTGATAATATCTTTGGCAATTCTACCCACATATCTTTTCATGCGTACGAATTATAAAATTGCCCAATCCATGGTGTGTTATTAATTATTAACTAAACGGAGAACAATTTGCTTGTATTTGTAGGAGAGGTTAAAATGTTACACGATAATAATAGTAAATTCGTAGCAGAATCATGAACGCCATACTTTCAAAGATAATAAAACTATTATGAGTACATTAAATTAATCAATACATTATAATATATCTATAGCTAACAACATGGTGTTTATCTTCTTGGCTTGCATGAGCATCCTTGATTCAATATGGTACCGTAGGCTCGCCTCCAACGATTAGCTTCAACAATCTCAATTGCTTATTCCTGTACAAATTTATTAAATTTTAAAAAGGACACATCTGCAAAATTTTGATAGAACACAACATTTGTGGTTTATAACTAACATGTTATTCCATGCTGCTATCACCAAGATGACTTGTAAACCTACAAGTACAAAAAATTAATGGAATTCACTGATAGGTAACAAAAATGAATAAAAACGTAAAATTATACCTATTGTGATTATAAAACATAAACTATTGCTTATAAGGTTTCACGCTCGTGGTAGTTTGGTACAGTTAATAATGTGTGGTACCACAAAATATGAAATAATAAACTTTTAAAAAATAGAATACCTTGCTAGTTGCTATGAGAGAATTGTGAAAGTGTTTAATTGTCCACCTTCAATCACATCTGGATACAAGGGTAGAATGAGCAACTTTATTAATGACTCAAAGAAACGCTAGAATTCAATCATTCATGATCTTAAATGGATTAAAAAAAAACCTAAAATTGATGGTTAGATAATTTATTATTTTAATGGTTGAGAGAATTGTGGTGATGATAAAAAAATATATGTAAATCACGGATGACTTCTGGTCCAAGAGGGAAGCGTCTAGAATACTTGGAGCATTTTGAATGAGATGAAATTAGAAAAAGGGGGAAAATAACAAAAAAATTACTAATGTTTGGGCGGTTATTTAGGCGCCACAGATTTCGAAGTTTTATTAAAAACTACTCGTACTAGTTATAGAATTAGGATATGTATTGAAAAAGTTAACTGAAAATAGTATTAAAATTTTTAATTATGAGTTTATGACAAATAAGAATATATAGCTTAATTTTTTCATTATTATTTTTTGAGAAGTTATTTTACATACTAAATTTTTCTCACATACCAAATAACTCATCTCCACCATTTATTTAAAAATAAATTAATGACTGAGATTTAAAACATTTTATTATTTCATATATTTTTTATAATTTAAGTATCTCTTAAACCGTTAATCGTTAAACGAAAATATGTACACTGTCGCGACGAGCTTTTAGTTATCTTTCTATAGACGGGCACTTTGATATACCTTCGAAAAAAGAAAAAATTTTATTTTCTTGAGACTTTGAATACGAACCCAGTGGTGGTGACAAGGTATGTTAGCTCCTTGCGGTCTAGATGTTATGGTTGAAGAAAGTTGGTCGCATAGTGGCATAGATCTCAATCCCATTTGATTCAATCCGTATGATTAATTAACATATACAAAGACGTGGGAAGAGAGTGTAGTGATATATTTAGTCACAAATAACACACATAAATTACCCATAAATAAATACCCATGTAAATAAGCCGTTTGTAAAAACATTGTTATAAACTTACCCTCAAATTAGCCATAAATTACCCACAAAAAATTACCCATGCACAAAAGCATGTATACAATCCGTGGGAATTTTTCTTTACCCATGACATTACCCATATTTTTACCCAAGACAACACTGTTTGAGAAAAATTCGAGGGAGATTATTTAGCGGGAATAATTTACCCACAAATTACACATGAAATATAATTATGTGGGTAATTTTGTGGGAACTTCCGTGGGAAAGCCGAGGGTAAATTTAATTCATATGTCAATTCCATAATCATGGGTATGTTGTGGGTAATCGATGGGAAAATACCCATGACTCAAAGTTCGTGTGTAATTTTTCTGGGTATTTGACTGAATTCTTGTAGTGCCTTCACTTTTGTAGTATAACTTGTTGTATGAATCAAAGTGGATGATGGTGAAGTGGTGGTGAGGGATGAACGACCAAGGGAGGTGAGGGAGAGGGTTTTGCTCACTTTTTGCATGTAAAAGATGAGTATGAGGTGAAGTTATCTTAAGTGAGGAACAAGGGTGGCTATGTGGCAAGTTGTAAGACCCAAGTGAGCTAGACAAGGCCATGTGGCCTTTTGATGAATCCATTTACATGCCACCTCTCATATGAGGTGGTAGTGTGTGTTATTTGTGATAATATTTAGTTTATGAGGTGTAGTTTGGTCCCGGTAATTACTAATGCTAAGCCCTTATGTCACGAAACTTAAAATCGGGTAACGTAAAAATATAATACTTACAAAAATGTCTAAACTTATCAATATAGTCTAACTAGGCATATTAAATGTGTGATAAGTCTAATTGGGTGCGTTTATGTTGTTAAAACCTAATAATGTAGGTTTGAGTATGCATCTTACGTAAATAGTAACATATCTACTTAAAAATGATAAAGTAGTAATAGTTCATATAAATTATAATTATTGGTGAAAATAATGTATTTTGAAAATATAGACTTATCGTAGTCTTGTGTTGGTCACAAGAAAAATTACCAGTTACTACCGGTTATCGTATTTGCTTTTACGTTACGGTAAAAGTCAAATAGTCAAAAGTCAAAGTCAAAAGTCAACTTTAAAAGTCAAAGGGTAAAATAGTCATTTTTCCTTATGAAAAATATGTGTTGTTACAGAGGGGGTCTTGCCCCCTTCCAAAAAAAAATAGGTGACAGTAAGTGATTTAAGAAATGATATATGGACCTAAACTTATGTCTAAACTTAGACCCAAACCACTTGTCATCATCCTGATGGGTTGTAAAATAAGTGGGTCCCTACCTGCAGCCATCAAGATGTTAACACTTGGTTTTAGGTATAAGTTTAGGCCTAAGTTTAGGTCTATGTATCATTTCTCTAGTGATTTTGTTAGTTTTAGAAATTTATGCATTTATTTTTCATTGTAACTTCTTATAATTTTGGTAACCTGGCGAGTGAGAAAGTCAATTATACAAAGTTGATAATATTTTCACATCCTTTTCACATTGTAGTAGTTATATGTTTGATTTTTTTTTCCGAGTAAAGTTAGTTTCATTTATAACATCTGAGTAAAGTCAGTAAACCAATATAATAAGTCTTCAAGAGTTCAAACATGTAGTTATAGATTGGCACTTTTATGTTACTGCGTATCATTTATTATAGTTCACTAGTTTTAATTTTGGTCTTCGTTTTTCATATGACTTTATATAGTTTTTATATGAAATACGACATTTATTTTGAAATTTTTTGGCCTCCTCAAACAAGACATCCAAGCTCCGCCACTGCCCATAGTCCCATACTATATATGATACTAGTAAACCATTTTGTCCGGATCCTTGGTAGTTTAGATGCGACCAGTAGGGTATTTTTGCTAGAGGAGCAGCCGAAGCCGAGATCTGCTATCTTGAAACACTGACCAAACACAACAATACCCATATGATAGCATGTTTTAGAAATGGTAGCGCTTTTTGCATCACCGTTTCCTGGAAAAAATAAAGGAAGAACTGCTAATTGTAGACACAAACCATGCATTTAAGTCTAAGCTGTTAGAGCTATTTGTGTACATTGCCCCTCACAGAAAACATTTTTCAAACATGTGCATTGACATGGAAATAGGCACAAGTGCGGTTAGTCCTTGGTGGTTTAAATATGACAATATGAAACTTATTGTTTTATACTGCACTAAATTTTATTTTGTTTTATCTTACTTAGAGCTTATGGTCTATGGATGTTATTTTTTCTATAGATGCCTTGGAATGACAAGAAGCCGTTTACTACGAAGGAGTTGGACGACATTGTCATCTCGTGCATTTCGGTGTGTGGCATCTGATCATCAATCATGTTAGTGTTTAGGAAAGGTTGGAATGTCGTCATGTCTTTTGTGTATCTCCTTTCCTTCGCCCAACAACAAAACAATTGATTATGAAACCGTTGTTGTGATGTTTAATTATTGTTATTTAGTATGTTTGGAAGACATAGGACACTGTAATTTAGTGGTAAGAAAGATCTAGCTTGGACTGTGAATCGATCTTGGATCTTAAATCCATTGCTTTTGGTGACCTTCATGGTTATGGTTTTGTTATAATATTGTTCTTGGTTGTGCTTGTTTCGATTATGTTGTGGTTTTGTATACCGGAGGAAATATATTATAAGCAGGTGGTATTAAAAAAGCTAAAAAGAAAAAAAATAAAAGTCATTAAGCCATGTTTGTAGCGAAAAGGGCTCTATGATACTTAAAAATGGTATTTTTAATCACATAGGCGGGGTTCCCAACCGGCTCTATTACAAACTATAAAGCCGTTTTAAACCGGCCTATGCCACTTTCATAGAGTCCCCCCTCCTTTTGTGCCCTCATGAAAACCGGGCACTATGACCATTTTAAACCGGGCTCTATGGCCTTTTTGTAGTAGTGAAACTAAATGTAAGAGCTAATCACGGGATTATTATAATACAACAAAAATAGAATTCCAACGTAAGTTTTCTTACAAACAACATGTAGATGACTTGAACATTTCATGTGTCGTCGATCATGGGATGTTATGAACCATTAATAAACACATGCAGTCACAAATCTTTTGTTCCTCGGATGGGCAAGAACCATATATTAATTGAAGGCAAGAACCATATATTAATTGAAAGCAAATCGGTTTGCGAACAGGTTTGCACTAGAAAATCCGAACTTGGTGCTAAAACTGTACCAGATCACATGTACTCGGTTTTGGGAGAGGTACTTTAACTTTTGGCCAGGAATGCCAGTTCGTTATGGTACGAGTCCGGAGCTCAACTCTACTTAGAATACAATTATTTCGTTAATATAACTAACCTTGTTAATGATTTAATTCAGTTAAGTGTATTAAAGTGACCAGATTTATTAGTATGGAGTATCATGCTATACCTTCAATAATTTTCGTTACTATAAAATCAGATGACTAGCTCTAACTTTTAATTAGTTCTGCCGTTGACATTAAATAACGGGGTTAATGACTTAATTGAGTCAGAGAACTAAAGTGATCAAGTTTATTAAATTACCGTGCTATACCTTCAATGCCTTGAGATACTAGATAAACCCACTTAAGATAGTTTGGGCCGGGGTATTTAATTTGGCCAATATAAAACATGAAAGAAAGTCAGAAAGACGACTTCAAGGTCTTCTTTAGTTCTTTACAAAACAAATTTAACGAAAAATAAAAGAATCAAAACAAAGTACGAAAGACAAACAAAACAAGACAGGCACTTTAATAGTAAAGATGGAAACCAAGTCATGCATGTTAATGAACGAAATGTAACATACGCATCATTTTATATCTTTTGGTTCATAAATCATAACGAGACTTTGACCATCAAATCCTTTCTCTTTTGTGTAAAAAAAGGTAAAATAAAATGAAATAACATCTTGTTAATGATTGTAACCTGTACAATAAATAATTACAACTTTCATAAAAAAGTTGTCCGGCCGGTTCAATTTCATATAATTGTGTAGCTGGTCACATGCTATACAAAACACAAAGGACAAGATATTTCTGATTTCTCAACTACAAGAAAACTTGCTACAATAATATCCAAATGTCTTATAAGTAACTATACGAATAATTGGACAAAACGACAATGTATAACGACAAATAATTATATTTGCAAATTTATGTTTTGGTGTGATTGGCCTTTGATGCAACACTTACGAGAAAAAAATATATGGATTATAAACGAAAAAGAAAAAAAAGTTTGAGAATCAAATAATATTTAAAGTATTAATTTAGTAGTTGATTTTGTAACCATTTCTGATCAAGAAAAAAGTTTTTGTGTATATCTAATGTTTTCTAAAGATTCAATGAATCAATCCTGGCTATCAATTTTTATCAGAAAAAAAAATCATTCTTTAAAAAAAAAAAAAAAAAAATCGTAAACCGTTAATCGTTCGCGAAAAGAATAAATATCATCACAACGAGAATTAAATCATCTATCTATAGAGACATTTCTATATACTTTCGAGAATTTTTTCGACATTCTTTTCGTTAGTGTTGAAATTTATGTCTGAAAGTCACATGAGATTTGCTATTTTCAAATCACATGTGATTTGTGAAATCACACGTGATTTGAAAATAGCAAATCCCATTTGATTTCTCAAGACGCAAATTTTAATACCAAAACAAAACTCGAAATAAAAAAAGGTACATCGAAGTGACCGCGGTCTATTGAAAGATAATAAATTCTCGTCGCGATAGTGTATTTTATCGTCGCTTAACGATTTACCGTTTGCAAAATATTTTATTTTTTAAAAAAGAGTGAAAGATGGTTTTTATTAATTTTGATAAAAAAATGAATTGTTAGTATTGTTTCTTAGATCTATAAAGAATATGAGATATATATTGATCTCAAATATTTTAATCGATGGTATTTTAAACTTTTCATTTAAACCAAATTAATTATAATGAGTAAATTTTTTTATTTAAACTTGTTTTGCAAAGGCATATTAATCAAATTTAAGAATTTTAAGTTTAAAAAAAATTATGTTTGCATTATAAGTAATACAGATAACAAGATAATTAGTGACTCTTCCTTTCATTTTCAATAAAAAAAAATGAAATATTCCTATTCGAGTTTGTTTTTTTTTTTTTCAAGGCAGGCCGTGAGACACTCAATTTTCATTAAAGATATTTTTGTCTTACTCAGTTGTATCGAATAAAAAAATTACATAGTAACAAAGAAGCAAGAAAGTCATCTTTTACTTATAGAATGGTAACATATGTTTACCCGTTTTAGATTTAGCTCCTTTATATAATCAAAGTTAGTATCATCCATCCAGCAATCCCAACCAACTGGATATTAAAGAAACCTGATACTTTATAAAAAAGTTGATTGTCTTCTTTTTCTTAAACAAACAGTTTCAGTTTAGCTAGGCAGTACTTGGCTAAAAAACTCCCAACATGTCCTCACCTGATTTCTCATCTTCTGACTGTCACCGTATAATGAAGAGGCTAATCACTTGTAACAAAATGTCTTGTGTTGAACTCAACACAATTGAAGAGAACTTCATGCAAGGTCTATGTTACTATTTAGATGATATTGAAGCTCAAAAAGAGTATAGCAAGCCTATGGTGTTGATTGGGATATATATTGCGATAGCATCATTGTTTTGCATAGTCGCCATGGTGGCAGATTTGTTTCATGGTTTTCAAAAGAGAAAAATATGGTTTCCATGTAAATATTTTTCTCTAAATGCTGCTTCTATCACAGTGATTGCTGTCGCAATGAAGCTACCTGTGGATCTAAGTAGTCCAATGCCAGATGCTCTTGATCAAGCAACCAAGCTAGGAAGTATGGCCTTCATGTGCACAATGCTAGCTAACTTAATGCCTTCACTCGCGTCAATGGACAACAAGTCACTTTTTGCAAATTTCATAGGTTTGGTTATTCTTGTTATCACTATGATTGTGAATATTTGCATTGAGATTAATACTGGTGTCATTGATAACAAACATAAGAGTTATCTATTTGCAGAGGTGGCGTGCACTTATGTAGCTGTGATGCTCTTGTTACTAATTATATTGACTTCTTCAGTTATAGCAATTCCACCCTTAAAACAGATCCTGGAAATGAAGTATCGAGTCCTAAGCAAAACGACTTTCAATGATCAACATACAACTCTTGAGAACCTAAGACAGTATGTAAGAAAATATTGGGTCATGGTTGAAACGAGTAGCCCACAATTTGTGATGGCTCATAATCCGCTATCTTTTGCTTGTGGCATAATTTGTGTGTTTACAGCAGTCCTCAACTTATCTGTCTTGTTGACTATTCTAGGACATAGGGCATATGTAGCTGGTGAGTCAGACTATGAGTGGTCAATGCTTGCCATACATATAACACAGTTCACTGGAGTTGTGGTTGGTAGCATTACCCCGTTACTTAGATATAATACGGTATTAAGCTTCAAATTGTTCACTAGAAACTATTTGACGAACTTTAAAGTAGAGGATTATTGGATCCAGATGTTGTGTGAATGGAAAGAAATTCAAATACCTTTTCTGTCAAGTCGTCGCAGATCAAGAAGTCTAGTCCATAAGCTAAAAAGCCTCCTGCTAAACCTTTGCATTAAATTTCAAGCAATAATTGTGGTATCATGCAAAATGATACGACTCATTCAGTTGTTACTTGTAATATTTGCTGTCTATTGTACTTCTTGTTTGAAGTCATTGAAGGAAATGTTGTACACTAGCTCCATTTCTTCCAAAAGTCATGACACAAAAGAAGATCTTCAGATGTACGTTTTGCAACTAGAAGACGAGATGAGTCTTGCTGAAAAAACACTGAAAGGCATTTCAAAATCTATGGATCACCTGATTCAAAAGGCCGAGAAGGAAGAAAATAACAATCTCTTGAAGTTTCTTGAAAAATCTATTGCATTCAACGGAGTAGCAAACTTTGACATGGATCAAGTTCAACCTTTGATATTCTTCAAACTTCCTAACAGCTGGAGCTTACCGATAGTAACCTTAACATGCATTGCCATTGTTCTCCCAAACATTCCTAAGGACATAGTGAATAGTCTGTTCAAGTATGTTGGTGAAGGTCTTGTGTACACTCGTCTCATAGAAGAGAACCTGGATAGTGCTAGTGAATATGTAAACATTCAAAAGACGACTATGAGCTTGTGGCGTGGGGTCGAAGACAGCCGGAAGTGGCTGGAAACCACTCTGGAAAGAAGTACTTATAACGGAAAAACATCATGGGAGATCATTGAAGGGTTTTCTGATAAAGCAAAAGAAATTGTGATGGAAAACATAAGCAGCACCGATGGAGAACTTGTGGAGAACTTGTCAAATAAGTTGATTGCTGCCAATTCAATGTACCGTATTTCACAAACATTGTTGTTAAGCTACAAAAGTAGCATCAAAACGCTTAGAGAAGAGGAGTTGTTTAGCTTATTACATGGTATGATTGCGGACATAATGGTTGCTTGCTTCACCAACATACCACGGGTCATAATAATGAAATGTCATGAAAGTGTAATAGAGAAACGGGAGGCAAGTGTCGAGGCTGCAGTCAAGCTTCTTGGTAGGACTGCGAAAATAATAGATAGGCTTGCAGTTCGCAAACTACCAAACATGGATCCGGACAAAATGGCATTTATTGATGAATGGCGTCTTCATTTGAAGCAATCAATCCCTTAGAATTCATTTCTTTTTTAGGTAACTTAATAATGCCTTATTGCCTTAGCGCGTATTCTTTTAAAATTTTGAGCAGTATATAGTTCCCTCCGATATATTCAACATACTTAACTATTTATCTGGTGTGATGTTTTTTCCGTTAGCGTTGGCATGTAACGATAAGAAATCAACAACGATTTTTTTTTTTTTACTGAAGTTATTGTTAGAAATTAGGGTTACGGTGTGATAATAATCTCGAATATCTTCTCGAGTCGTGTTGTTCACTTTCCGAATAAACTATTTTGACCCTTTAATGCATGGGTATCACGAAATCCTTATTGGGATAATTCAATAAAAACACTTATATCTAGGCACAAGAAAACTAAACAAAAACAAAGAGGAATTGTGTGAATTTTCGGATGTTTAAATGAAACTCATAAATCTGTTAACAAACAAATTATTTGGACAGTTAACAAACAATTAAAGTTGGTTAAAAACCAACAGTCACAACTGTTTGACCCCACAAGACGCGTTGTCTCTTGACCCTTGTGTTTTTGTCGTGGTGGAAACATATATATTAGTTTAGACGGGTGTGCACTCTACACTTCTCTAACTCGCATTAAAACATGACATGAAATATCATTTGTCTTGGTCTCTAATAAATCGCAATTACCAAATAGTCCAAAACACTAAAATCACCGACAGCTATAATAAACCAGATCATGTAATTTTTATTATTGCCTTTTGATTCATGCTATTTGGTTTTGAGAGTGGTTTTGAGAGTAGTATAGGTGTAGGACTAAAGTTAAGCTTTCAATGTAAAAGATAAGTGCGTTATTAGAGACTAGCAGGGTACCCCGCGCGTTGCAGCGGCGGGTACCTTGAAATAAAAATTTTCGATGAATAATGTATTTTAGTTTATTATGTTCTTTTTTACAATAAATTTATGGATATCAAAAATTTCATATAGCCCGTGATTGTTCGGGATCGAACCCGTTGGCCCATGTCTGCTCGGGCTCAAGCCCGTTTGGTCCGCGTCTGTTCGGGCTCAAGCCCATTTGGCCCGTTACCCGTTACCCGTTTGGGCTTGAATATTTGTATAATGTGCTTTATTATTTATAGTAGTGAAATTTAATATAAGAATTGTGTTTAATTTGGTGGTACAATATGCTTGATAATTTGTATTTCTTATGTAAGGGGTTCTTTAATGACTATATTAACTGTATTTATTGACCAGTTAAATAATTGACTACATTAAATAGCATTAATGTGGTGTTTTGTTGTACACTATGCTTTTTGTCTTATACATCTGAAAACTATGTGCATTAAAGTATTGTACACTATGTTTCTTTTCTTGTAAGTAGTAGTCATTATAGTCATTAATAACATTGACCACTTTAATAACATTAATGTTGTAAGTCTGAAAATTACATCATGTTTATTTTGTTGTATATTATGCTTATTTTGTTGTAAATCTGAAAATTGGTTGCAGCTATTGTACATTGTGCTTAAATGATTGTAATTTTTGGTGAAATGGTGTTTTTAATAGCATTAAGGTTGTTTGATAGAAATTTTGGTCTTAAAATAACACCACGCTTTATTTTGTTGTACAATATGCTTACTTTGTTGTAATTCTGAAAATTTGATGCATTAAAGTGTTGTAAACCATGCTTAATTTTTTGTACGTCTTAAAATTATAAGTGAAGTGCATTCGTGCATTATATGTAGTATAGATAATGCCTCGTAATTAGAGGTCAGGCTATCAGTGATCATAATAAGAGGTCGAGACTCATAGCTATTGTTCAAGCAAGGGGTCTAAACGAGTTAATCTTTTATCGAGTAACTCGATCTCGAACTCGAATTAGGCTCGTTCGAGCCGAGCTTTATCGAGCCTCGAGCTCAAGCCTAGAAATTGATCTCAAAATGTTTAACGAGTCCACAAGCTTATATAGCTTGACTCACATTATTATCAAGCTTTTCGAGCTTTTAAGTATAGTATATATGTTTTATATTAATTGTAGTTTAATTTTAAAGGTTTATATGTAAATTCATGATCCTGTCGAGCTTTTCAAATCGAGCTTTTCATGAACTCTATGTGAGTTACCAGTATCTTCAAAAAGATATGGTTAGCATAGAAGCATCATATTTCCTTTTTGATTACTTGAATTTCGTTATAATTTTATATTTCATTTATATCTTTATAAGTTGAATTTTATGATTCTTCTTTCTTCATATTATTTAACTCTTCATCAATATTATTTCTTTATTTTTATGTTTTTTTTTACATGGGTTTCTGACTCGACATTGCAAGTCAACTAATCTTAAGACGACTATCTTTTTGGATAACCCAGAGTCGGAGCATGTGAACCTCCGTGGCAACAAGAGGATTAATTTTCTCCTCGTCGAATTCGAACCATTGACCTCCACTTTAGAAGAACGATATTCTTACCGTTGGATCACCCCATGTGGTTTGATTTTTATGTATTTTACTTTAGCCATGTTCATGTTTCGTTATCTAATCAGTAATCACGTTTATTTTTTCGTTATACCTGTGCACGCACAGGATTTTGACAAAAAAATTTATTTTATATCAATGTTGAATATTGTGTCTTTAAAAGTAATTACATATAATTATATACTTATGCACGAGTTTTTCATTATCCATTAATATCCATTAGAGTTTTGTATAATCAAATTTTGTAAAAAATTTTGTTAGATAACTCAAGATTCAACTATATTTAGCTGATATAGATGTTGATATTATGATGTACACAAGACGCGATTTTAGTTTCACATAATAAACGTTGATGAAATTAAAATATACTCTTTTAAGTTTTTTAAAAATGTTTTTCTACATATCCTTATATAAATAAAAAAAAATTGCATGAGTAGTTGTTATAAGTACAATCACGTTTTTTTTCATATTACCGTAGCTCGTTCTTAAACTTTGATAATTATATTCCCGTTTTCAATAATTTAGCCGTATTTAATATTCAAATTCGTGTCCGCATTTGTCATACTTTTAATATGAAATAATGAGTCCTTACTAAACGTATATAGTAAAAAAAATGATATTTATAATCTTATGTATATTTATATGTTGGAGTTTTAAAACAACATATATATTGTATTTTGAAATTATAAAGTATAGGAGGTATAAAGTATAAGGGGTTACTTGTTAAATTTTCAAAGTTATTAAAAAACATGGAAACTTATAATATTACATTTAACTCTATACAATTTTTAAAAATTTAACCACTAAAGTTTTATTAATTACCCCCTCTTTTTGTAAGTTTTTGTTTTCACAAATTTGACACATATATTTTTATGTGTTTTTTTTCTCAACCAAATTTCTCCACCAAATTAATTAAATGTTGATCAAAATCAATTTAATTTTGACTTTTATTAACCAATCATATCACACGATTTTGCTTACGTGGTGAAATTGAGCTCTCCTATTGGTCCAATTGTTTTTTCAATAAGAATGAATTGACAAAATCACTCCGAAATGATGTAATTCCTTTATTATATAAAAGATTTAACTCTTCATAAATATTATTTCTTTATTTTTATGTTTTTTTTTACATGGGTTTCTGACTCGACATTGCAAGTCAACTAATCTTAAGACGACTATCTTTTTGGATAACCCAGAGTCGGAGCATGTGAACCTCCGTGGCAACAAGGGGATTAATTTTCTCCTTGTCGAATTCGAACCCTTGACCTCCACTTTAGAAGAATGATATTCTTACCGTTGGATCACCCCATGTGATTTGATTTTTATGTATTTTACTTTAGCCATGTTCATGTTTCGTTATCTAATCAGTAATCACGTTTATTTTGCCAAAACCAAACTAACATGTACAAATTCTTTCTAAACGTTACAATGTGTGCATGGGGATCTAAAAGAACAAAAAACTCGGTAGATATATGAGTAGGCAACCGTGTCTGATGGACTTCACGTAGAAGACGCAAAGAATTCATGTTTTTCTTTAACCATGTTCTTGTACAATATGAAAAAAGCAATCTAACAAAAGTCTATCCAAAAATCCCATGAGTACAGGAGGATCTACAAGTAGTTGTTTGTACAAGGTTCTAATGGGGAAGCTCTTCATAACCCACTAAAACATGAATATATTCATATTTTTTCTAAATAAAAGTTTTAATGCATAATATTTAAGCATGCTTTGGGTATATATTCTAAATATGTAAGTCTTAGTAGATATATATGTAATTACCCTTAAAATTGAGATAGGTTATTGGTACCTATATAATGATTGTAATTAGGGGTGTTATCGGGTTGGGTTGTCAGGTCTTGTCGGATCTGGTTGATTCGGGTTTTGCTTATAAAAAAGTAACCCGCAACTGATCCGATAAGGAATCGGATTATCGAGTTTGGATGACATTTGGGTCGGGTTATTTATCGGGTCGGATCATCCGGGTTACCGAGTTATATATAATAGGAGCCTAATGTTACATAAATTAATTAGGAGGCAATATTATGTAATGCACCGCCATGAATTCCTTATATAAACAAATGATAACTCGCATATTTACGTCTGATATTATCAAATGGAGTATAAAGAACGATGATGTTCTAACAACACATGGACTGAATTTTTATCATGTGAATTAGTAAATTACAACCGTTTTTATTTTTCATATACAAACTAACCTGCCTTGCAAAAGCATTTCACATGCCATTCATATATTTGATATACAAAATTCATTAACCTCCAACTTATATGTTATTTGTTTTTTCATAGTTTTTACCTTTTCATTTGTAAACCATGACTGCAGAAAAAGATATACATCTAAAGTCTTTATCTGCATTGTAGAAGACTGTTTGTTATTTATGCTATTGAAGTATTTATTTCCTTTTCTTTTTGTGATTTGAGAATATAAATCCTTTTGTCAAATGATACTAAAATTTTGAGTGTGAAACAAGCAATCGCTTAAAATACGGAGTATCAAAGTCAAATTTTTGTCCGTTTTATAAGTTATCGTCCGTTTTATAAATTTTGGCACGTTTTCGTCTGTTTTTTAGGTTTGCCTCTGTTTTTTTTCATCCTTTTTTTTTCGTTTTCTTCCATTCATTTACGTTTTATCTGTTTTTCACGCTTTCATCTGTTTTTTTACGTTTTCGTTCATTTTTTATGTTTTCGTCCGTTTTTTACATTTACGTCTATGTTTTTCCGCTTTCGTTCGTTTTTTTACTTTTTGGTACATTTTTTACGTTTTCGACTGTTTTTTCCATTTTCCTCTGTATTTTTACGTTTTCCTACGCTTTTTTATGTTTTCGTCTTTTTTATGCTTTCATATGTTTTTTTACGTTTTCGTCTGTTTTTATGTTTTCATTTGTTTTTTTACGTTTTCGTCCGTTTTTTTACGTTTCGTATTTGTTTTTACTTTTTCGTCCGTTTTGGTATGTTTTTTACATTTTTGACATTTTTTTACGTTTTTGTCTTTTTTTTAGGTTTTCGTCTGTTTCGTCCATTTTTATCCGTTTTTTACATTTTATTACGTTTTCGAAAAAAACGTAAAAAAATAGATGAAAACAAAAAAAAAACGTAAAAATTGGATAAAAACAAAAAAACATAAAAAAAACGTAACAAACAGGCGAAAATGTAAAAAAATAGAAGAAAACGTAAAAAAAGTCGAAAACGGATCAAAACGTAAAAAAATAGACGAAAGCGTAAAAACCGGACGTAAATGTAAAAAAACAGTCGAAAACGTAAAAAACAGACGAAAAGTACGAAATGGAAGAAAATGTAAGGAAACGGACGAAAACCTAAAAAACAGATGAAAACGGACTAAAACATAAAAAAATAGACGAAAACGTAAAAAAGACAAAAACGTAAATAAATGGACGAAAACGTAATAAAGGTCGAAAACGTAAAAAACGGACGAAAACGTATGAATACGTATAAAAACTAACGAAAACGTATAAAATGGATATTAAGAAAGAGATGTATGGTTTGTGAAAGAAGAGGTTAGAAGTGAAAGATAATATCTAAAATTTAGTAGATGAAAGAAGTGAAAAGAAGCACTTATGTCAGCAAAAAAACAAACATAAATCTATGCCCTCCTACAAACAAAAGAAGTGAAAAAGTGCTTATTGGGAAAAAAAACAAACGACACCACTTCCTCATGGCACAACCAATAATACAAAAAACACCAAGTTCACATACAACCACTACCAAGAGAGAGAGAGAGAGAGAGAGAGAGAGAGAAAGAGGAAAAAAAAAGTTGAAACAGTAAGCATGCCAAGAAAATAACAGTAAGCACCAAGTTGAAACAAGAGTAAACTGCAAAACATGTCTCTAAATTTTTTGATTTTTTGCGATGAAATGTCCTCAAATTTTTTGCTAGAAATGTCCCTAACGTTTCATTTTTTTTGCGAGTTTTACCCTTGAACCGTTACTGTAGTTGCAGATTTCTCATTTTGCAAGAACATTTTTTGCAGTTTACTATTCATTTTATTTTGGCTTCCCATCACTACAACCCTCTACCACCACACAACCATCACCACCACCTCCACCACCACCATCTACCACCATTATTGACTATTTACTATGTTACAACGTCTAGAGCTCGTGACGGTGGACCACAATATAGATGTCACCGTTAGAGCTCAAGGTATCGAGTTTGTTAACACGCCAAAGGAAGAAAAAAAAATGAATACCAATGGCATGTCAAATGCATATCATCACTTGTGCCATTCGTAAGCCAAAAGTATCATTTTGTGTTCTGAGCCACTGCAATGGCTCACGCCAAATGCAGCTTTATGTCTTCTTCTTTTTGGTTTGTATTGTGAGTGAGTGGTATATTTAGTGGGGTATTTTATGATACCTATAGGTGATGTTAGTGGTGTGTTATGAGGAGGGGTTTTTAGTTATTGGTGTGTTATTGGGAGGTGTATGATGTGGCGATAAGGTAGCATACCAATAACGTGTTATTCGTCATTGCGATATCTTATGATGTTAGAGCACTAGGTACAGTCTCGTGCCGTGAGTGGTGCCATAGGAAAAAGTGGTGCCACATCAACCCTTTTTTTTCATGGCACCAGTTTTGGCTATGGCATAACACCATTTTCTGGTGCCATGGTGTATAATTTTTTTTTTGTTTTTCATTTTTTAAATAAAATAATAAGAAAGTTCCCTGACACATTCATCTGCTGGGTTGGATTGAGTCATTTTTATCCTTTGGGTGAGGACATGTATCCTAACTTTCTTAATGATGACGGAATGGGTGGGTTTTTTGTCTTGTGTTTATTTTCCTTGGTTTCTTTGCCTATTTAGCTTTTAACTTGCTTCATCTTTTTGCAGTGATGAATTTGACTGATTACATTCAATGTCCCGATCGTATGAAGGTGAGGGTTGTTGGGCGTAATCGTCGTGAAGTGGAACCCAGGCTTTTGGAGACCACTGTTAGGCGTATGGTTCCACTTCACCCCATTGCTCCTCCCCTTACTGATGGTGAATTAGAGGCTGGTGTGAATGATCTTTTCGGATCTAAAGATGTTGGTGCTAGTGCTTGGGATGGATCGGCCTTGGAAGCTACTGTTGTAGCTATTGAAGAAACTGCCTCCGGTCCTCCACTAAAGAGGAAAGAGAACCCTTCCTCACCGGCTGTTGGCACATCTTCTAATCCTGTTAAGAGGTTATGCGGCGACCCTTCTCAAGGGCTTTCTATTGGTGGTGTAACTGTCTCTGGTTTGCAGGGTCTGTTAGTTGGTAGCATTCTGGACGCTGAAGTTGGCTTTACAGCTGCCCATACGCTACCCTTTATTACATCTTCCATTTTGACGACTCCTGAGCACGAGGTTGAGTTTTCTGCTAATTCTTCTGCCGGGCATGAGTCACGTTTTATTGGTATTGTTCAAAGGTTTGTTATCTCTTCATATTCTTCTTCTAATTGTAGCACCTCTACTGCCGAGGCTGAGGTTACTTCTTTTACCAGGTCTGATAATGTCCCAGAGATAGCTTCCACTACCGTTATTACTATAGTTTCCGTTCATGTTTCGACCTTGAAGGGAACTTTTCCTAACCCCTCCCCATTCCTTGGGGGTTCATCCTCAGGTGGCGGTACTGATCAGGATGCCGGGGGTTTTTTACGTTACTCTACTGGTGAGCGTTTAACTGATGATATTTGTGATGCTATCGACTTGGACCCTTAACGGTTGCTGGAGCCTTAAATTCTGAATTGGAAAGTACCTAACAACTCTCTTCTAGATAACCCTTCAGACTGTTGTGAGGTGGTTGATGGGCTTGCGCCTCCTAAGCTCTTTGCTTCCATGTGCGAAATGGATTATGACCGGTTGCTTTCAGATTTCAACGTCTTGTCGGCACGTCAGTTGTGCTTCGGTTTCGAGGTTTGGATGTGTGCGGAGCATGATCTCCGAGAGAGGAAAAGGTTATCTGACAAGTGTAATCAACAGGATGGATTGTTATAATATAAATGTAGTGAGGTTGCTAGGTTGGAGGCTGGGTTATCGTTGACGAAGGCTGAAGCTTCAGAAGCAATCCGCCTCCGTGGCCGTGTCTCCTTTCTTGAGACCGCTGGGAAAGAGAATGACACCCTAAGGTTAAAGAACTTGAATCCAGCGTTGTTAGCAAAGACAATGAGCTTGCGGAGTTGCGGTGTGTGTCTACGTCCTTGAAGTCTCAAAATGATGACCTTGCTAGTCAGGTTTGTATCTTGATATCTATCTTTCTTTGCTTTTCTAAAAAAGAAGTTTTTTGTTTTAGGTGTGGGTTTTGGAGGATAAATACTATGGTCTTCGTTCTCAGATACCAGAATTTGATCACTTGAAAGAGATGTTTATTAAGGTTGCCCTTTATCTGGAAGAGAAACTTCATCCTTGTTTACTCACTGCAGTATCAGTCCAAAGATGGCTTTTATCCGAAGGCTTCAAGCTTGCAATTGCCAAGTGTTGGGATTTACCCGATTACCTTGGGGCTTTGAGCATGGCTTTTAGCCGTGCCATTGAGAGGGGAATTCAAGACGGGCTTGTTGCTGGCCATCATCATGGCAAGAAGGTACGGAACTTTCAGATGTAGAAGCCTAAAATCCTTTCGTCGAAGCCGATTACGAGGATGCCCTTCAGAAGCTTTGTGAAGTTCAATTTCCCTTGTTGTCCTCTTTGGAAGCTCTTAAAGATGCGGGCACCAAAGATATTATGGGTCTTCTTTACCCTAAGTCATCTGCTGCTGGGACTTCTCGTATTGTTGCTTCTCGAACTTGTCTAGAGCGGCTGACCGTTCCTATTCACCATTCATGGAATCCCACCTTTGTAGATGAATCTTCCTTGCATGCTTATGTAAATGCTTGTTTTCAAATGGCTAGGAAGATAAGGGAAGGTACCACTCATGATTGGTCAGCTCTCGCGGATATATGGGATTCCTTGATTGATCCCTTCTCCGTGAAGACTTTTACGGATATGGCTTGCATGTCGGGTTCCGTCTGAGCTTCCGCCGTAACTACTATTGCTTTGTCGGTTCCTCCTTGCATGTTCCTCTTTCCGTATTTGATTATGAGGTGTCAAGTACGCTTGAGCAGGGTGATGGTGTTGATGATACAACTATAGGTACTTTTGAGCAACCTGGGGCGGGCCCATTCTTGGAATCGAATCCTTCCGACCAAGCTTAGTTTGATCTTGATTGTATTTTGTATAACACTTTTTGTTTTACCAGTTTATGGCCGTGTATGTACGGCGTTTTTGTATTTAGAATTTGTGTCTAGTGTATGTACGTTATTTTAACTTCACACTGGTGTGTTTATTACAATAGTCTTATTTTAATATTTGTGGGTTATTGATGCAGGTTTTACTGACCAGGTTTAATATTTATAATGTCTCGTTATACCTATGGTCTACCCTAATGCACTAATGGGTAGTGTACCCGATCGTGTGTAGTGTAGTATTCGGTAAAACCGAGGTCGTCCCAAGAGCTATGTGAGCGGATTCTAATTAAGTCTAGGTGTCATAGATTTTAATTGGTTTTATGATTAATTAACTACTAAAGCAAGAAATACAAGAAGGCAAATAAAGGCGAGGGTTGTGATCAATAGAGGAGAAGTGTGCTAACCTAGTTAGTCATCTTATCATGTTAATTTCACGTTTAATTACTTTCAATTGCTTCAAGTGGGGGTTTAAGTCGCTAGGACAACATTTGGTCAGTTCGTCCTAACCTATCAGCAAAGGTTTCCACCGGAGATCAAGCTACTACCCTTGAAAGTCCAGTTGGTTTTAGTCCCCTATGCCAAGTCATTAAGTTCCGCTACATGCAAGATTCATAAAAATGAGTTCTCGGGCGCTAGCATCTTAAACACACATCCCTAACTTCTTAAGTTCATCCAAACGGTAGGTGATCAGTTGGTCAAATCGCACAAGCAAATAAGGGTCGTCAGTTAGTCAATTCTTACCCTTCCCACTCAGTCTACCTAATTAGGGTCAGTTGGTCATATCTCCTAAGCAACTAGACACTACCGCCATTCAAAATTACCGAAACAAGGGTAGCTACCAACAAACTATGCATGCATACAATAGAAACAATTATACGGAAGCAATGTAAACATAAACAAAACAATTAAAAAAATCATAACTAGGCTAGCACCAGAGGTGCTTAGCCATATAATGTAAACAATCGATTCAATGTTTAACATATTGAAATACATGAATTGAAAGTAAAAGAAATGATAAATTGCTAATGCTTATCGTTAGGAAGTGATTTCTTCCTTGGTGATGGCTCCGTATGCTCATCGAGATCTGGCTTCACCTCCTACCCACGTTCTATGCTTTTTGTGTGGAGTGAATGATGAGAAATGCAAAATTTTGGGCGGTATTTATAGGCGAGATCTAGTTACGGCGTAACTCAAGTTGAGAGTTACGCCAGTAACATCCATTCTTCGTATTTTGCTCTAGAAAAGGCGGTTCTGGCGTAACATCATGAATGAGTTCGCCGTATCTTCAAAAATCATGGTTACGCCGTATTTGAGGAAAGAGTTACGGCGTAGCTTGCGCCGCGGAACATCATTTGACCTAATTAGTTACGTAATCCTGGGATGGAGTTACGTCGTAATCTTGATTGAGTTGGTTTTCCGAGTCACGCTCACATTCTGCAGTAATGTGAGAGAAGAGTTACCGTAATTACTTCAAAATAGGCATACTATCATATATCTTCAATAAACTCTCCAAATCCGCGTTTCGTTAGCTCCGATGCTCGTAATTTACCTGAAAGTGAAATATAGAGGAAAACAAGCGTAAATCCATATAAATGATATAAAATACGAGCATTATCGGGGGGAAATTGACACTTAATATTCAGGACTACTTGATGTTATCAAATACCCCCCCACTTGAACTTTACTTGCCCTCAAGTAGACCTTATTAGATAGATTCCTAAAAAGATATCTCCAATTACCTGGAAAATATAAGTTTACATATCCCTTATGCTAGAATAAAACAAAGCCGAACACCTCACGAAATGGGAACAAAACACTCAAATCTCTCAACTATTCTAAGTGTCAATTTCGGGTGATCACTCAACGCACAGTCATAGCATGTATTCTATCATAAGCTTGGTGGTTACACAAATCTCCACCACTAGAGTTAAGGACTAAACATTTCTTGAAGGCAATATGGGTAGACACGACAAAAGTTAAGGGTGAGTCGTCATTACTAACATGTCACGGCGAAGTGGACAAAATCAATGATACATGACCAAATCCATGGCCAAGACACCAAAGATTGCTCGCTCCATCACCTAGACACGCTTCATGACTAAAGGGTAGGATAAGACATGGGATAAAATTGGTGTAAAATAAAATCAAGCAAATAGTCTAAATTTATAACCAAGTTATCACCACTTACCGTTCATCCAAAGTTCAAGTTTCAAAGCTAAGAAACCGGATCATGATAATACCAGGTAGATGTGCCATTAGAGGACGTCATGATGGGCACATTACCAACTCCATTCTTCAAATGTGACCGAGGTGGCCTCCTCGGCACTTTACAATCAACAAATAACTATAACTATTTTTTTTAACTACTAAACATAACATCCCCCACTTGAGATGAACAATATGAGAATTTGGGGGGTCTTCAATGATCTTCAAAAATATGTCGTCGACGAAAGCGTGATTCCCGAACCTTTCCACTTGAACCTTGAACTTAGGCAAAAAATGACTTCCCAATTACAAATAAAGACTACAGGGTAGGCTAAGGTGTATGGGTGTAACGAAACAATATGTTGGGTGAAAAAAATGAAAGGAATGGCTCAGATGGGTGTATCTAGGGGTATCTTGCACTAAAGGTGAGTGCAACAAAGGGTTTAACATGGGGGTCGAGAAGTCGAGGTGACTAATCGATAGACACACAATGATAGGCTATTTGGGTGATAATCCTATAATATTGCCTTCTTAAACTGAAAAGTCTAAATACATCAAGCTACCTCAACATACCTCGTCTATGGTCTCGAAATGATGTAAATCCCAAGTTCTAAAGTTTACAAGCTACCAGCACACTCATAATTTGGTGGATTTGGGGTAAATAATTGGAAACGGATAAGGCTAATCTCACCATATAAAATCAAGGGTTATAATGTGCTCGGCTAAGGTCTAATCTAGTTAGGTTAAGAAAAACATGTCAAAATTAAAAATGGCTTAATTTTTCAAAATAAACTAGAAAAACGATGGCAAAATAAAGTTCAAGATATAATTCTACTCCCGTCCCCCACTTGAAATGTACAAAGTACCTTTTGTACTAAACGTTAAATAAAGATGAAGAGAAAAGTAGAATTAGAGTGAGAACTTCCCTGAAATTTGCTCCAAAAAGAAAGAAGGCCCACGAAAAGAATCTTTCCTTCGCATAAGCATCCACGAGCAAACTTCAATCCCTGAAATCACACTACCAACAAGCATAATTCTATAAAAGAAAAAGAAAAACAAAAAGAAACCTAACTCACTTTTGTAGGAATCACGGTCGCATTTAGCATATGCAGCAAGCCTTTTAAACCACTTGGTGTCCCAAGTGGACGAGTGTAGTCTCGTGAGGGCTTACAGGGAACATACCCACAAAGTTTATTTAAAAACTAATACAAGGTTATTGTATTTAAAAAGAAAGAATTATTACAGAGGATAGTTACGTCGTAACTCCTATAAGGAGTTACACCGTAATTAATGAAAAACATGGCAGACGCTACAAGAGTGTAGCTACAACATAACCATTGCATGGGATTACGCCATAATTGGTAATGCTTTGAGAATAACTAGTGCAAAAAGTATGTTACGGCGTAACCATATGAATAAGTTACGCCGTAACTGTGGACAGATCAGGTCCTCGTTCAGCATGCTTTGCAACAACTTTCTCTGTTTTCCTGCAAAAATGGTTAAAAACAAAAAACCCAAACGAAATGGAAATAAAACAAATGAAAGGGATAATTCGGGTTGTCTCCCGAAAGAGCACTTTTCTTTATTTACGAGTCTTTAAGTTAGATTCAAAGCCTCGGGGCTTTATGGTGGCCTTTGGACATCTTCCTCCTTAGTGATTTTTGTTAGAGGATGGCTTGTCCCAAACACATGGAGGAATACACGGAGTCAAGGAGTTTCGATTTTCTTGTAAAAAATTATCTTGCGCCCATTCGTAGCGAAATATAGACTCGACTTCCCATTTTATCTTGACAGCCCCAAACTTCACTTTAACCCAATTTTCGAATGAGATTCCCTTGTATCCAACCTTCATTCTCCTTTCTTCATCAAAACATGCCCATTCCTTGCGTTTGAGCCAGTTAGGATCGGGGAATTCTCCTCCATTGCAAATCTTCCTGTTGGGATCGCACGTACGCCATGCTCTAGTGAATTCATCAGACATTATAGCCGGTTCACAAAAATGAAGAGTCCAATCAACCTCAGCGAACCAATCAGTCATAATATCGTGTCCTTGAAACCAATGTTCCTTGATCAAGTTTTCGTCTACCCAGCACCACCAAACTTTTGCTTCCTCTTTTATCCATCTAATGAAAAAATGTCCTCCTCCATTGCATCGTTTGAGAAACAGAGAACATGTTGGCAATGTTAATTTAGAACCCTTAATCAAAGAAATTTCAGGAACACAACAATGAAGTTTTCCCGTAGCAACAATATCAGGCACGGAAGGTCGGACTTCATCATCTTCTTCCTCGCTATTGTCTTCATCACTAGACTCAGTTCCCTGCAAATGGCCAAAATAAGACGGAGGAAAATTATCAGAGCAGTTAACTTGTACCTCCTTGGAAACTTCATTTGTTACAACTTCATCTGGTTCGCGGCACAAAGTATCGTCCATTTTAAATACTACTGTCTCGTCATAATATCCCAATGAGAGTTCCTTTTCCAAAACCTTGATCCTGGCTTGTGATGAGGCAAGGAAAGGTCTACCAAGAATTAAGTGTTCCCTCGGGGTTTTCCCCATGTCGATAACCACAAACTCGGATGCAAAAACGAACCTATCGACCTTGACAAAAACACCACCATTGATCCCAAGAGGGGTTGCTTTGGTCATGTTAGCCATCTCAATCGCCATGTCCATTTTCCAAAGATGGATTAATCTAAGTTTCAAAATTATTGAGTGTGGCACGATGTTTATGCTAGACCCAAGATCTGCTAATCCCAATAGATCATGATTCCCCACTGAACATGGAAGGACGAACCCATTTGCGTAAACATCTTTAATTGAAAGTACCCCGACTTCTTACCTATTTTCGTTTTCTAATTCCTGGTTACGCCGTAACTCATTAGGATAGTTACGGCCTAACTGCAAACTGTTGTCGACAGTCGCAACATCTGAATTTTTGGTTGGAGAATGAAATTTTTCACTAACTAACCTTGAATCATTATCAGCAAAAACGGCCTTACATACCACCATAGGTTTGATCCCCTCAGGTTCAGTGTCATTCTTCTCTATCTTTGCACTAAGTTTCTCCACCATAGCTTCTAGGTTTTTTAGGGTTGTGTCGTGATTGGAGAGGCTTCTATTTGTGTTTTCCTGGAAATTTTTGAGCCATTTATCTTGTTCTTTTTGCTTTTGGGCTGAGGTTTCCATGAATTGGTTAATGGTCTCTTCAAGGCTGGGCCTTCTTTCCAGAAGGTCCTCCACGATAGCCGTTACTATTCCGATTATCCCCATAAAATGGTTGATTTTCTCCATATTTAGCTTCTTCAACTGTGCTATCTTTGTCAATGTGAGGAAAATTTTTGGCGAGATGTCCTCCTCCACAGCTTTCGGAACCTACTTGGATGGCATGAACACATTCCATCAAGATTTTCGCATTCAGCCTCAAGATCTGCCTTCAGCCTCCTATCCATGTTCTCTGCTTTTGTGTGTGGAGTGAATGATGAGAAATGCAGAATTTTGGACGGTATTTATAGGCCAGATCTGGTTACTGGCAAGTAACTTAAGTTGAGAGTTACTGCCCGAACCTTGTAACATCCATTTCTTCATATTTTTCTCGGGAAAATTTGGTTACTGGCGTAACATCAAGAATGAGTTACGCGTATCTTCGATTAAATCATGGTTACGCCGTATTTGAGGAAAGAGTTACGAAAGCGTGGGTTGCGCATGCAAGATTCATAACAATGGCGTGGAACATCATTTCACCAAATTAGTTACGGCGTAATCCTAGGATGGAGTTACACGTAATCTTGATTGAGTTGGTTTTACGAGTCACGCTCTACATTGCGGCGTAATGTGAGAGAAGAGTTACGCGTAATCACTTCAAAATCTTGACGATACTATCATATATCTTCAATAAACTCTCCAAATCCGCGTCTCAATAGCTCCAATGCTCGTAGTTTATCTGAAAGTGAAATATAGAGGAAAACAAGCGTAAATCCATATAAATGATATAAAATATGAGCATTATCGGGGAAAATTGACACTTAATATGCAGGACTATTTGATGTTATCAGTTATTCTCCCGATATTGGACTTGCAACATCTCTTACGTATCTTGAGTGAATTTTGAGGTTACTCAGCCTATTGTTATTCGGAATAACACTTTATGGGTCATGCCCAAATGTATACACGTCTTATTTACATGTATTGTAACTTCTTTTTAAAGTAAAAAAGGAACGATTAAAAAATTTTAAAGTAAAAGTTGGTGAATGTAGCTAATCTTCACCTTTTTCATTCATAGTTATACAAACATTACAATATATAAGGATAATTTGAAATATCAACCCCCTTTTGCGGAGTCCGCAAAAGGCGAGCTGCTTACATTTGATGGATATAACATCTCTTAAGATTGCAAACGTTCCATGTTCGCGGAATTTGGTTTCCTTCGCGATCTTTCAGCTTGTACGCTCCCTTTCAACTAGTCCGTTGGCTTGTGGATGTTTAACGGAAGTGAAGTGTTGCTGGATGTGCAGTTTTTCGCACCAATCTTTGAATGGGTTGTCTCAGAATTGCTTTATGTTGTCAGATATTATTTCTTCGGGGAGTCCAAATCTGCATACTATGTTTTCCCATACAAACTTTTTGATTTGATTTCCCATGATAGTTGCAACTGGTTTCGCTTCTATCCACTTAGTAAAGTAGTCTATTGCTACTATGAGGAATTTCACTTTTCCGAGGCCCTCCGGGAAAGGGCCAACTAAGTCAATTCCCCATTCATAGAATGGACACGGGGAGGTGATTGGAGTTAGGTTCTCTTGTGAGTTTCTTGGGACGAGTTTATGTGCTTGGAAATATTTGCATGCTAACATCAGCTTCCGTGCATCCTTGTGCATTGTACGCCAATAGTATCCAGTTCGCAAGGCCATAGCTACTACAGACCTTGTCCTAGCATGCATGCTGCAGGATCCTTTGTGACGTAATTTACCTAGAGGGGTCCCACGCAACGTAACCATGGTCCAAGGAAGGACTTCTTGTAAAGTGTCCCATTGATCACGGCGAATCGTTGTGACTTTCTCTTAATTGCCCTTGCTTTATTTGATTCTGTTGGGAGTATCTCCTCTGTTAGGTACTCATATATCGGGGTCATCCAGGTGTGCCTCTCTTCTTCCACTATTGCAAGCACTGCTACTTCTTCTATTGATTTTTGGTTGAGTTCCTCAACTAGTACATGCATATTCAAGTGTGCGAAGCTGGTAGATGTCATCTTGCTTAGAGGGTCCGCCATCTTAATTTCGCTTTGAGGGACTTGTTTAATAGAGAACATCTGAAAACAGTTTAAGAGTGCCTTTACTTTCTCCAGGTATTGATTCATCCCTGATTCATTCGCTATGTACGATCTGTTAACTTGATTAGCCACAAGTCTCGAATCTACATTTGCTTGTAATCCCATTTGTTTTGCTATTCGTAGTCCAGCTATTAGAGCTTCGTACTCAGCTTTGTTGTTCATTGCTCCGAATAGAAACCTTAGGGCATAGGTGAAATATGTCCTTTCTGGGTCTGTTAGTATTAGCCCTTCTCCGCAGCCATCTATGCAAGATGAACCATCCGTGAACAGGGTCCATGGTTGTGGGAGTTCTTCTTCAACTTCCATCGAGTCATCTTCCTCATTGTCTTTTGGACGTTCCACTATAAAGTCCGCTAAAATTTGTCCTTTGACTGATATTCTTGGTCTGAATTGTATGAAATGTTCTCCCAATTTGATACTCCATTTTTTCAATCTTCCTGCTACTTCTGGTTTTGACAGTATTTGCTTTATCGGTTGGTCCGTAATAACTACAACTGTATGTGCTGGAAATATCTCTTCAGTCGTTTTGTAGCATGTACCAGGACAATACTAATTTTTCCATGGGAGTGTAATTGACTTCTGGACCTCTCAGAGCACAGCTTACAAAAAATATCGGTGTTTGCTTACCCTCCATTTCCGTCATTAAGACTGCGATCACTGCCTCTTTTCCTGCCAAGGTAGATGATAAGCTCTTCTTTTTCCTTTGGTGCCGTTAGTGTTGGGAGATCTGCTATTAATTTCTTCATTTGTTTAAAGGCTTGTTTTGCTTCTGACATCCATTGAAAACCACTCTTTTTTGTACAATTTTTATGTGTTTTAAAGAAAGGAAATGATCTTTTAGCGGATTTAGCTAGGAACCTATTTAAACTAGCCAGTTTTCCGTTTAACTTTTGAACATCTTTGAGACATTTTGGGGATGGGAGGTTTAGTACAGCTTCTGCTTTATTTGGGCATACTTTGATCCCCTTAGTGTTCACGGTGTATTTCGGGTATCTTTTTCAGTGCACTAGTTGTTCTATCATTGTGTTATGATGTGACTTGATTTAGGTTATCACGTTGGCCGACTAAGCCCGTTTAGGGTTTTGTTGGATGTTTGCTTTCCTAATTGTAGGTTGCGATCTGTTGTTTTTTTTGTTTTAATAGTGAGTTGTTTAGGGTTTTATTTTCCTTGTCATTATTTATTGTTTCTTCATCATGGAGCATGAGGCTGATGTTGGTGATAAGAGGGGTACGATTGATAAGGATGGAAAATTGTCAGGTATCTCTAGTTTATTTGTTGACGCACTTGGTCTGAGTACAAGTGATGCGAGTGTGCCAAATTTGGGGACTCAATCAGGTTCTACTCCTATATCTTTTGGGGTATGTTTAAGGATAAAACACCCAAGAAGACCGTTAAGATTTCGGAGATGAGAAACGAATATTATGTGCTTGGTGCTAATGTCACCATTCCTTTTGAAGCTGTCGATGAGGTAAGCTCTAGATTCGCTAATACTTTGTATGATTATTTCATTGGTAAGAGACTCGCTTTTCCGATAATTTAAAATTACGTTAGAAATACATGGGCGAAGTTTGGTTTACAAAATTTTATGCTTTATAATGGTTTTTCTTTTTCTTTTGTTTCAATTTGAAACCAAAGAGGGTATGAAAAGGGTGTTGGAAGAAGGTCCATGGTTGATACGATTGGTGCTTATCTTTTTGAATATTTGGACTCCGAACACTAAACTTACAAAAGATGATATAACTTTAGCTCCTATTTGGGTTAAACTCCATAATATTCCTGTTGTTGCGTATTCTGAGGTGGTCTTAGTTTGATTACAATACAAATTGGCCGTCCTACCATGCTTGATTCCTACACGAGTACGATGTGCCATGTACGATGTGCCTTAAGTCGTGGGGTCGTAATTCCTATTGTAGGGCCCTTGTAGAAGTGTCGTCAAAGGAAGCGTTACTTGAATCTCTTGTGGTTGTTATCCCTTACCCTAATGGGTCATGTCATTAATTGGAAAAAATTGATATTGAATATGAGTGTAAGCCACCAAGATGTGAGACTTGTAAAGTATTTGATCAAAATGATGATGGATGTCCTAAAAGAGTGAACCCGGTTGTGAAAGATAAATCGTTGGTTGATGAAGAGGGTTTCATTGAAGCTTATAAGATGAAAGGATAAGGTAAGCTTCATGGTACTAATCGTCAGGTTGATGGGATTCGTTTTCAAAATCCTAAAGTTTCCTAGTACTATAGGCCAGTTACTAAGCCAAAGAATGGAGGAGCATCGACTTCTAAGCCTTATGTCCAATCTAATACATGTTCTCCAATGGTTAATGTAGGTTCTACTTTTTGTAACGAACCTACTATTGATCCTACTAGTAGTACGACTCAATCCCAAGATGACCAAGGTAAGAATAATAATTGGGTGGATCATATCAACCTTGTTGATTCGAAGAACAATTTTGATGTGCTTACGGAACAAGATTCGGTTTTGGAACCTGTGCTGGGATTGTCAAGTGCTGGGATTTACCCGATTACCTTGGGGCTTTGAGCATGGCTTTTAGCCGTGGCATTGAGAGGGGAATTCAAGACGGGCTTGTTGCTGGCCATCATCATGGCAAGAAGGCACGGAACTTTCAGATGTAGAAGCCTACAATCCTTCCGTCGAAGCCGATTACGAGGATGCCCTTCAGAAGCTTTGTGAAGTTCAATTTCCCTTGTTGTCCTCTTTGGAAGCTCTTAAAGATGCGGGCATCAAAGATATTATGGGTCTTCTTTACCCTAAGTCATCTGTCTGCTGGGACTTCTCGTATTGTTGCTTCTCGAACTTGTCTAGAGCGGCTGACCGTTCCTATTCACCATTCGGGGAATCCCACCTTTGTAGATGAATCTTCCTTGCATGCTTATGTAAATGCTTGTTTTCAAAGGGCTAGGAAGATAAGGGAAGGTACCACTCATGATTGGTCAGCTCTCGCGGATATATGGGATTCCTTGATTAATCCCTTCTCCGTGAAGTCTTTTCGCTTTGTCGGTTCCTCCTTTTTGTTCCTCTTTCCGTATTTGATTATGAGGTGTCAAGTCGGCTTGATCGAGGTGATGGTGTTGATGATACAACTATAGGTACTTTTGAGCAACCCGGGCGGGCCCCTTCTTGGAATCGAATCCTTCCGACCAAGCTTAGTTTGATCTTTATTGTATTTTGTATAACACTTTTTGTTTTACCGGTTTATGGCCATGTATGTACGGCATTTTTGTATTTAGAATTTGTTTCTAGTGTATGTACATTATTTTAACTTCACACTGGTGTGTTTATTACAATAGTCTTATTTTAATATTTGTGGGTTATTGATGCAGGTTTTACTGACCAGATTTTAATATTTATAATGTCTCGTTATACCTATGGTCTACCCTAATGCACTAATGGGAAGTGTACCCGATCGTGTGTAGTGTAGTATTCGTTAAAACCGAGGTTGTCCCAAGAGCTATGTGAGCGGATTCTAATTAAGTCTAGGTGTCATAGATTTTAATTGGTTTTATGATTAATTAACTACTAAAGCAAGAAATGTAAGAAGGCAAATAAAGGCGAGGGTTGTGATCAATAGAGGAGAAGTGTGCTAACCTATTTAGTCATCTTATCATGTTAAGTTCACGTTTAATTACTTCCAATTGCTTCAAGTGGGGGTTTAAGTCGCTAGGACAACATTTGGTCAGTTCGTCCTAACATATCAGCAAAGGTTTCCACCGGAGATCAAGCTACTACACTTGAAAGTTCAGTTGGTTTTAGTCCCCTAAGCCAAGTCATTAAGTTCTGCTACATGCAAGATTCATAACAATCAGTGCTCGGTCGCTAGCATCTTAAACACACATCCCTAACTTCTTAAGTTCATCCAAACGGTAGGTGATCAGTTGGTCAAATCGCACAAGCAAATAAGGGTTGTCAGTTGGTCAATTCTTACCCTTCCCACTCAGTCTAGCTAATTAGGGTCAGTTGGTCATATCTCCTAATCAACTAGACACTACCGCCATTCAAAATTACAGAAACAAGGGTAGCTACCAACAAACTATGCATGCATACACTAGAAACAATTATACGGAAGCAATGTAAACATAAACAAAACAATTAAGAAATCATAACTAGGCTAGCACCAGAGGTGCTTAGCCGCTCATATTAACAGAAACAATTGATTCAATGTTTAACATATTGAAATACATGAATTGAAAGTAAAAGAAATGATAAATTGCTAATGCTTATCGTTAGGAAGTGATTTCTTCCTTGAGATGGCTCAGATGCTCCTCGAGATCCGCCTTGACCTCCCACCCACGCTCTATTCTTTTTGTGTGGAGTGAATGATGAGAAATACTGAATTTTGGGCGGTATTTATAGGCGGATCTGTTACTGGCGTAACTCAGTTGAGAGTTACGCCGTAACATCCATTTCTTCGTATTTTGCTCTAGAAAAGCTGGTTACGGCGTAACATCAGGAATGAGTTACGCCGTATCTTCAAAAAATCATGGTTACGCCGTATTTGAGGAAAGAGTTACGGCGTAGCATGCAGCAGCGCGGAACATCATTTGACCTAATTAGTTACGGCGTAATCCTAGGATGGAGTTACGTCGTAATCTTCAGTTGAGTTGGTTTTCTGAGTCACGCTTCTTTTACGGCGTAATGTGAGAGAAGAGTTACGCCGTAATTACTTCAAAATAGGCATACTATCATATATCTTCAATAAACTCTCCAAATCCGCGTTTCGTTAGCTCCGATGCTCGTAAATTACCTGAAAGTGAAATATAGAGGAAAACAAGCGTAAATCCATATAAATGATATAAAATACGAGCATTATCGGGGGAAATTGACACTTAATATTCAAGACTATTTGATGTTATCAAATATCCCCCTAGTTGAACTTTACTTGCCCTCAAGTAGACCTTATTAGATAGATTCCTAAAAAGATATCTCCCATTACCTGGAAAATATAAGTTTACATATCCCTTATTCTTGAATAAAACAATGCCGAACACCTCACGAAATGGGAACAAAACACTCAAATCTCTCAACTATTCTAAGTGTCAATTTCGGGTGATCACTCAATGCACAACATAGCATGTATTCTATCATAAGTTTGGCGGTTACACAAATCTCTACCACTAGAGTTAAGGACTAAACATTTCTTGAAGGCAATATGGGTAGACACGACAAAGGTTAAGGGTGAGTCGTCATTACTAACATGTCACGGCGAAGTGGACAAAATCAATGATACATGACCAAATCCATGGCCACGACACCAAAGATTGCTCGCTGCATCACCTAGACATGCTTCATGACTAAAGGGTAGGATAAGACATGGGATAAAATTGGTGTAAAATAAAATCAAGCAAATAGTCTAAATTTATAACCAAGTTATCACCACTTACCGTTCATCCAAAGCTTAAGTTTCAAAGCTAAGAAACCGGATCATGATAATACCAGGTAGATGTGCCATTAGAGGACGTCATGATGGGCACATTACCAACTCCATTCTTCAAATGTGGCCGAGGTGGCCTCCTCGATACTAAATCTATAATGAGCTCATAAACATAGTGCTTATAACTTCGCACTTTACAATCAACAAATAACTATAACTATTTTTTTTAACTACTAAACATAACATCCCCCCACTTGAGATGAACAATATGAGAATTTGGGGGGTCTTCAATGATCTTCAAAAATATGTCGTCGACGAAAGCGTGATTCCCGAACCTTTCCACTTGAACCTTGAACTTAGGCAAATAAGGACTTCCCAATTACAAATAATGATTACATGGTAGGCTAAGGTGTATGGGTGTAACGAAACAATATGTAGGGTGAAAAAAATGAAAGGAATGGCCCAGATGGGTGTATCTAGGGGTATCTTACACTAAAGGTGAGTGCAACAAAGGGTTTAACATGGGGGTCGAGAAGTTGAGGTGACTAATCGATAGACACACAATGATAGGCTATTTGGGTGATAATCCTATAATATTGCCTTCTTAAACTGAAAAGTCTAAATACATCAAGCTAACTCAACATACCTCGTCTATGGTCTCGAAATGATGTAAATCCCAAGTTCTAAAGTTTACAAGCTACCGGCACACTCATAATTTGGTGGATTTGGGGTAAATAATTGGAAACGGATAAGGCTAATCTCACCATATAAAATCAAGGGTTATAATGTGCTCGACTAAGGTCTAATCTAGTTAGGTTAAGAAAAACATGTCAAAATTAAAAAAGGCTTAATTTTTCAAAATAAACTAGAAAAACGAGGGCAAAAAAAAGTTCAAGATATAATTCTACTCCCGTCCCCCCACTTGAAATGTACAAAGTCCCTTTTGTACTAAACTTTAAATAAAGGTGAAGAGAAAAGTAGAATTAGAGTGAGAACTTCCCTGAAATTTGCTCCAAAAAGAAAGAATGCCCACGAAAAGAATCTTTCCTTTGCATAAGCATCCACGAGCAAACTTCAATCCCTGAAATCACACTACCAACAAGCATAATTCTAAAAGAGAAAAGAAAACAAAAGAAACCTAACTCACTTTTGTAGGAATCACGGTCGATTTAGCATATGCAAGAAGTTTTTAAACCACTTGGTGTCCCAAGTGGGCGAGTGTAGTCTCGTGAGGGCTTACAGGGAACATACCCACAAAGTTTATTTAAAAACTAATACAAGGTTATTGTGTTTAAAAAGAAAGAGTTATTACAGAGGATAGTTACGTCGTAACTCCTATAAGGAGTTACACCGTAATTAATGAAAAACCTGGCAGACGCTACAAGAGTGTAGCTACAGCATAACCATTGCATGGGATTACGCCATAATTGGTAATGCTTTGAGAATAACTACTGAAAAAAGTATGTTATGGCATAACCATATGAATAAGTTACGCCAGAATCGTGGATGAATCGGTCCTCGCTCAAAGATGTCGCAACAACTTTCTCCGTTTTCCTGCAAAAATGGTTAAAAACACAAAACCCAAACGAAATGAAAATAAAACAAATGAAAGGGATAATTTGTTTTGTCTCCCGAAAGAGCACTTTTCTTTATTTACGAGTCTTTAAGTTAGATTTAAAGCCTCGGGGCTTTATGGTGGCCTTTGGACATCTTCCTCCTTAGCTGCTTTTTTGTTAGAGGATGGCTGGTCCCAAACACATGGAGGAATACACGTAGTCAAGGAGTTTCGATTTTCTTGTAAAAAATTAGCTTTCGCCCATTCGTAGCGAAATATAGACTCGACTTCCCATTTTAGCTTGACAGCCCCAAACTTCACTTTAACCCAATTTTCGAATGGGATTCCCTTGTATCCGACCTTCATTCTCCTTTCTTCATCAAAACATGCCCATTCCTTGCATTTGAGCCAGTTAGGATCGGGGAATTCTCCTCCATTGTAAATCTTCCTGTTGGGATCGCACGTAGGCCATGCTCTAGTGAATTCATCAGACATTATAGCCGGTTCACAAAAATGAAGGGTCCAATCAACCTCAGCGAACCAATCGGTCATAATATCGTGTCCTTGAAACCAATGTTCCTTGATCAGTTTTTCGTCTTCCCAGCACCACCAAACTTTCGCTTCTCTTTATCCATCTAATGAAAAATGTCCTCCTCCATTGCATCGCTTGAGAAACAAAGAACATGTTGGCAATGTTAATTTAGAACCCTTAATCAAAGAAATTTCGGGAGCACAACAATGAAGTTTTCCCGCACCAACAATATCGTGCACGGAAGGTCGGACTTCATCATCTTCTTCCTCGCTATTGTCTTCATCACTAGACTCGGTTCCCAAAATGGCCAAAATAAGATGGAGGAAAATTATCGAACAGTTAACTTGTACCTCCTTGGAAACTTCATTTGTTACAACTTCATCCGTTCATGGCACAAAGTATCGTCCATTTTAAATACTACTCTCTCGTCATAATATCCCAATGAGAGTTCCTTTTCCAAAACCTTGATCCTGGCTTGTGATGAGGCAAGGAAAGGTCTACCAAGAATTAAGTGTTCCCTCGGGGTTTTCCCCATGTCGATAACCACAAACTCGGATGCAAAAAACGAACCTATCGACCTTGACAAAAACACCACCATTGATCCCAAGAGGGGTTGCTTTGGTCATGTTAGCCATCTCAATCGCCATGTCTATTTTCCAAAGACGGATTAATCTAAGTTTCAAAAATATTGAGAGTGGCATGATGTTTATGCTAGACCCAAGATCTGCTAATCCCAATAGATCATGATTCCCCACTGAACATGGAAGGACGAACCCATTTGCGTAAACATCTTTAATTGAAAGTACCCCGACTTCTTACCTATTTTTGTTTTCTAATTCCTGGTTACGCCGTAACTCATTAGGATAGTTACGGCGTAACTGCAAACTATTGTCGACAGTCGCAACATCTAAATTTTTGGTTGGAGAATGAAATTTTTCTCTAACTAACCTTTAATCATTATCAGCAAAAACGGCCTTACATACCACCATAGGTTTGATCCCCTCAGGTTCAGTGTCATTCTTCTCTATCTTTGCACTAAGTTTCTCCACCATAGCTTCTAGGTTTTTTAGGGTTGTGTCGTTATTGGAGAGGCTTCTATTTGTGTTTTCCTGCAAATCTTTGAGCCATTTATCTTGTTCTTTTTGCTTTTGGGCTGAGGTTCCAATGAATTGGTTAATGGTCTCTTCAATGCTGGGCCTTCTTTCTCCATAAGGCCCACGGTTGTAATTTCCAGAAGGTCCTCCACAATATCCGTTACTATTCCGATTATCCCCATAAAATGGTCGATTTTCTCAATATTTAGCTTCTTCAACTGTGCTATCTTTGTCAATGTTAGGACAATTTTTGGCGAGATGTCCTCCTCCACAGCTTTCGGAACCTACTTGGATGGCATGAACACATTCTCTGAGATTGAGCATATCCCGACCAAGATTTTCAATTTTGCTACTGATGGCTGCAATTCCATCAAGATTTTTGCTGAGGTTTCTCTTGCTTCCTCCATCGTGTCACTTTTGGGAATGATCGGCCATTTTTAGGATGGCTTCAATGGTAAGAGTAGGAATCATGCTCGGAATTGGTCCTTGGTAGTCCAGAACCTGTCTTGTAGTTATGTTGACACCTTTGTAAAAGATTTTGACCTTTTGCTGGCAGTTAAGGTCATGAGTAGGACACTTGTAGAGAGATCGTTGTATCATCCCAAGCTTGATACAACGCTTCATCATCATCTTGTTTGAAATTATGGATCTCCATGAGCTAATTAGATATCTTTGAAGGAGGATAATATCTTTGGATGAAGTGCTTTTAGTAGAGCCCATGTATCAATTGCCCGTGCGGCAACCTTCGATCCATCTTCTCGCTCCCTAGTAAGAGTCATAGGAACACGTAGCATAACAAATACGTTATGTGAAACACCAAGAATGTTGAAAAGGCTTGATATGTACAAGACATTCTCAACGTGTTCATACGCATCTTCGTCCCTGTTTCCTGAGAAAGGGTTAGCACGAAGCTCCCTCATAAACTGATCCTTAATCTCGAAACGGACATTAGCTCCAATTGCCAGTCTTACAAGCCCCGAACCCTTGTTCTTCTCTTGTCAATGCCAAATATTCCTCAAGAGTGAGGTCATCAATGTTAACAACTTCCATGGTACCTGAAACTTGAACAAGATCATGAGAAATTGAGAAAATTTAAAACAAAACAAAATGAAAGACTTAACGAAAATCCTAATATAACTCCCCGTAAGCGCCAAAAACTTGATGCGGAGTTTTATTGACCAATTTTAATATTTATAATGTCTCGTTATACCTATGGTCTATCCTAATGCACTAACGGGCAGTGTACCCGATCGTGTGTAGTGTAGTATTCGGTAAAACCAAGGTCGTCCCAAGAGCTATGTGAGCGAATTCTAATTAAGTCTAGGTGTCACAGATTTTAATTGGTTTTAAGATTAATTAACTACTAAAGCAAGAAATGCAAGAAGGCAAATAAAGGCGAGGGTTGTGATAAATAGAGGAGAAGTGTGCTAACCTAGTTAGTTATCCTATCATTTTAATTTCACGTTTAATTACTTCCAATTTCTTCAAGTGGGGGTTTGGCCACTAGGACATCATTTGGTCAGTTCGTCCTAACCTATCAACAAAGGTTTCCACCGAAGATCAAGCTACTACCCTTGAAAGTCCAGCTGTTTTTAGTCCCCTAAGCCAAGTCGTTAAGTTCCGCTGCATGCAAGATTCATAACAATGAGTGCCCGGGCGCTAGCATCTTAAACACTCATCCCTAACTTCTTAAGTTCATCCAAAAGGTAGGTGATCAGTTGGTCAAATTGCACAAGCAAATAAGGGTCGTCAGTTGGTCAATTCTTACCCTTCCCACACAGTCTACCTAATTAGGGTCAGTTGGTCATATCTCCTAAGCAACTAGACACTACCGCCATTCAAAACTACCGAAACAAAGGTAGCTACCAACAAACTATGCATGCATACACTAGAAACAATTATACGTAAGCAATGTAAACATAAACAAAACAATTAGGGAATCATAACTAGGCTAGCACCAGAGGTGCTTAGCTGCTCATATTAATTGAAACAATCGGTTCAATGTTTAACATATTGAAAAACATGAATTGAAAGTAAAATAAATGATAAATTGCTAATGCTTATCGTTAGGGAGTGATTTCTTCCTTGGAGATGGCTCCGTATGCTCCTCGAGATCTGCCTTCAGCCTCCTATCCATGTTCTCTGCTTTTGTGTGTAGAGTGAATGATGAGAAATGCAGAATTTTGGGCGGTATTTATAGGCCAAATCTGGTTACGGTGTAACTTAAGTTGAGAGTTACGCCGTAACATCCATTTCTTCGTATTTTGCTATGGAAAAACTGGTTACGGCGTAACATCAAGAATGAGTTACGCTGTATCTTCATTAAATCATGGTTACGCCGTATTTGAGGAAAGAGTTACGGCGTAGCTTGCAGCGGCGTGGAACATCATTTCACCTAATTAGTTACGGCGTAATCCTAGGATGGAGTTACACCGTAATCTTCGATTGAGTTGGTTTTCGGGTCACGCTCACATTGCAGAATGTGAGAGAGAGTTACCGTAATCACTTCAAAATACGATACTATCATATATCTTCAATAAACTCTCCAAATCCGCTGCCTCATTAGCTCCAATGCTCGTAAATATAGAGGAAAACAAGCGTAAATCCATATAAATGATATTAAATACGAGCATTATCGGGGGAAATTGACACTTAATATGCAGGACTATTTGATGTTATCAGTTATTCTCCCGATATTGGACTTGCAACATCTCTTACGTATCTTGAGTGACTTTTGAGGTTACTCAGCCTATTGTTATTAGGAATAACACTTTATGGGTCAGGCCCAAATGTATGCGCGTCTTATTTACATGTACTGTAACTTCTTTTTATAGTAAAAAAGGAACGATTAAAAAATTTTAAAGTAAAAGTTGGTGAAGGTAGCTAATCTTCACATTTTTCATTCATAATTATAGAAACATTACAATATACACTAGAACAAAAAGTGGATTTGGCCACACAGAATATGTGTGACGATATACATATAGTCACACATGATTTTTCTACCGTGCGATTAAAGGTGCCGCGACCATAGGTACTCTATGGTCACGTGTTTGACTTTTTTAGTCTCTATTGCAAAAGAGTAACCAAAATCGTAACATGCGTGACTAATTAGGTACAAATTTTGTTGGATTAATCCGTATTAGTGACCATAAACACCGTATAGTCACACAAAGCATGTTTCTTTGGGTATTTAGTCACATACAATTAAGCATAAAGTGGCCAAAAGTGTTAATAAGTGTGACCATATGTTGTTTAAGGTGAAGAAATATGTCTTTTGTGTGAATATTGATCATCCAATGGCCACTTGAATTTTATGTTTGTGTGGCCTTTGTAACATTTAGTCACACAAAGCATGTTTGTTTTGTGTATTTAGTCACATACAATTAATCATAAAGTGGCCAAACGTGTTAATAAGTGTGACCATATGGTGTTTAAAGTGAAGAAACGTGTATTTTGTGTGACTATTGATCATCCAATGGCCACATGAATTTTATGTTTGTGTGGCATTTTCTAACATTTAGTCACACAAATCATGTTTGTTTTGGGTATTTAGTCAGATACAATTAACCATAAAGTGGCTAAAAGTGTTAATAAGTGTGACCATATGGTGTTTAAAGTGAAGAAATGTGTGTTTTGTGTGACTATTGATCATCTAATGGCCACATGAATTTTATGTTTGTGTGGCCTTTTCTAACATTTAGTCACACAAATCATGTTTGTTTTGGGTATTTAGTCACATACAATTAACCATAAAGTGGCTAAAAGTGTTAATAAGTGTGACCATATGGTGTTTAAAGTGAAGAAATGTGTGTTTTGTGTGACTATTTATCATCCAATGGCCACTTGAATTTTATGTTTGTGTGGCCTTTTGTAACATTTAGTCACACAAAGCATATTTCTTTTGGGTATTTAGTCACATACAATTAATCATAAAGTGGCTAAAAATGTTAATAAGTGTGACCATATAGTGTTTAAAGTGAAGAAATGTGTATTTTTTGTGACTATTGATCATCCAATGGCCACATGAATATTATGTTTGTGTGGCCTTTTCTAGCATTTAGTCACACAAAGCATGTTTGTTTTGGGTATTTAGTCACATACAATTAATAATAAAGTGGCTAAAAGTGTTAATAAGTGTGACCATATGGTGTTTAAAGTGAATAAATGTGTATTTTGTGTGACTATTGATCATCCAATGGCCACATGAATTTTATGTTTGTGTGGCCTTTTCTAACATTTAGTCACACAAAGCATGTTTGGTTTGGGTATTTAGTCACATACAATTAATCATAAAGTGGCCAAAAGTGTTAATAAGTGTGATCATATGTTGTTTAAAGTGAAGAAATGTGTATTTTGTGTGACTATTGTTTATCCAATTGTCACATGAATTTTTATTGTGTGGCCTTTTGTAATATTTAGTCACAGAAATCATGTTTGTTTTGGGTATTTAGTCACATACTATTAAGCATAAAGTGACCAAAATTATTAATAAGTGTGACGATATGTCGCTTTTAAGTGAATAAATGTGTATTTTGTGTGACTATTGATCATCCAATTGTCACATGAATTTTATTGTGTGGCCTTTTGTAATATTTAGTCACACAACTAATTAAGCAAACAAAGGACCAAAAGTGTTAATAAGTGTGACTATATATATTTTTAGTCACATTTAAGAAATCAATATATTTCAAAACAAATTCAAATATATATCAAAACAAATTCAAATACAATAAAATTGGAATGTATATAACTAAACCAAATATAAAATTCATATATAACTCTATACCCTAGGACCTCCTTTTATATACCAAGGAGTCCTAGTCGGCTTACAATACTTTCATAAGTACCTATAATCTTTTCCCTAAACAACTAATACATATCATATAAGCTGTACTAACTATATGAACCAACAGTACTAACTTATAACTAACAATTGTAACTAGTACACTAGCAGTAATAACTTCAAACAGTGAGCAGTCTTAACTGTGTACTAGAAGTACTAGCATGTTTGTGTGGCCTTTTCCTCATCATCGACACTAAAAGAGCCTCGATTTTCATGGTCAACATTCTCCAAAAACACTCTTGTCAGCTTCAACTTGAGGATTTTGGCCAAACTTTACGATATCGCCCACAATGTTCTGCTCCCATAACATAAGCCAACATTTTAGAGCATTCATGAAACAAAGTAATTAAGCATAAAGATGAGTCTTAATGCACCAATGTGTTTTCTGGGTCAGATTTCTCACCACATTAACGGTGAATTTATGGTTTGGGATGTGAATCGCCTCACGGTTATCACCTCTTATTATTTTTGGGGACCACTAACCTACATGCTATAGCAAGCAACAAAATATATGAATTAGATCACCTAAGAAAGACATAGACAATGGCAGAATGGGCAACGGTCAGAATGGTTCGTGTCATATTGAGCTGTTTTTAATTCGGTTTGGGTTTAGGTGGGTCGGCTACAACATTTTTTGTTCCATTATATGCTACAAGTAACTGATGAATTGTATATGATTAGAATACTAATTAACAAGAAATTCATATGTTTTCTTAATAAGGCAATTTAAGACGTTATATGCAATTTTAATACACTTCAGACCACTCTTACATCTTAACCCGTTCTGTTCTTAAGGATTACCAGTTTGGCAAGTTTGAGTACTATAGAGCTCATTTCTAAGTAAAAGGGAGAAAACTGCTACCTATGGTGTAACTATTATGCTACTCAAGGTCAGCAGCCTTCTATCTAGACGCTGCACAGAGTTAAAAAGACCATGAATGACACACTTGCATAACTGTTTTAAACATAACCTTCAAAGAAAGCTGTTTATTACTCTTATTTTAGATTAAGATAAGAGAGCAATGGAGCAAGAACACAAGGATCTACAAATGCATTGATGCAATTAAATCTGTTGGTTGAGAAGTATACCTCAACTGTGCTAAAGACTTCATATCCGTCGAGTTTTGTTTGAATCCATTCACTTAGTACGAATGGTCTTGTTGCATGGATCATTACACTTGACAGGAAATTTGTAAATATCTACATGGAAATTATGTTTGAAAACCATTATTCACAATAGAAGTCTTAATTGGAAATAAACAAGAAGTCTTAAATTTTATGAGGTAGTACATCACGACCTACAAGTGTAAGCAATACAGTACCAAGACCTCCATCTATGACCCATTTCTAAGTAGAGAAACCCAGAAACTCCGTGAATAATGAAATAGATGCAACCCACACTGCAAGTAACTTTTGCGAACAACCTTATATGCCATTTCTTTTGGCCGCGCCTACATGTGTAGCCTAAAAACAGGTTTAATGGTTGGAATACTATTAATGAGGGAAAAGTACAAGAAATGTTTACCTTTATATTACCTTGTTGATGGTGACAACGTTTATAGCTTTGTATGTTTATATCTCATTTAAGTTTAATGCAACAATTAGCTAACCACTGTTAGAACCAATCTGTCGTTGGCGGTCACCAAACAGAGAAGGCCACACCATCAAGAAGCCTCATCAAGAATAATCGCTGTAGCAATAAATGGCAATCGTCACCCAACTGCAATCATCATCAAGCCTGCATGAGTGGCAACCTATGAGCTTTCAAAGTCAAAGAAAATCATACAATACATTTGCTAGTTTTAAAATTCAAGCCCAAACACCCTTAAAACAGATTCACCGCTACCGATCATACTGGAAATAATCGTAACAAATATAAGTCTTACACGGTAATGTTTGAAAATCATCCAAGAGGGTCCTTCAATGCTACTGATGGTGAAAGTTGTTCAAGATTTTGTACATGCACAATGAAATAAATAAATATAAATACTAAAAAAAATAGACATTGTCTATAATGACAGAAATACCAACAATTCACGACTGCATAAACAATATATTATGTGTTCATACAATTAGAAGAACAAGCAACTAAAATTGGAGAGTTTTAAACAATGCCCATTAATATGTATGTTTTTTACTTTTTGTACATTTAAGATGAATGGTTATTTTTTTATTGAAGTTGTCCTTGTTATCTACGTAACTGTAAGCGCCTTCTATCCACATGAGATTCTTCGATATACTAATACTCATGTCATTCTAATACTTAACTATCTCAACAGTAACAGTTAGATACAATATGTATCTCAAAGCTATGTTGCTTCATAATCTTTTACACACCATAAATGGTGGTGTGGAATGAAACCATTAAACTTGCTAAAAAAACATCACATAAAACTTATTATCATTTACATTTTACTGATATAATGTTTTAGTGGCTACAGTAAGGTGTTCCTTCTTTTATGCTTCATAGTTTTGGCAACATGACTTGACCTGTTGTAAAATTAAAAATTGCCTAATTAAGTGATGAACACATATTTCTTATCCATAGCCTATATATATATATATATATATTCAAGTGATATATCTTTAAGCCATCTAAACCAAAGAATCCCATTAATCCCTTAAAGTCTCAAACTTTAGTGATCATCTTTGCACAAAAATAGCGTATTTTAGTACTGATAAGTCATGCGCACTTTGGGCAAGGCTTTCCAAATTTATCGCCAGCGGATCTCGTAAATTTCTTACGAAACCCAGCACCATATCAAAACAAAAATTAGAACCCACAATACAAATCGGATTTCGCTTAAATATCTAATAACCAAATATGAGTTGTACCAGTGCCCACAAGATGTCGTGACTGGTTCAAAACAGATTTCCAAACAACTGCCAAAACAAACAAATTTAAGAAAATCCCATTTTACCTTTTAAGCAAAAAGAACAAAACCGAATAACACTTACTGCACAATAGAGCTCTTCACGAAGCCGATCAATACACGGAATCACACCACTTCCCAACCCTGATTCATTCACTTTCTCATCCTTTTTACTAACAACTTTCGAGTCAATCTCCTCTTCTTTCTTTTCTTCTAAAATTCCTATTAACCCATTACACCAAAATAAAAGTTACTACTTTTTCCAAAACTCAACGAATAAAACTTAAATAATCAAAAGACAAAAAGTTAAAACCAACAAACCTTTTTTCGACCCTCATCCGAAAGAAGATCAAGTCCGCCCAAATTTCAAACGGATCGGATTGTCTCTTCATTTTAGGATCACGATCAGCGATCTTCGACAACTAGGGACGCCAATAAAAGCGTTTCTTCATCCCAACCAGCCATCGCAACCACAGATCTAAACCCAGGACTGAAAATAGAATTCCCCTTTTCTTCATTTTTGGGTTGTTTCGCTTTCGCTTCTTCCTCCACCAATTTTGGATATTCTATTGTGTGTGTGTGTGTGTGTTTGGGTTAGAGAGAGAATATGTGAATAACTGGTTGTTTTGTTTTTTTTTTATTAGAAGAATGATAAGAGAACGGCTGAATGTCAGGGTTTTTGTTCAATTGAAACTCAAAAGAGGGAAAAGTGAAAAGTATCTTCCCGCTAAGGAATCTCAAAATTTTTGGGAAATACAAATTATGAAGATGATGTGAGATCCGAGATAAAAGATGGGTAGAGGGGCAATTTGATTTGGGGGAAAAATTTTATGGCTAATGAAAAGTTGAGAGGAAATTTTATTTTGCGAAAAACTAATCATGGACATGTTAAATATTACATATACATTTAATACATGAAATATCTTAATCTTTGTTTTTATTAGGGGCGGAAATGATCCGAGCCACTCATGAAAGCTCGTGGATCATATCAAGAAAAGCTTGAATGAGTCGAGCTTAAACGAGCACGAGCTCGAGCCTAAGTTGCAGCTCATCTATCAATCGGGCTCGAGCCTGAGTTTTACATACAAAATTTGATTGGGCTCACGAGCCTAAATGACACTATGATATTTTACATATTAAACATAAATAAAATGTTATGCATTTGTATTATAGGTGAACTTATTAACAAGCTCGATAACAAGCTTATTAACAAGCTCAAAATAGATATATTACGAGCCAAGCTCGAGCCAACTAGAGTTCGCTCAAGCTAATTTTATCGAGCTTTGAGCTCAAACTCAAGCCTATCAAATGAACTCGAAATGTTTAATGAGTTGAGCTCAACCTTATATAAGTTCGACTCAAGTTATTGTTGAATTTTCGAGCTTGTAAGTGATGCATACTAAGTGTAAATACTTATTTAGGAATGTATCGAGCTTTTCGTTTAATTCAATCGAATTCGATTCTTAGGTTATATTTCAATTTTAATTTGTGTAAGAAACACATTTTTACAAATAAATTGAGCTTTTGAGTCAAGCTCGCCGAGTTCAAACTTTTCGATCCCGGATAACATGATTGGGAGGTCCTGGATACTTGCTTCTTAGTGTTCATTACAAACGGTATACACTACCAAGCCGGTGCAACCCATGCATGACCGCCTTTAATAACTTCAAATATAATTCATATAACCTCCGAACTATAACTATACACCTACCAAGCCGAACTATCAGTGGCCACATTCATTAATGGGTATTACATCATATGGGTCATATGCATTGGGTTATAGTTGCTTAGAGTGTCATGTTACGAGACATCCATGATTGTTGACAATGGGTGATTAACATGGGTAATGGGTCATGTGCATTGGGTTGTAGTGGCTATAGTGTCATGTTATCGACCAATACATGACTGGTGATCGACAATGGGTAATTAAGGGTTTTGTAAACTAAGACAAATACTATACAACATTTTTATACGCTTTGTATTTTTTTTTTTACGCTTTTATCCGCTTTGTAACGTTTTCGTCCCTTTGACCATTCAATCGATTTTGACCGATCTCGCTAGTTTTCAATCGATTTTGACAATTTTGATGATTTCACTTGATTTAGACCGACTACGACCGATTATGCACTAATTTCGACTTTTCAATCGATTTCATCCATTTTTGAACGTTTTGGAAATTTTATCTCGCTTTTATATGTTTTGATGAGTGTCAAATACTCATCATTTTGTACCATTTAAACCGCAAAACATCCGAAACACTCGTAAATGCATCAAATGATAAAAATATCACAAATAAGTGTTTTATGTGTTTTAAATGCAAAATATCAAAATCGATGAAAACGATCAAGTTTGCATAATTGGCGCTTTAGTCCCCAAGTTTCAAAAATTGTCAAATTCATTCCTCGTAATTCAAAATAAAGAAAATGTTATTTAAAGTCCCTAGGGATTCATGAGTTGTCAAATTTGATCTTTGAAATTTAAAATTGCAAAATGACAACTTTAGTCCCTCAACTTTGAAAAATAATCAAAATTAGTCCTTGTACTATTCATATTTGGCAGGAATGGTCCTTGTGATAACTTTGGATTGTTGGCAGGTTCAGCCCCTCAAAAACAGAAAATTACATCAATGGTCCTTGTGTATTAAACAAACCAAATGGACCCCTTGTAATATTAAAACCCCAGCCAAAATAAAAAAGAACCCCTGTCAAACCTGTGACCCCCCATTTTGACCCCCCTTTATTAATATCAAATGGTCAAAATAAGTCAAACCCGCCAAATACCAGGCCTACTGTTCATCTCCCTCACCCCTCTCTGCAAACCAAAACCAGGGTGGTTTTCCACCACCTCACCACCTTTCCACCTCACTGCCTAATCTCTCCAGCTCATCCCCCCTCCTCACAACATAGCCTACAATACAATTAATGCATTCCCATCACAAAACTTCCACTGTTACACTCACAAACCTGATTTTTGCACCAAATATCCACAACTTAGCTACTAAACCTTTCTTTCTTGTCTCCTCCACCAATACAACCATCCAAAGTGCATTAATTGCAAAATTTCGGCTGCAAGTTATATAAACTACTTTTGGCGCCAAATTTCATTTAAATGGTTGAGATGAGTTTGACTGAATCAATGGCCAAGATTGTTGATGGGAAATGATCAGAAGCATGTGGAGAGTCCAAAAAGTCTATAAAGAAAGCAGAAGAAGCAGAGGAGAAAATATCTAGTGTAATCTTATTTTATGTATGTCGTTTTAATAATTTAAACTTTCCAGTGTTTGTTTAAGCTTTTAAGCTTTGAATTAAGTAATCTGAGTGTATTATAAATCCTTTTCAATAAGCAATTTCAAGTTTCCTGTTTGATTTCAGTTTATGCAATTTTTACCTTAAAATTCTCAATATAGCTAAATGTTGTTGTTAGTTGTTGTTAAGGACTGAATAAGCCCATATAAGCTCCTAGAAATCTTATTTAAGCTTTTAGTAACCTTAAAATTCAGTTTAGAAGCAAAAAGCAAAAATACAAGAAAATACAAAAAAAATCAGTCAAAAATCAAAAATCACAAGAAATGATAATCACAGCTGGAGCAGGGTTAATAATGGATTGCCCTTTGGTTTAGAGCTTTTTGGGAAGCTATAGGATATGTTCTCAGTCCTTGGTTCTCATTTTTCACTTGGAATCATCTTGTAAGCCTTTGTTCCATTTTTATGCATTTCACTGTTCAAGTGTTAATTAGCTTAAAGCTTTGTATCTTTATGTTTACTAGTTACAGTTAAGTGAAATTAATCAATAAATCAAGTTGTTAGTTCATTAGAATTTGTAGTTGTTAAGAATTTTATTTTGACAGTTATAAGAACATAATTATCATTCTTGATTTTTATGTTGTTATTGTTGTTGTTTAATGCTTATATAGTCTCATTAAGTGATAATATAAAGTTTTTAATCATTTGCATGGTCTAAATCTGTGAAATCTTTTGAAAAACATCAAAACAGTTTCATTAAGTGGTGTTTGGATTTGCCTTGTTCACTGTTTTAGAGAGTGTTTGAGTTGTTGCTTGTTATTGTTTTGTGTCACTTAAGTACCATATAGCTCATATAAACAAGAAAAACCAGTCCTTATTTGATTAAAAGTCAAAATTCCCTTTGATCACATCTTATTCATCAACTGTTGGATTTTTATGATCCATGATCATGATTTCATGTTCATAAGTTGTTATCATTGCTCAATCTAGTCTTAATTTACCTTAATATAACATAATCAGTTAGTATAATCAATTCAAAGTTCATAATAGTCAACCTTTTAGTTATTCTTAAAAAGTCAAAATTTTCAGTTTGGTCGATTTTGAATAAAATAGATAAATTTATATAGCACTTAATATTAGTTTTCAACATTTGAGCTTTTGGGATATCAAAATCTAGTTGCTCATCTTCCCAATAGTATTTTTATAATCTCGCTTAGCTTATTTAATGCTTATTTCTAGCTTATTTTGACCCCTTGTTTGAAAAAGTGCCTGTGGCACGCTGAGCCTATCACTTTCACAAGCTCACACAGAGCTTATTAGTTGGTCAAATCTTGTGTATCTTGGTTCTTTGGAAAGCTAACCTAGCCATCTTTAAGTCCCAAGCTTAATTTTCCATTTTGCAGCTTATTTAATAAGGCTGCACATAGCTTTTTGTTTGTCCCAATTAACTCAGTATACACTGAGTCATTACTCAGTGGTTTACCAGTTTTTTTTCAAGTTCATTATAAGCTCTCTAGTGGACACCACAGTGAGAACTTTAGCTTTTTAGGAAGCTCAGTTGGTCAACTTGCTAATTCTAGTCTTTACTTTCATTATCTAGCTTATTACAGTGCTTAAAAGTTAGCTTAAAGGTACCTAGAAAACCAAAAAAAATTGTCCTGTGCAACCAGTTAAGCTTAAGCTTATTTGGATTTTGTTAAGAGCTTATTTATAGTATTTATGCTTATTCAGTTTTCATTTTAGCTTATTAACATTTGTCTAGCCTCTTTTCAGTTACCTTTTGCTTATTGAGTAGCTTATAAGCCACTTGGCTAAACATAGTGCTTATTCATTTTTCTTGTTCACTGTTAAGAAAACATAAGCTCATTCAGAGCTTATTAGTGGATTTCATAAAAAGTTGTAGTTTTATAAATTGCTTATTATCATTAGCTTAATTAGTTTGTAAAAGAAAAAGTTAAAAAAGAAAATAAAAAATCAAAAAGCCATTGCTTGGATTCGAACCCTGGCCACCCAGCTCACCACACACACACCTTACCATTCGCCCTTGGGTCTTTGACTGGTTATGTTTTGCACGTTTTAATATATAACATGTTTTGTCTATTTAAGCTTATACGTATTATTTAGCTTATTTCTAGCTTATTAAATTAAGCTATCACACCTTTTATATTTTTCTTAGCTTGGTATTGTTAATAAGTATTTTACAAAAAAGTTTCAGATTTTTCTGAATAGTTTTAGTATTTTTAATCATTTAATTAGTCTAAAATAGTATTTAATTCATAATAAAAAATATAAAAGTCAAAAAAATATAAATCATTTTTCTAAAATTTTCTTTTGTCATATAGTAAGTAAGAAAATTGTTTTTACACTCGTAGGACTTTTATTTCACAAATTTTACGTTTTTACTTGCGCACTCGCGTAATTTTTATATATAACGCACGTTTTCATTTTAGGTTACGTTTTTAGATAATTTAGGTTTACGTTTTAATCAAAATAGTTTATTTAAGTTATTTTGTTTTATAAATTAAGAAAAACATCATTTTAAAAATAGTGATAGCGTTTATTTAATATATTTTAGCTTTTTAATTTTCTTTAATTTGCATTTAAGCCCCTGTAATTTAAAAAACTTTTTCTTTAGGTATAAATATTCCAAATTCTTCATCGATCACTATCCTTAGTGATTATTCGACATCCGAATTTGTTCAAACACCATTAATCCTCCGTGGACTTAACGACTGTGGAAACACTATACTCTCCGATCTTAATTGTATTGGTTTTAGATGGTTTTAATTTTTATTACGGTTGACCATTCACAAGTGGTTAGCTTGTGTGATAAACTTGACCGTCTGAAACCAATCGCTTTCAAGCTTTTTAACGCTTTTCCTCCGTATAAAACGTTATGAAACGCTTATTACGCTTTCGATATTTTGTACGATTTTTCGCTTTCATACGTCCTTCTTTTTTTTTTTCTTTGTTATGCTACGTTGTGTTCACTTTCATACATTTTGTAAGCCTTCATACAATTTTTTTAAGAAAACGTTAGACAATAGACAAAAACGGTCCCAGACGTACAAAAATAGTCGAAATCAAGAAAAAAAATGAACGAAAACGGTTTAAACCGTTATGATATTTTACCCTTTAAACCAAATAAGCTACAACTTATTTAGTTTTGCTAGATTCAAAATTTTAAAAGTGAAACAAATTGAAAATAAGCAGAGGGAGAAAAAGTCACAGTTTAATAAGCAACTTCTATAAGCACTCTTTAAGCTACTAGCAAAAAACAATGAAGCTTAAACTTCTATATTAAAAAGGAAATGCATTACATTAACGAATATGTTACTCTGGCAAGATGGTAACTCACTGACTTTCGTAGGGAGGTCGCAGTTCGATTCTCGCTAGTGTAACATCTTTTTATTTTCTTGCTATTTTTATTACTCAGAATATAAATTAGTCACACATTTGTGATATGTATCGAATTGTGACTACACTTAAATAATGTGTGACAAGATATGACTCTATGATTTAGACACCTAAATAAATACTTCATGTGACCATACATAACATCTTGAATTTAGTCACACAAACACTCAATGTGACTAATATCAAGGTTAATGATAAACCGTCGTAGCGTGTTTACGCCGGCCTAGGAAACTCGGTCAACGACGCCGAGGAACCTTAGTCGTTTCAAATAGGCTCCGCCGTTCTCACGCCGGCCTAGGAACCGCCGGGCACGCCACGCCGGCCTAGGAAACTTATTCACGACGCCACCTTCGTAGTTTCGAATAGGATCCGCTGCTCTACGCCGCCTAGAACCATCGGGCACGCGACGCCGACCTTAGGAAACTCGGTCACGACGCCGAGGAACCTTGGTCATTTTAATAGGCTCCGCCGTTTCACGCCGCCTAGGAACCGCTGGGGCATGTTTACGCCGGCCTAGGAAACTTATTCACGACGCCGAGGAACCTTGGTCGCCTCGGAATAGGCCACATGAATTTTATGTTTGTTTGGCCTTTATAACATTTAGTCACACAAAGCATGTTTCTTTTGGGTATTTAGTCACATTGAATTAAGCATAAAGTGGCCAAAAGTGTTAATAAGTGTGACCATATGATGTTTAAAGTGAAGAAATGTGTATTTTGTGTGACTATTGATCATCCAATGGCCACATGAACTTTATGTTTGTGTGACCTTTCTAACATTTAGTCACACAAAGCATGTTTGTTTTGGGTATTTAGTCACATACAATTAATGATAAAGTAGCTAAAAGTTCACATAATTGTGTTGTGGTCTGCTGGCTGCCAATACAAAGTTAAGTCTGCCATACCTAAGTTAAGTCTGTTTAGTATTCGTAGTTAGTTCTGTTTATGAAAAACATAATATTTTTTTGTGTGGCTATTGATCATCCAATGGCCATATCAAATTTATGTTTGTGTGGCCTTTTCTAACATTTAGTGACACAAAGAATGTTTGTTTTGGGTATTTAGTCACATACAATTAATCCTAAAGTGGCTAAAAGTGTTAATAAGTGTGACCATATGATGTTTCAAGTGAAGAAAGGTGTATTTTGTGTGACTATTGATCATCCAATGGCCACATGAAATTTATGTTTGTGTGGCCTTTCTAACATTTAGTCACACAAAGCATGTTTGTTTTGGGTATTTAGTCACATATAATTAACCATAAAGTGGCTAAAAGTGTTAATAAGTGTGACCATATGGTGTTTAAAGTGACGAAACGTGTATTTTGAGTGACTATTGATCATCCAATGGCCACATATTAAGTTACGTGACCATATGTACTGGATTTTGGCTACACTTAAATAATATGTGTGACAAACGCTTAGCGTGACCATATATGGCATTTGGTCACGGTGTTAGTAGCAATGTGACTTTATAGATTAGCTTTTGGCAAGCTAACACAAACTAAACTTTAAACACACATATTAACTTACGTGAACATATGTAATCGGATTTTGGCTACACTTAACGAATGTGTGACAAAACATTTAGTGTGACCATATATGGCTTTTGGTCACAAGTGTTCAAGTGTGTGACATATATTTGTCATCGTTTATATGTATATCATGACTAATGCTTCAACCTTACTTTTCATTTGTCACTTGTTCCAATTTCGATGTGGCTAAAGAGTTGGCAAAACATATCACCACCTTTAAATAATGTGTGACAAAACTTGACTCTATGATTTAGACACACAAAAATTACTTCATGTAACTAACGATCAAGGTTACTTGTATTTGTCACGCGCTCCAAATTCATATGTGGCTAAATGATCCAAACAAAATCACCAGATATTTTAGCCACACAATGTTCAATTATGTGGCGACATAGTTGTAATGGTCACACAATAAAAATTTTCATGTGTGACTAAATAGTAAATGTTGTGAATTTTCGTACCTTCACCACACAAATATGCGAATGTGCGGCGTTCCATTTCGACCATGCGTGACCAAACCTGCTTTTACTAGTGATATAAGAATAATTTGAATATCAACCCCTTTATGAGTCCGCAAAGGCTAGCCGCTTACATTTGATGGATATAACATCTCTTAAGATTGCAAAAGTTCCATGTTCGCGGAATTGGGTTTCATTCGCGATCTTTCAGCTTGTACGCGCTCTTTCAGCTAGTCTGTTGGCTTGTGGATGTTTAACGGAAGTGAAGTGTTGCTGGATGTGCAGTTTTTCGCACCAATCTTTGAATGGGTTGTCTCGGAATTGCTTTCTGTTGTCAGATATTATTTCTCCGGGGAGTCCAAATTTGCATACTATGTTTTCCCATACAAACTTTTTGATTTGATTTCCCATGACAGTTGCAACTGGTTTCGCTTCTATCCACTTAGTAAAGTAGTCTATTGCTACTTTGAGGAATTTCACTTTTACGGGGCCCTCCGAGAAAGGCCCAGCTACGTCGATTCCCCATTCATAGAATGGACACGGGGAGGTGATTGGAGTTAGGTTCTCTTGTGGGTTTCTTGGGACGAGTTTATGTGCTTGGAAATCTTTGCATGCTAACATCAGCTTCCGTTCATCCTTGTGCATTGTATGCCAATAGTATCCAGTTTGCAAGGCCCTAGCTACTACAGACCTTGTCCTAGCATGCATGCCTCAGGATCCTTTGTGACGTAATTTACCTAGAGGGGTCCCACGCAACGTAACCATGGTCCAAGGAAGGACTTCTTGTAAAGTGCCCCATTGATCACGGCGAATCGTTGTGACTTTCTCTTAATTGCCCTTGCTTTATTTGGTTCTGCTACGAGTATCTCCTCTGTTAGGTACTCATATATCGGGGTCATCCAGGTGTGCCTCTCTTATTCTACTATTGCAAGCACTACTACTTCTTCTATCGATTTTTGGTTGAGTTCCTCAACTAGTACATGCATGTTCAAGTGTGCGAAGCTGTTAGATGTCATCTTGCTTAGAGGGTCCGCCTTCTTAATTTCGCTTCGAGGGACTTGTTTAATAGAGAACATCTGAAAACTGTTTAAGAGTGCCTTTACTTTCTCTAGGTATTGATTCATCCCTGATTCATTCGCTATGTACGATCTGTTAACTTGATTAGGCACAAGTCTCGAATCCACATTTGCTTGTAATCCCATTTGTTCTGTTATTCGTAGTCCAGCTATTAGAGCTTCATACTCGGCTTCGTTGTTCATTGCTCCGAATAGAAACCTTAGGGCATAGGTGAAATTTGTCCTTTCTGGGTCTGTTAGTATTAGCCCTGCTCCGCAGCCATCTATGCAAGATGAACCATCCGTGAACAGGGTCCATGGTTGTGGGAGTTCTTCTTCAACTTCCATCGAGTCATCCTCCTCATTGTCTTTTGGACGTTCCACTATAAAGTCCGCTAAAATTTGTCCTTTGAGTGATATTCTTGGTCTGAATTGAATGAAATATTCTCCCAATTTGATACTCCATTTTTGCAATCTTCCTGCTACTTCTGGTTTTGACAGTATTTGCTTTATCGGTTGGTCCGTAATAACTACAATTGTATGTGCTGGAAATATCTCTTCAGTCGTTTTGTAGCATGTACCAAGGACAATACTAATTTTTCCATGGGTGTGTAATTGACTTCTGGACCTCTCAGAGCACGGCTTACAAAAAATATCGGTGTTTTCTTACCCTTCATTTCCGTCATTAAGACTGCGATCACTGCCTTTTTTCCTGCCAAGGTAGATGATAAGCTCTTCTTTTTCCTTTGGTGCTGTTAGTGTTGGGAGATCTGCTATTAATTTCTTCATTTGTTTAAAGACTTGTTTTGCTTCTGACATGCATTGAAAACCACTCTTTTTTGTACAATTTTTAAGTGTTTTAAAGAAAGGCAATGATCTTTTAGCGGATTTAGCTAGGAACCTATTTAAACTTGCCAGTTTTCCGTTTAACTTTTGAACATATTTGAGACATTTTGGGGATGGGAGGTTTATACAGCTTCTGCTTTATTTGGGCATACTTTGATCCCTTAGTGTTCACGGTGTATTTCGGTATCTTTTCAAAGGCACTAGTTGTTCTATCATTGTGTTATGATGTGACTCGATTTAGGTTATCACGCTACGACTAAGCCTGCTTAGGTTTTGTTGGATGTTTGATTTCCTAATCGTAGGTTGCGATCTCATTGCTTTTTTTTGTTTTAATAGTGAGTTTTTAGGTTTTATTTTCCTTGTCATTATTTATTGTTTCTTCATCATGGAACATGGGGCTGATGTTGGTGATAAGAGGGGTACGATTGATAAGGATGGAAAATTGTCAGGTATCTCTAGTTTATTTGGTGACGCACTTGGTCTGAGTACAAGTGATGCGAGTGTGCCAAAATTGGGGACTTAATCAGGTTCTACTCCTATATCTTTTGGGGTATGTTTAAGGATAAAACACCCAAGAAGACCGTTAAGATTTCGGAGATGAGAAACGAATATTATGTGCCTGGTGCTAATGTCACCATTCCTTTTGAATCTATCGATGAGGTAAGCTCAAGATTCGCTAATACTTTGTATGATTATTTCATTGGTAAGAGACTCGCTTTTCCGATAGTTTAAAATTACGTTAGAAATACATGGGCGAAGTTTGGTTTACAAAATTTTATGCTTAATAATGGTTTTTCTTTTTTCCTTTTTATTTTGTTTCAATTTGAAACCAAAGAGGGTATGAAAAGGGTGTTGGAAGAAGGTCCATGGTTGATACGATTGGTGCTTATCTTTTTGAATATTTGGACTCCGAACACTAAACTTACAAAAGATGATATAACTTTAGCTCCTATTTGGGTTAAACTCCATAATATTCCTGATGTTGCGTATTCTGAGGTTGGTCTTAGTTTGATTACAATACAAATTGGTCGTCCTACCATGCTTGATTCCTACACGAGTACGATGTGCCTTAAGTCGTGTGGTCGTAATTCCTATTCTAGGGCCCTTGTAGAAGTGTCGTCAAAGGAAGCGTTACTTGAATCTCTTGTGGTTGTTATCCCTTACCCTAATGGGTCAGGTCATTAATTGGAAAAAATTGATATTGAATATGAGTGTAAGCCACCATAATGTGAGACTTGTAAAGTATTTGATCACAATGATGATGGATGTCCTAAAAGAGTGAACCCGGTTGTGAAAGATAAATCGTTGGTTGATGAAGAGGGTTTCATTGAAGCTTATAAGATGAAAGGAAAAGGTAAGCTTCATGGTACTAATCGTCAGGTTGATGGGATTCGTTTTCAAAATCCTAAAGTTTCCTTGTACTATAGGCCAGTTACTAAGCCAAAGAATGGAGGAGCATCGACTTCTAAGCCTTATGTCCAATCGAATACTGGTTCTCTAATGGTTAATGTAGGTTCTACTTTTTGTAACGAACCTACTATTGATCCTACTAGTAGTACGGCTCAATCCCAAGATGACCAAGGTAAGAATAATAATTGGGTGGATCATATCAACCTTGTTGATTCGGAGAACAGTTTTGATGTGCTTACGGAACAAGATTCGGTTTTGGAACCTCGGCTGGGATTGCCAAGGCCGGATTTACCCGATTACCTTGGGCTTTGAGCATGGCTTTAGTCGTGGCATTGAGAGGGAATTCAAGACGGGCTTGTTGTCGCCATCATCATGGCAAGAAGGCACGAAACTTTCGATGTAGAAGCCACAATCCTTCCGTCGGCCGATTACGAGGATGCCCTTCGTAAGCTTTGTGAAGTTCAATTTCCTTGTTGTCCTCTTTGAAGCTCTTAAAGATGCGGGCATCAAAGATATTATGGGTCTTCTTTACCCTAAGTCATCTGGTCGGCACTTCTCGTATTGTTGATTCTCGACCTTGTCCGAGCGGCCGACTGCTCCTATTCACCATTCGTGAATCCCACCTTTAGATGAATCTTCCTTGCCTGCTTCTTTAAATGCTTGTTTTCAAAGGGCTAGGAAGATAAGGGAAGGTACCACTCATGATTGGTCAGCTCTCGCAGATATATGGGATTCCTTGATTAATCCCTTCTCCGTGAAGTCTTTTACGGATATGGCTTGCATGTCGGGTTCCGTCTGAGCTTCCGCCGTAACTACTATTGCTTTGTCGGTTCCTCCTTGCCTGTTCCTCTTTCCGTATTTGATTATGAGGTGTCAAGTACGCTTGATCAGGGTGATGGTGTTGATGATACAACTATAGGTACTTTTGAGCAACCCGGGCGGCCCTTCTTGAATCGAATTCTTCCACCAAGCTTAGCTTGATCTTGATTGTATTTTGTATAACACTTTTTGTTTTACGGTTTATGGCGTGTATCTACTGCGCTTTTGTATTTAGAATTTGTTTCTAGTGTATGTACGTTATTTTAACTTCACACCGTGTGTTTATTACAATAGTCTTATTTTAATATTTGTGGGTTATTGATGCGTGTTTTATCGACTGTGTTTTAATATTTATAATGTCTCGTTATACCTATGGTCTACCCTAATGCACTAATGGGCGCAAAATTCGATCGTGTGTAGTGTAGTATTTGTTAAACCGAGGTTGTCCCAAGAGCTATGTGAGCGGATTCTAATTAAGTCTAGGTGTCATAGATTTTAATTGGTTTTATGATTAATTAACTACTAAAGCAAGAAATGTAAGAAGGCAAATAAAGGCGAGGGTTGTGATCAATAAATGAGAAGTGTGCTAACCTAGTTAGTCATCTTATCATGTTAAGTTCACGCTTAATTACTTCCAATTGCTTCAAGTGGGGTTTAAGTCGCTAGGACAACATTTGGTCGGCATCGTCCAAACATATCAAAAAGGTTTCCACCGAGATCAAGCTACTACCCTTGAAAGTCCAGCTTGGTTTTAGTCCCCTAAGCCAAGTCATTAAGTTCCGTTACATGCAAGATTCATAACAATGAGTGCTCTGTAGCTAGCATCTTAAACACACATCCCTAACTTCTTAAGTTCATCCAAACGGTAGGTGATCACTGGTCAAATCGCACAAGCAAATAAGGGTCTTCATTGGTCAATTTACCCTTCCCACTCGCCTACCTAATTAGGGTCATCGGTCATATCTCCTACAACTAGACACTACCGCCATTCAAAATTATCAAACAAGGGTAGCTACCAATAAACTATGCATGCATACACTAGAAACAATTATACGGAAGCAATGTAAACATAAACAAAACAATTAAGAAATCATAACTCAGTTAGCACCAGAGGTGCTTAGCCATATTAATAGAAACAATTGATTCAATGTTTAATATATTGAAATACATGAATTGAAAGTAAAAGAAATGATAAATTGCTAATGCTTATCGTTAGGAGTGATTTCTTCCTCGAGATGGCTCCAGATGCTCCTCGAGATCCGCCTTCACCTCCCACCCACGTTCTATGCTTTTTGTGTGGAGTGAATGATGAGAAATGCGTAATTTTGGGCGGTATTTATAGGCAGATCCGTTACTACAGAACTCAAGTTGAGAGTTACGCCAGAATATCCATTTCTTCGTATTTTGCTCGAAAAGTCGGTTACGGCGAACATCGTGAATGAGTTACGCCGTATCTTCAAAAATCATGGTTACGCCCGTATTTGAGGAAAGAGTTACGGTGTAGTTTGCAACAAGCCGAACATCATTTGACCTAATTAGTTACGGCGTAATCCTAGGATGGAGTTACGTCGTAATCTTCGCTTGAGTTGGTTTTCGAGTCACGCTTTTACGGCGAATGTGAGAGAAGAGTTACGCCGAATTACTTCAAAATAGGCATACTATCATATATCTTCAATAAACTCTCCAACCGCTTCGCTAGTCTGATGCTCGTAATTTACCCGAAAGTGAAATATAGAGGAAAACAAGCGTAAATCCATATAAATGATATAAAATACGAGCATTATCTGGGGAAATTGACACTTAATATTCAAGACTATTTGATGTTATCAAATATCCCCCCACTTGAACTTTACTTGCCCTCAAGTAGACCTTATTAGATAGATTCCTAAAAAGATATCTCCCATTACCTGGAAAATATAAGTTTACATATCCCTTATGCTATGTTGAAACTAAGAACGTGAGAATGATAGTTTCGTGATCGTTTATGAGCCTCTAGGGTTTAACAATAACAAAGATATAACATTGCACAAATGGAATAAACATAAGAACACTTTGTTATTGACACAAGGTTTTTCCACATCTTCCCAATTATATATTGATCGTAATATAACGTGTTACCTAATCGTAATGTGGATCTAAGCCATCTCGATCTTAGGATAACTAGTTCTAGGCGCTACAATGAACGATGCCCTAGAACACACACACACACACACACTTTTTAGTCGACTACATATTGGAAGACTTATATAAAACCAACACTACATGTCCTCTTTATATACTAGAGGATTAGGGTTTACAAAATACTACGAAGGACTAATAAGTAAATCTTCTTTTGCAAGCAAGTCCTTCCATCTTTTCGTAGGTTTCATCTCTTTCTCTTTAAGCCCTTGATGTTTCATTCTTTATTGTTTTGTATCATCAAATCAATAAACCCAACAATCTTCCCTATTTGATGATGGCAAACAAACACGGTTCTTGTACGAACTTCCTAGATCGGCAGCGTGTTGAGATAATTAAATCTCACCATGAATGAAACAAATCTTGTCTTCCTTGTCTTCCCTTAATCCATGCTATCTCTTCTCATATCTTTCCCTTTTGTTATCAACAAATAGAGAATATAAACAGAGAAACACTCTAGCATAGCAAAGGATTTCAAACAAAGTAGCAAAGGTAACGAGTGAACACCAAGCAGGGTTACGAAAAACTCTAGCAAAGGGTTTCGAGAAAACACTAGCAGTGGTTTCGAGAAAACACTAGTAGTGGTTTCGAAAACACTAGCAAAGGGTTTCGAAAACACTAGAGTGGTTTCGATAACACTATCGCTGGTTTCGAATCAAAACACCATCAAAGCTACTTTCTTCCATAAATTAAAGACACCACACAACATATAAACAACCTCCATCAAGAATTAGAACAAGTAAAACAAATTCAAGAAGTTGAATATGCATGAAAACCCTAAAAATCGAATTTCTGAAAACCCTTCAGCAGCACACTTCGACATAGTATTACTTTTTACTGAAAGCTCCAATTCACAATCCCTCCGGTGAAAAGTTAGATGAATGAATAGAGAATGTCCATCGAAACTTTCGTCACGATCCAACGGCTAACGAAAAAGTTATCGCGTTTTTAAAACAGTGCTGCAGAAGCATTACGGAAATTATTAAAACTCGAATTTCTTCTTCCTTTTTCGCCAAGAAACCTTGTGAATCCCTAGGTAACAAGCTCCCCAAGCTCTGATACCAATTGTGGAAACTAAGAACGTGATAAAGATAGTTTTGTGATCGTTTATGAGCCTCTAGGGTTTAACAATAACATAGACAAACAATTATGCACAGCGGAATATATAAACAACTATGTTATTGACACAAGGTTTTTCCATCATCTCCCCAATTATTATTTGATCAGAATAACAACGTGTTACCTAACTGTAACAAGGATCTAAGCCATCTAAGATCTTAGGGATAACTAGTTCTAGGCGTTTACAATGAACGACGCCCTAGAACACACACACACACCTTTAATGACTACATTATGGAAGACTTTATTATAAAACCTACACCCCATGTCCTCTTTATATACTAGAGGATTAGGGTTTACAAAATACTACAAAGGACTAAATAAGTAAATCTTCTTTTACAAGCAAGTCCTTCCATCTTTTCGTAGGTTTCATCTCTTTCTCTTTAAGCCCTTGGTGTTTCATTATTTATTGTTTTGTATCATCAAATCAATAAACCCAACATGCTAGAATAAAACAAAGCCGAACACCTCACGAAATGAGAACAAAACACTCAAATCTCTCAACTATTCTAAGTGTCAATTTCGGGGTGATCACTCAACGCACAGTCATAGCATGTATTCTATCATAAGCTTGGCGGTTACACAAATCTCCACCACTAGAGTTAAGGACTAAACATTTCTTGAAGGCAATATGGGTAGACACGACAAAGGTTAAGGGTGAGTCGTCATTACTAACATGTCACGGAGAAGTGGACAAAATCAATGATACATGACCAAATCCATGGCCAAGACACCAAAGATTGCTCGCTGCATCACCTAGACATGCTTCATGACTAAAGGGTAGGATAAGACATGGGATAAAATTGGTGTAAAATAAAATCAAGCAAATAGTCTAAATTTATAACCAAGTTATCACCACTTACCGCTCATCCAAAGTTCAAGTTTCAAAGCTAAGAAACCGGATCATGATAATACCGGTAGATGTGCCATTAGAGGACGCCATGATGGGCACATTACCAACTCCATTCTTCAAATGTGACCGAGGTGGCCTCCTCGATACTAAATCTATAATGAGCTCATAAACATTTTACAATCAACAAATAACTATAACTATTTTTTAACTACTAAACATAACATCCCCACTTGAGATGAACAATATGAGAATTTGGGGTCTTCAATGATCTTCAAAATATGTCGTCGATTTAAAGCGTGATTCCGAACCTTTCCACTGAACCTTGAACTTAGGCAAAAATGACTTCCCAATTACAAATAAAGACTACATGGTAGGCTAAGGTGTATGGGTGTAACGAAACAATATGTTGGGTGAAAAAATGAAAGGAATGGCTCAGATGGGTGTATCTAGGGGTATCTTGCACTAAAGATGAGTGCAACAAAGGGTTTAACATGGGGGTCGAGAAGTCGAGGTGACTAATCGATAGACACACAATGATAGGCTATTTGGGTGATAATCCTATAATATTGCCTTCTTAAACTGAAAAGTCTAAATACATCAAGCTAACTCAACATACCTCGTCTATGGTCTCGAAATAATGTAAATCCCAAGTTCTAAAGTTTACAAGCTACCGGCACACTCATAATTTGGTGGATTTGGGGTAAATAATTGGAAACGATAAGGCTAATCTCACCATATAAAATCAAGGGTTATAATGTGCTCTGCTAAGGTCTAATCTAGTTAGGTTAAGAAAACATGTCAAAATTAAAATGGCTTAATTTTTCAAAATAAACTAGAAAACGAGGAAAAATAAAGTTCAAGATATAATTCTACTCCCGTCCCCCCACTTGAAATGTACAAAGTCTCTTTTGTACTAAACGTTAAATAAAGGTGAAGAGAAAAGTAGAATTAAAGTGAGAACTTCCTTGAAATTTGCTCCAAAAATAAAGAAGGCCCACGAAAGAATCTTTCCTTCGCATAAGCATCCACGAGCAAACTTCAATCCCTGAAATCACACTACCAACAAGCATAATTCTAAAAAACAATAAGAAAAACAAAAAGAAACTTAACTCACTTTCGTAGGAATCACGGTCGCATTTAGCATATGCAGCAAGCCTTTTAAACCACTTGGTGTCCCAAGTGGACGATTGTAGTCTCGTGAGGGCTTACAAGGAACATAACCACACAGTTTATTTAAAAACTAATACAAGGTTATTGTGTTTAAAAAGAAAGAATTATTACAGAGGATAGTTACGTCGTAACTCCTATAAGGAGTTACACCGTAATTAATGAAAAACCTGGAAGACGCTACAAGAGTGTAGCTACAGCATAACCATTGCATGGGATTATGCCATAATTGGTAATGCTTTGAGAATAACTACTGTTGACAAAATTGGGAAGCTTGAAAAGCTTATTATTGATAGGAAAGCTACCCTTGTGGATGATGATGGTAAACCTCTTAAAAAGGTTGTTTCTTCAACTAAGGTGGGTAGTAACCCATTCTCTAAGGTGGGTAATGTGGTAGTTTCTGAAAGCGAGGATGTTGAAGTTTTTGATGATCACATTGAGACGTTGTATTCTAGAAGTGGAGGTAAGGAGCACAGTCTTTAAAAGCAATGGAAAGCGGATACAGGTGATGGCAACAATTATGATGATGATGATTTTGTCCTTTCTCCCGCTTTCGCTTAAAGGTCACCGAATTCAAGATATTTTTGTCTTAACTAGGTTGTTTTATATTTTTTGCATAAATTGTATCTTTTATGCTACTTTTTGGTTTGGAGGTCTAGTTGGTTGTAGCTAGTTGTCGTTTATGGAATATCATAAATGATTTTGTGGTTGTGTCAACCGACTGTTTGCGGTTAATGTGGTACCTTAGCCATATTCCATTGTACTTAAACTTTTTTTTGGAGTAATATATTTTACCGACTGGAATACCCTTTACTCAAAAAAATATTTTACGAGATCAGTGTTAGTATATTAATTCATCATTATCTCCCTTTTGGAAGGTATTTATGAACAATAATTGAATATTCTTTAGTAACGTTTTTTCAGCTGATATTATTTTTTTTCAATTATTAGCGGACGCTTTTATTTATTATTATTTTTTTATTTTATTATACAAGTTTTTGTATCGATGAAAGGAGAAGACTATAAGAGACAGTGGGAAGGATTTAAAAGCATAAGTTGTTGTCGGTAGAGGTAAATCTCTTATAATTTCTATACGAAATTGGCCGTTATTGTCTATGGATGTTTTTCATACTTGAAGCAACTTTCAACCTATTTGACTATCGGTTTTGTTTTTCGACCTTTGAGATCAAAGATTTTTGAAACAACTCACTCATAACTAAATGGGTTGAAAGTCGTATCTCTACATGTGGAGTTTCAATATTAGCAACGTTTAGATTTTGGATAGAATGATTTAGGAGGTTTATGTAATAAAAGTGCGCTTCTATGACATTCAATTTAATGCAACATTTCATTTTTCTTTTTATATTACTTTCTATCTTTTTTTATTTTCGACCCGTTAGAGTCAAAACATTCATGGTCAACATAATAAGTAATAACTCAATGAGTTGAAACCTCCTGTTCTATCTCATGTCTTTCAATTCACTATAAACCTTAATTTACAATGAGAGTGAATGACCGCTTTCTTAAATGTAAATTGTTGGGATTTAATAACCTAGTTAGCCAAGTAACGCAAACGAGTACTTAGCAGAATTGGATCTAGTAATTGCAATTAGGTAAACACGTATTTAATAAACAATCAATAATAAAGGTAAATAGAAAACTAACCTTTGGCGACAACTGCACGCTATCAAACAAACAAGAAAACCAAAGAAACCCAAGTATCTAAAATAGATACCTCTACGAGTATCACACACAAACACTTAAACCAAGTACGCTCAATAAACACTAGTCGAGAACGCTTAACCCAATCAACACCTTGAATACTTGAATACCACGAACTAGAAGAACCCAAAGAATACGCTCTAACTTTTCGCCGAGATTAAGCTTCGTCGAGAAGCTTTGTTAACCATCCGATATCGGACAAGTATGTCCGGATCTTTCCTTCTTTGTCCGAGAACCACGAATACGTAAAACCTCCAATCGATCACTTTGCTTCACGATCACATGGAGCTAGCAACGTATCAAAACGAAACCTAACATAACTTGGAACAAGATCAAGTTTAGGGATCGACCAAGAAACCAACTAAACCCTAATCGGATTTAGGGATAAATCCAATCGGATATAAGGCAGGATAAAACAATTCTTGGGGTGAGTTTAGGGATAGATTATGCGTACAATGATACAAGGGTGTGTTTGTTTATATAGGGTCAAGAAACCAACCCACACATGGGTTCTAAACTTGGTCGACAAGCAAGAAACCCAAACACCCCTAGATGCCTGATTGTTTAGAGATACTAGGCCCAAGGCACTTCTAAACCGACCAAGATGTAAATGGATCAAATCCATGGGTCATCCAAAGAGATCAAGTAACATGCATGCAAATCGGGTCTAACGTATTCAAGTAATTATAACGTTCGACACGTACTCTCGTGTTTAACGTGTGTACCTACATAGGCTCACACACTTCTAGTCATTTACGTGTGGTTTTAACTCCCACAAACCAACATGAATATTCTGAAAACTTACAGTTATTCTTGGTAATTTTTTTCAAACGATTATTTTTTCCAATTATTAGTGGACACGTACATTTTTTTTTAATTTTTTTTTATTGTAATTTTACAAGTTTTTGTATAGATGAAAGGAGAAGACTATAAGAGATAGTGGGAAGGAAATAAAGAGCATAAGTTGTTGTCACTCGAGGTAAATCTCTGATAATTTGTAAATGAAATTGGTCGTTATTGTTAGTGGGTGTTTTTTCTAGTATAATTTGAACATTTGGCTGCCAAGAGAAGTTTGGAGTTTGTTGATATCTGAGATTTTCATTGATTGGGATGTTCATCTAATATTCTACATGGAAATCTTGTAAGCTCGCAATATAGTGGTTTGCAAGTATCTTTGGTTGTGTGCATGTGCCATGGTTGAGTAATCCATACACATATTTAGTGGTTATACCTATTGAAACATTTATACTTCGGTTAGTAATTTCAAAACAGTCTTGGTAGTGGGTTCCATTGTTTGTAATGACTTTATTTATGTTTGGAAGTATTTCGGAGTTGAGAAAGGTTCTTCTGTGTGAAAAGTAAGTTGTTCAATTCTTAATCAACAGTCAAGCTCTCTAATTTCAAGTGTATAAGTTTCTCATTGCATGACCTTCGGGTCAGGTTTGAGACAACTGTTAGACTTGAGAAAGAGAAGTAGTCATGACAAAATCCATGAACTTTCATATTCTTTTGACATTTGATTTTGGTCTTGACACAAGAGATATTTATAGTTATAAATTAAAGAATATTGATAGTTCGACTACTTGACATACCTTTAAGCTCTGTTAGTAAAATCTATTTACAGCTATTGTAGATAAAAGGAAAGGAAATTTGGACTCTTTCGTTTTAGAGTATAACGTGTTTTACGGCATTTGCAAAATTTTAGTTTAGTATTCGATCGTGGTTAAAGAAGCTTACTCATGTAGATGGAGTATGAGTGGCAGATTCCAAACTCCGACATAGGTTTAGTTGAAAGTTTGAGGTCTCTTCTTCCTTAGAGTGTGCAGTTGTTGACTGTTAAATATGCTATCGAGTGTGGGTCAATATAGAAATAAACATAGTATCCATGGTTGATAAAAATAACTTAGATTCTGTTTCATGATTAAATCCAAAGGCCTTTTAATATGAGTGTAATTTAAAGCGTTTAGTATACAATTTTGTTTACTAAATTTACTTTTATACGTCTTGACGTTCAAGGTTTTATACATGTAAAAATATGTATGTCAATTTGATTCGGTTGCTTCACGTTTAATACAAGGATTAATTTCATATACAAGTCTTTGTAATTCCAGAATAAATACAATTGTGGAAAACTAGAAGGGGGGTTGAATAGTTTTGCCGATTTTTAGTTAGTTTCAAAAACTTTAGATTCGATGTTGTGGGAAATCGTATGGATGAAGATTAAGTATAGATCTAAGAGTAACGAAAGTAAATAAAGTAAAGCAAGGAAAGAAATGACACAACCGATTTATAGTGGTTCGCTACAAGGACACCTTCCTTGCCTACTCCACTCTCCGAGTCACCTACTCGAGAGTTCAAGCACTATGTCAACAAACTCCTTCAACTTGGCGGAGAAGCCTACACAACGTTGTTTACACCTTTTCCCGGACAAAGCTATATACCGAGTCCGTAACACGGAGGACCAAACCAACACGACTATTACACAACAACTATGTGAAATATCAAGTACAAGATCTTTGCTACGTAAATCTTGTGGAGGAACAAATCAATCAAGGACCCTTGCTTGGATGACTTGTAGTAAGCTCGTGATCTCGCCTTAGAGAATGACCTATATGAGAATCACACTAGAAGAAAGAAGAACAACTCTCTTAGATCAAGTGATCTTTTGTTAGAAGAGTAAGAGTATATGAGAGATTTAGGAAGAAGAGGGTGAAGAGAAATGAAGAAATGGCTCTCTATTTATAGGCAAAACTTGCCATCGCTCCATGGATCCCACGGATCCCTCCCTTGCGGATCCGCCTAGTGTAAAGCTAGGGATCCGTGGTCGCTCCTCTTGCCCATGAGTTTTTTGGTTATAGGTCATGGGTCATGGGTCATGGGTTATGGGTTGGTCCATGGGTATTTCATTAGATACAATGTATCTAATAGATGCAATGCATCTAGTCAAATGGGTATGGGTCAATACCATGGTTTATGGATATGATTCATGGGTTGTGATTTTTACCCATCCTAATAAACTATTACAACAAATGATTTATTACAACAATTTGTATTAAGTGATTATATGTAAATGCTTTACAAAAATAATATGTATCCTTATAATTTTACTTATGATAACATTATATATGTTATCAACAAAACACAAAGCGATCGCAAAATATTAATAAACGTTTTTACGATTTATTTGTATTAACAACAATGATTAATTTCATATATCTATTCTCAATAAAAATTTTACATACTCGGAGTGCAATCATTAAATGGATAATGTAAAACGTGTATGTATGATAATTTCAAATTTTAAAAAGAGGGGATATGAAATTGCCTCTCATTTTACACAACTTTTACTTATTTGACATTTTTTAGAATATACATGTCTCATGTGCATGCAGTTTCATTTTCAAACGACTAATACTTTCTTATTTCTTTAATACAGATTATTGCGTAATAAATAAATATAATCCTCGTTTACAATTCTTTGACAAGTCCATTTTCGTATTGTATGTAATGATAATTTTCACTTACGCATTAGATATGTTTTCGTTTAATTTATGTTCGTCTATACAAGGTAATGCGTAGTACTTGATTTATATATAAAAATATCAACAGATTCTTTATGTGAAATCACTTGATGCATAGAAAAGAAATATTAAACACAAGAAGAATTTTCAAACGCTTACTCTTATTTTGTCTTTCTAGGGACAAATCCACACCATCCATTTAGTTTGATCTAATGGTGGGATAAACCTAAAATTTAATATAAACCCAAGTCATGTTTTTTATCCTTTTCTTTGTCTTTTGTTACTATTATTTATTAACTTTTTTTTTTTTCTCTTTTGGAATTCATTTAAATTCATTTTCTTTTTCCTTTTTGTGGAGTTGACGTTTTATTTGTTTATTTATTTTGAAATTCACGTTACTATTTAAAATTCAAGTCTTTTTTTTTTTTTTTTTTTTTTTTTTTTTGGCATTGACGTTTTTAGCTCACCTTTTTTCATTATTATTATTTTTAAATTCACGCTTTTTATTCAAGTTTTTTTCCGCTTTCACGCGTTTCATCCGTATTCATACATTTTCGCTCGCTTTATGTGTTTTCGCTCGCTCATATGTATTCGCCATTTTTACGTTTTCGTCGATTTCGACGTTTTCGTCTGCTTTCATCCGCTTTTGCACGCTTACATTCGCTTTCGACGTTTCCGTCCGCTTTCGACGCTTTCATACGCTTTTGCACGCTTTCATACGCTTATATACATTTTCGTATATTTTAGACGCTTTTTTCCGCTTTCATACGCTTCGTCCGCTTTTAGACATTTTCGCCTGCTTTCGCGCGTTCCGCTTATATACGCTTTTGTCCGTTTTCGTGATGTTTTCACGCCGCCCGCCACGTCCGCTTTCACACGTTTCGTTTGTTTTCACGTTTCGTCCATTTTCTTACGCTGCTCGCTTTCACACGTCATCCGTTTTCTTTGGTTTTCGTCCATTTTCATACGCTTTTAGACGTGCTTTTACGCTTTCATACGTTTTCTCTGTTTTCCCGCTTTCTTATGTTTTCACCATTTTCATCCATTTTCATACGTTTTGTCTGCTTTTTAGGTTTTCATGTATTTTCGTCCGCTTTTAGACGCTTTTGTCCGTATTTTACGCTTTCATGTATTTTCGTCCGCTTTTATACATTTTCGACGTTTTCGTTGTCATCCGCTTTTTTGTTTCATCCATTTTAGATGTTTTCATCCATTTTATATACGTTTTCGTCCGCTTTCATCGCTTTCTTCCGATTTTATTCGCTTTTGTCTATTTTATACGCTTTGTTCGCTTTCGACGTTTTTGTCCGCTTTCATCGTTTTCATTTGATTTTACACGCTTTTGTCCGCTTTCGACGGTTTCATTTTGATATTTGTAAGTGACACTTATTTATCTTGTGTGCTATAACACCGTAAGGAAGATGAAAAGTATTACATTCTTCATCATGTATGTGTTATCGGTTGTGATACTCAACTAAGAATGTGATGGTTGTGTTTTGAAAATATTTAGGAAGATTTTTGTGTTTTATGATATTATGAAATATTATAAAAGTTGTTCAACAGAAAACAAGAGATGTTATGATACTTTTGTTAGACTTGTGGTGGATTTTTCTATTTAATGGATACATTGTGCATGTTTCGATAGGTTTTATAGCGGGATTTAAAAATATCTATGGTTGAATCAAGAAACTAAATAAGCTATGGTTAAAGATAGCACACATCTTTATAAACAAATTGAGGAAGCTCAAACACTTGTGATATCACGGTGATATCACTCACTGCGATATCACACGTGATATCTTGTGTGATAACACCGTTGATATCACCGTGATATCATGTGTGATATTACCGAGATAGCATGTGTGATATCATAATATATATCACTTGTGATATCACCAATGATATCACCGTTGATTAGTGTCTAAATACTCATCATTTTGCATCGTTTAGAATGCCAAAACATCCGAAAACACTCGTAAATGCATCAAAATGATGAAAATATCACAAATAAGTGTTTATGTGTTTTAAATGCAAAATATCAAAATCGATGAAAACGATCAAGTTTGCATAATTGGCGCTTTAGTCCCCAAGTTTCAAAAGTTGTCAAATTCAGGTCCACGTAAATCAAAATAAAGAAAAATGTCATTTAAGGTCCATGGGATTCAAAAGTTGTCAAAACAAACCCTTGAAATGTAAAATTGCAAAATTACAACTTTAGTCCCTCAAGTTTTGAAAATGTCAAATATAGTCCTTGGATTTATTAAAAATGGAATTTTATGCATAATGGTCCTTGTACTATTAAAGTTTGGCAGGAATGGTCCTTATTATAACTTTGGAAAATGGACAGGTTTGGTCCCTCATGTTTGGCCGAATTACACAAATGGTCCTTGTGTGTTTAACATAACAAACGGACCCTCGTTATTAAATAAACCCAAAACAAACTACCCAACCAAATCCAATCCACTAAACCCCTTGGCCCAATCCCTTCCCAAGCCCAACCCCGTTATTAATACTTGGTCAAATTCGGTCAAACCCGCCAAAACCACAACTATCGCTCATCTTCCTCTCCTACCACAAGTCAAATCCAATGCCGTGGTTTTTCCACCTTTTCCTTTCCACCTCACCCCTAACACTGCCTAACCACTCTTTAACACCTCCACATCTTCCAAAATCCAATTAATGCACAAAACCTGCTCAAGAGAAAATTGGCGCCAAAATTGCCAATTGTCAAATTTGATGATCTGGATGAATCCAATGGCTGAAATGAGGTGGGATTTGCTCAGAGATGTCGACAGAGCCTAAAAGATCTTTATAAAGCAAGAGTGAAGCAGTGTAGCAAAGTATCTAGTATAATTTTAGTTTACTTATGTCGTTTTAGCTTAAATTTAAATTCCAGTGTATCTTTAAGCTTTTAAGCTTTGTATTTCAAGTTTCCAGTGTACAATAAAGCTTTTGTGATAATCAATTTCAGTGTTAAGCTTCATTTTCAGTTTATGCAATTTTCAAAGTTCAAAATCTCAAAATGTTCTAATGTTGTTTTTAGTTGTTAATCTGGACTCATAAGCCAACATAAGCTCCTAGAAAGCTTATCTAAGCTTTTAGTAACCCTTAAAATCAGTTTAGAAGTAAAAAAGCAAAAATACCAAAAATACCAAATAATTAGTGAAAAATAAAAAATTCCATGGAAGTAAAGGTCAAAGCTGGAGCAGGGTAAATATTGGATTGCCTTGGGTTAGAAGCTTTGTGGAAAGCTATTAGGATTGGTCTTGTGCTTTGGTTCTCAGCTTTTACTTGGAATCAAACTTGTAAGCTTAATTCTCCATTTTAGCATTTCACTGTGTAGTCAGTCATTAGCTTAAATCATTGTGTTTCTATGTTTATAAGTTATAGTTAAGTATAATTAAACAATAAAATAGTTAGCTTGTTCTTTAAAATTTATATTTACTAAAATCTTATTTTAACGATTAAATATAGCATAAGTGTAATTTTTAGTTTTATGTTGTTAGTGTTGTTGTTTAATGTTTATTTAGCCTTAATATATGATAATATAAGGTCTCAGAATCAAATGCATGGTCTAAATCATGAAACTCTTTGAAAATCACAAGAATGTCTCATAAAAGATTGTTTGGATTTGCTTTGTTATCTGGGTTAGAAGCCATTTGTGTTGTTGTTTGTTGTTATTCGTATCCTATAAGCATCTAATAACTCAAACATACAATAAAAACCAGTCCTCACTTGATAGAAAGTCAAAATAATCTTTGATCACACCTTAATCATTAACTGTTGGAATTTCATGTTTCATAATCATGTATTTATGTTTATAAGTTGTTAATATAGATCAAACTAGTCTTAATTAACCTTAATACATCATAATCAGTGCTTAGGATCAATCCAAATTTCATATAAGTCAACTTATTTGGTTTTCTTATAATGTCAAATTTTCAGTTTGGTCGTTTTTGAATAAACTAGAAACTTTTCTATAGGACTTATTATTAGCTTTCAAGATTTGAGCTTTTGGGTTATTAAAATCTAGTTGTTCATCTTCATCACTGTATTTTTTATATTTTCTAGATAGCTTGTTTAATAGCTTATTTTTCAACTTCTATTTAGCACCTTGTCTGAAATGATGTCCTGTGCACAGTTGAGCTAGTCACTTTCACAAGCTCACACAGAGCTCTTCAATTAGCTTTAGCTTGTGAAATTTGGTTCTTTGGAAAGCTAACCTAGCTGACTTGAAGATCCTAGCTTAATATTTTACTTTTTAGCTTATTTGGTAGTAATGCAAATAAGCTTAAACCTTGTCCCATAACTATCTTATAACAATAAGAAGCAAGTGCTTATTTGCTTATTTCCATCTTATCGTTGTGCTTATTTGTGTATTTTAGCCTAATATAAGTTCATTTAGCTTGTTTGTAGCTTATTATACTTTTGTTTCCAACTGTAAACTTATTTGAGCTTAAATAATCAAAATAAGCTAATTAGCTCATCGTTGAGATTTTTAGATTCTAAACACTTATTTTTAAGTTATAAAATTTTTGTTTTCATTAAAGTTACTTAATATCGGTAGTTAAATAGTTTTCAAAAATAAAACCACAAAAACATCATTTTAAATATAGTGATAGCGTTTATTTAATAAATTTAGCTTTTGATTTTTCTTTTCACTTATTATTAAGCAAATTGCTTTTTATAATTTTCTTAGTTTTCTGTCACCTTAGGATATTTTTAGAAAAGTTTCATAATTTTCTTTGTTTGTTTAGTATTTATTAGAATTTAAAATAGTTAAAAGTATTAAATAATTAGTAATAAATAATTAAAAAGCATAAAAATATCTTTTCGCTTTTAAAATTAGTTTTATAATATTCTAGATTTTTCTAAGTTAAAATTTTATTTTTCCGTGTTAATTTTATATTTTCTTGTATTTAAGTGTATTTTAAATAGTAATTAATTAATAATAAATAGATAAAAGTGTAAAAATAAATTTTCAATTTTAAAATAAGTTTTATAATATTTTAGATTTTCTAAGTCATAAGTTTATTTTTCTAGCTTTATTTTATATTTTATTATATTTTAGAGTATTATTAAATAGTTAAAAATAGTTTTCAATTAATAATAATTAAATAAATAGTTGTAAAATAATTTTCTTTTTCCAATAATTTTCTTTTATTTTAGGATTCCAAAATATCATTTTCATATTTTTAGGTCTTTTATTTCTTAGATCTCACTTTTTATTTTGTACGTTTACGTAGTTTAATAAACGTACGTATTTACGTTTCTTTAATCTGATTGTTGTGCTTTACAATTCTGTAACCAAATATCCATTCCAATCAATCAGTAGTGTAGTTATCAATCAAAATCCTTACTGATCATTATCCTTAGTGATCATTCTATCATCTGAAAGTTTTGAAACACCATTCAGTCTCCGTGGGACTTAACGACCCAGGAATCCACTATATTCCTCTGATCTTAATTGCATTGGTTCTAGACTGTTTGAAGTTTATTACGGTTGACCATTCACAAGTGGTTAGCTTGTGTGATTAAACTTGACTGTTTGGGAGCCAATCAAATTTTGGCGCCACGGGGAGGTCAGTAAGCGTGTTTTAAGCATTTTCGACCGTGCTTGCACATATACCACTTTTGTAAATGTTTTTGTAAAGTTATCATTAATCAAAAGTTCATTAACACTTTTCCTAAAGTATTAAGAACACCAAACAAAATATAAAACAACAAAGCAATCGTAACGTTATCTAGCTTGTGTTTCCTTTAAGGTGATTCTTAAAGAGATACGATTTGGTTAAACGAGACGATACCAAAATATTGTACAAAAGTTTTTAAACCCTCAAGACATATCCATACCTACGTCTTTTCGGTGGTACTTAATAAATACATAAAATCAACCACCATGAACCAAGGCAAGACACCTACCAACCTGGGGTTTGAACATTAATAAGTTCCCGAACAATGATTTAAAACTTTCCTTTGTGTCCTTGTGATTTGGTGTACCTTTTTCAAAGAAGCCATTTCATTTGTGATTATTGGTTTAAGTTCACTTGTCATTTTGCCTCGCATTTGTTTTGAAAACTCGATTTTATACTTAGTGCATGCGCACTGCTCTTCCGCCTACAAGTCCACTTTCCGAGCTTGCAAATATTCCTCGTGACGTGGGGCGTTCGCTCCTTCACCGTGATCGAGGAACGCCTAGCACAACCACCCCACGTCGTAATGGCGGAAGATAAGCCTATGAATGAGCTTCTCCAAGCACCCATCGAGGGTTATGGAGATGCCATTATTGTCCCGCCATCGTGGGCGATACCTTTGAGCTCAAAACCGGGTTGCTTAATCTTGTAACCCAAAGCCAATTTTATGGTTTTGAGCGGATGATCCTCATGCACATATTCGATGGTTTAACAAGATTGCATCTACCATCAAATACAAGAATGTCCCACATGAAGCAATTAAGCTTCTTCTGCTCCCATTTTCTGTAGGACAAGCCGGAATTGGCTTGAGAAACAACCCCTCGTTCCATTGAGACATGGGAGGATCTAGTCACCAAGTTTGTTAACGAATTCATCCTCCATCCCGAACTACAAGTCTTAAGAATGAGATAATGAAATTCTCTCAAAGATTTGATGAATCATTCGGGAGGCATGGGATCGTTACAAAGAGTTGCTCATGAAGTGTCCGCATCATGGTTTTACCGAGTTAATGCAAATGGATACTTTCTACAATGGTCCGAACCGGACTAATCAAGACTCTTTAAATGCCTCCGCGGAGGTAATTTCCTAAGCAAGACCACAAAAAAGCCTTGCAAATCATTGAAAACAAGTCCCAGTCCGCCTTTTCCGAACAAAGACATATCGACTCGGTCTAATGTTGGACCTTCTATTTCATCTCCGTGAGTACATCTAGCACCGATGCTAAGATTGACAAACTCACGGATATTGTTCGAGCTTTGGTTCTTGCTAACCAAAGAAAGTCACTTTCACGAGACACCATCACATGGTGAAGTGAAGAAAGTTGAAGTTTGTGTTACTTGTGGTGGCCCTCATGCATACTACAATCAGATCGCCACCGATGGTAGTCCATTTGAAGCCAATGCTATAGCCGGTACTTCAAATCAAGGAGGTAATCAATACCGTCCTCAAATGAACCAAACTATCGTGCTAATACTTATCGTGCACCACCGGTTTTAACCGTAATCCTAACCGAATCGAACCAACCTAGAATGAACCAAGGTTATCAAAACCAAGGTAATTTCTATCCCGGTCCAAATAAAGGTTTCCAACATCAAGGAACCTTAATCAAAACAATTTCAATCGAGGGAATCAATTTCGTGGAAATATGAATCCTAACCAAGGAATTTTCAACAACAAGGTCATAATCAAAACATACGACCTCGAATTTCCCTCCACATCCTCCAAGACCATCATCGATGAGTTATTGAAGCAATTCATGAAATCCCAAGATGAAATGAACAGGTTGTTGGTCGGTCGGATCACGATCTTAAAAAGTCTTTAAATGATCAACCCTCGGGCTCGGAAAACTTCCAAGCAACACGATCGCTAACCCGAGGGGCGATGCAAAAGCGATCACAACCAAGTGGTGTTTCATACAATGGACCCGCTATTCCTACTACCTCTTCTTCTTCTTTCCGAAGGTAGTGGAAAGTGAACCTAAGGCTACAAAGGACAAGGAACTTCCTACTAATAACGGAGGTACCAACGATGTCCATCCTCAAGTTGTCCCGAAACCCAAATCCAATCCAGAGTTGTTTTGAACCTCCTGTAGCTCCCATTGAAAATCCAAATCCAAATCTTCTATTCCTTACCCATCACGTTTGAATGAGCAAAGCTCATGAAAAAGCCGGTCATCAAATGGACAAATTTTTCAAATTTTCCAAGAACTACATTTTGACATAAGCTTTATGGATGCTATCATGTCGATGCCCAAGTTTGCATCAACTCTCAAACACATGTTAAGCAACAAGGAAAGCTGTTTGAGATGGCAAAACTCCTTCGAACGAGAACCGCCGTGATTATCTTGAAGAAGCTTCGAGAAGCTTGGAGATCTGGAAAATTTCTCTTACCTTGTGTATTTCCGTGGATGGTTGAATGCTTTGCCTTAGCCGATCTTGGTGCAAGCATAAACCCGATGCCTTATTCAAGATGGAAGAAACTTTCTTCCGGACCTTACTCCTACATGCATGACTCTCGAGCTTGCGATCGTACAATATCCCGTCCTCTTGGCATTGCCGAGGACGATTTGTAAAAGTAGGAAAGTTCCATTTTCCACCGACTTTGTGGTTGTTGATTTCGATGCCGATCATCGGGTTCCCGATAACGCTACACACGTCGTTCGGGGTCAAGGAAACTTCCTTTTCTTGAGCAAGTTTTATAACACCTAGGCGATGAACCTAATCGTTGTAGTGTAGTAATTAGGGTAAGCCACGGTATTGATATCGTTCTCTGGGGAATAGGAATGCTAGTAAGGAGTTACTACGCTAAGGTTAAGGTTGAGGAAGATTATTTTTATCTTTTCATGTTTTATGAAATGGAAATGTACGAATCTCGGTATTGGACTTGGGGGTTGGTATTTCTACCGATTACTCTAATATTATCTAATTATCTAAACTAAGGTTGTGGGAGTCTATGTCTAATTAATGTGTGCTCGTATGATAGTTTAAAGATGTGTTTACTTAGGTTGTATTACTCCTTAATTATCTCCTATTGATGGTTGAATTGTCACGTCCTTATTCTTAGTTGCGTTGTGTGTCTAAAGTTGTAGGGTATGCGTTTCTCCCTAACTCTTTGAACTTACCAAAGGTCTCGTCTACAAACCCACTAGGGATGATAAACTCTTACTCTAAGGCGCTCTTTGGATGGTTTAGCTTACAACTACTCAGGTAATTATATTCTAAGGTTCACAAAGATGAATCAAGCATTAAGTATACAACGAATGACCTATCGCATTACTAGATCATTAATCAACTAAGATAAGAAACAACCAATCAATATTCAATAATTAAGTTTCATACTTCCTAAGCAAACACACAAATAAATTAGCCGGACATGGAGAACATGCAAGCATACACACAAATAATCAAAGACATAATTGAATTAATGAAGTAAATACTTATCTTGATGTAAGATAGGGTTTAAAACCCTAAAATACTGTACAAGACACCTTAGGTTCGGTTTTAGGTTTTCACTCCAAAAGACTCTCTTTAAAACCGAAAAATCGGATTCTATATATAAGATTACATATGCGACGGAGTCACCTTATGTTTCGTGGCCGCCGTGTCGTCGTCATTAGGGTTTCGTCTTGGCCACGTTAACCTTGCGACGGCGTCACCTTATGTCTATGACGCCGTCCTCTTGACTTCGACGTCGTCTGGTTGCATCTAGGCCGTCCGAGTAGCAACGGCCTACTCTTTTAAAGCCCGACGTCGTCACTTGAAAATAGGGTTTTGCCACTTTGTATCGTCACAAAAATCCTCCGACGGTGTCGCAATTAACACATGACGCCGCCGCCTCGCTTTCAGTGTCTCGATTCGACTTTGAGTGTCTCGATTCTTCATATATTTGTGCCTTTTCGTCCAAATAAGTGCCATTCCAGCATTTTGCCTTCAAGAGACCTAAAAGTGAAAAGGAACGATATTAAGCAATAACGGATACAAAAGTGATCAAATAAGGACTTAAACGACCCTTGATGTGCTCCGGTTGGTGCAAGTTTTAAAAATTTATAATCACGAATTAACCGTATAACCTATTAACACATACGAGCAAGTATACTCGTCCGCAATAGTAAAGTTTTGGTAAGTCGAGATCGTCCCAAGGGATTTTTGTTTTGAAATAGATTTTATTAAAAGGTTTCTAACAAGAAAGCTTGTCAAGGCTCCTCGAATAAGTGTTCTAGTGAAAATCTGAATCAATGATAAAAATATATACTTGTGTGAAGTCTCATAATCAACCATAGATAATGTTCATAAGGTTTGGTGTATACTCTTAGTATGATGCACAAATCATAAGCAAATGATTCCCCAACCATGGTATTTGTTTGTAAAATCATTCTAAGAACAAAACATTTAGGTAATCCTTTGGTCCTTATCCCAATGATTACTCTATAAAAATTCCATTTGTTTGCAACATGTTCTCATTAAATTTGTTCTTACAAATCTTTCGACCCTTCGTGATGAAAACGTTCCTAGTCTTGTTTTAATAAGCAAAACATGGTGGTTGTCAATCACCATATCCCCATACTAGTTTGTCACAACACTTTTTGGAATAAAACACAAGAGAAATCCTTTCGGTCCTTTTTCTTAAAACATGTTTTATTGACAAATCAATCCAAGACTAGTATTTTTCCAACAAACTCATTTAAACAAGATCATATATACATGCATCACATTTTGAGAACATTATTATGATTAATCACATTTCAACACACAAGTATATCACAAACTACTCCATGAAAACAATCATATCTAAACACAAGTCATAACAAAGTAATTCAAACAATTCAAGAGAATAGATTTCCATAACAAAGTTCATAGAATACCTAATCTTTTGTGATTACAAGAATTAGAAATCGTGGAATGTAGCAACCACGCGCCTCAATCACCTAGGATCACCGCACAACTCCAAACTACCAAACAATGGACAAGAATGGTTCCTTCCTTGCTTCGGACGTTTTCCGGTAACTACTAAGCTTTTGGGTTGAAATAAATGGGTAAGTATGAGTTTTGGTGTAAACTAATACTCTTTTGGTTTTGTCACACTTAGTATACAAGTACTAGGTCCTTTAAATAGCCAAAGCACTTGCTTAACTGCGCCCAAAAACGTTCTCTCAAGTTAATATCAAGAAATGATCGGACTCAATGATTATGGGAGTTAAGACAACAATAAATGCGAATTGTGTAGCTGCGATGCGAAACCGGATCGGTTTCTATGTCGACCGAATCGGTCACGGCTTTGACCATTAGCCCACCGGATCCGGTTGCGGGTTGCGACCGGCGGTGGGTTTTGCTCCTTGACTTTTTGTCGACTTTTCCTTTACGCTTCATTCTTTGCTTCGTTGATGATTTCCAAAGCCAAACTTGATCTTTCCTTGTCAGATGCTTGAAATCACTACGCTTCCATATCATTGAGTCCACAAGCTTCCAATCTCAACTTCCTTCCTTTAGACGCTTCCAAATGTGCATAAAACTTCATTTCTTCAATATTCGCAATACCGCTACATATACATACACAAGACGCATCTTTGCACTTTTGCAACGATTATGAATAAATATAGCCGAATATCATGCACAAACCGACAATAACGCTACTAAAAACATGTTCATTTTAGGCGTTATCAAATTCCCCACACTTAAGCTCTACTAGCCCTCGAGTAGGTCAAACATTACAAAGATTGATTTCAATGGTCCATAACACCATGTTTGAAAAATGTAACAATTACCATAAAAGATAATTATTATTTTGCTTATAATATGAGAAAATCTTCTAAAATGAACCAAACACTTTAGATAACATAACTAGGATACCTCACAAGTGGCTTTAAGATTTCACTCAACACTCATATATTGGTGGGTATATCACCAATGCCTAGTCATGATCAATGCTTTTACCATAAGCTTGTACAAGTATCAAAACAAAGAAAATAAATTCATCAAAGAGGTCTTTTATTCGGGTTGTAACGATAAGGCTATGGGTTCATAATAGGTATGGATAAGGCATGGGATAGTTTATGAAATTGGTTTAAAATAAAAATAAAATCAAGTCCAAACCTCCATGGTGCTAGTCATCATACAAACCACAATCCCGAAAAACGATTATTACTCCTCTTCTCATATCGATCACCAAATATATATATATCACGTCTTAGCACATTGGCTAATCGATAACTCAAACATACTTCATCTTCCTTCATCTTCATAATAATATAGCACATTGGCTATAACTTTTATCACATTTTTTTTTTTTTTTTTTTTTTTTTTTTTTTTACACAACTCCCTTACACTTCGCATAAGCATCACCACAAAAATACAAAATAAAAGTATGCATCCTTCGTCTTTGTCGAAATGGCACACAAAATGGCAAAGTGTAACTAACTCATAATCATCAAAACAATCCAATCATTCCAAACAACTAGCAACAAACCATTAGACTTGATAAGGGTTGGCTAAGGTTAAAAGGTGTAAAATATTTTTTATTTTTGGATTTATCAAAAGCGAAAAGAATGGCTCGAAGGTGTAACTAGGGGTATCTAGTGCTAAAATGAGCACTAACAAAATGGGTCCATGTGGGTGGTTAACTAACCGATGTGGTCGACTAATATATCATTAGATGTAAGCGGAAGGCCATTTGGGTTATTCCTAAAGTGCCTCTTATCACTTGAAAATATTTAGATCACTCGAAAGTGATTTTAACCGTAATGCATAACTAGTACAAGTTCTAGAATCGACATAATCACCCAAGCACACTCATAGCAAATATAAAACAAAAGATGTTTCATACAAAAGAAACCTCACAAAAATGTTGGAAAAAAACTATTATGCATGCTAGAAAATGCTATCGAATCCAAAATGAATTATTTCGATAATTTGGTTCAAATCTAAAAATTTTCAAAAACCTCATTTTACCATTGAAATCCCAAATTATGTATTTTAATAATTAATAACGCGAAAACCATTAGACCATCAAGGCGAATTTCTTCTAATCACTTGCATCCAAAAGTTATCTAAAAAAAATAAAATGCGTATCATTTTCCTATTTTCTTCCCTCCCCATACTTAAGTTTTGCATTGTCCTCAATGTAATGAAAATTGAACTTCAAAGTAAAGAAAATGGGAAAAAGATAGTTAAAAGATACCACGAATAAAATATGCAATAAGCACATTGGGTCATTAGCAAGCACATGAGTTATCCAACTCGAAACATTTGACCATCAATAAGCTTCCAACATATCCATCACGCAAACAAAAGCGCAACACGAAATGCACAAAACAAACAAAACTACTAAAAACTAGATAAAACCAAAATATACCAAACATCCTAAAGAAAATCAATCAAAAGATAGAAATAGTTTAAAACACATCATGACCATTGTTTTGAAACCATAACTCACGAATGACCCATAATCATTCGTCATCCTCGCTCATTTCTTCTCCTTCTTCATCATCAAACTCATCATCATCATCACTTTCGGTTACATAGTTTTCGTCTATGATTTACGAGCGAACTCTCCTCTTTTCTTCTTGCCTCCAACTCCCGATGATGATCCTCCAACTTCATAACTTGTTCCTCCGACTTGAGCAATCGACCATATGGGGTATTGGATCGAGAAGCAGTGCGTACCGGGATATGGATACGGATAGGGTCGGGATAAAAGTGTAAGGAAAAGGATATGGTGGAACATTTGGTGGATTGTAGGGTGGCAACTCGTAATTGGCTTCTCGAGCCATGTGTTGAAAGATAGGCATCGAATAATCATTGATGTAGTTGTTCCTTAACATCATCGAATCTCTCCACACATCCCTACATTGAATCTCATCTAGATGTTGGTTCCACTCTCCCCATCCGAATCAAAACTCTTGGGCGTACCCATTTGCACGTTCTCCATTGGTATATTCCCTTCTTTGTTGTGGTGGTTCTTTGTTGTGGTCTTGGTTCAATCCATAACCCTATGGTTCCCAATCTCCTATTCAAAGCATTACCAAAACCTTTCGCATCCACGTTTCACTATACTTTGGCTCTCCACACTTAGCCAATTCCTCATCAACATAATACCCAAGATTCTTCGCCAATCTTGTCACAAAATGTCCTCCACAAATATTCTTGTTGCTCTTGATTCCGGGGCTCTCTAGACAAATATTCACTATCGCCAAATGGCATTACCATCCTTAGTTTCTTCCAGCAACTTCATAATCCATAAGTCCGGTTTCTGACATTTGTCCCTGCTTCCAAATCTATTAAATGGCCCGGTCACAATCAACTTGTGAAGTATCCTCATCAACGGATTCCTGATGGTTGAAGCATTCCTCCTAGCACAAGTAGGATCTCCCACTTGATTCCAATAAGCGGGAATACTAGGGTAATCTTTTTCAAACCTCCGAAGTCTAGAAAAGTGAGTTTCAAATAATCGATGATTTACCTCATGTGGTTCATACAAACCAAGGGCTACACCAAAAGCTGGCAATGTGTAAGCATGATCCCTACCACAAAGTCTAAACCAAATACAAATCTCGACATCAAATTCGAACATCTACTTTTCTTTCAAAATACATGGTTGAAAAGAATTCCATACACCATTCTCGGTGAGACTTCTTCATTAACACTGAATGCTCTTTCCATGACAAATCATTGAGCGAATCTCCATCCCACGGATATACATAAGGCGTTCGCATCATCATTCTTAACTCATCTTCACACTCACATTCGTTAAATAAATCCCAATCAATCACCCTTGGAACTAAACATTGCCTATGTTGTAACCCGACAATCTTTCTCGAAAAGCATGTTTCTCTCCATCGGTGAGATTTTGAATTTTAAATTAGCATTTGCTTCCTTCTTCACACTATACTTAACCTTCTTCTTCTCGTTCCTTTCACAAAACTTAGTAACAAGCGGGTTAATTGAATTTCCTCCCCACTCGAGCTTCCTACAATAATTCTCAGAGAAATCACAAAATAAGATCATATAAGAGTGTTAGAACAAACAAGAAGGTTAGAGAACCCTCTAATATACATTTCAAAATTTCACAAAAATCCTCTCAGAAACATAACCGGATTCGGTTGGATCACCAACGAATCGGTTTCCTAATGACGAGCAACAACTGTTCGGTCGCCATGCGCAACCGAATCGGTTGTGCGGTACCGCATAAGGCCTTTCACCTTCAAATCCTCAATATCTCGAATTTCTAACGCTCAAACTACTCTTAGATCGCATTCTATCATCCTCGATGATTTCCACATCCTAGAATTACTCTATCTTGCTTCCAAATCATCAAACATCTAACATCTTAGAACTCATCTCATCATTCTTAAAAATCATTAGTTCTAATAGTGTAGCATCCATCACTCTTAAAAATCAAACATATCATCCATCAAAATGAATCACTAGTTGTAACTTATCTCATTCCATAAGCATAACCCAATTAATTCCGAAAAATCTTATCATCTAAAATCCATTTTATGGTGAATCAATCAATCAATCAATCTCTTGTTGTAATGCACTCCTATATCAATTACCCACTCGATCCTAAAATATTACCACTTAATTCGAATTATAACAAAAACCCCCAAATTGGTGACCTAAAATCCAATTCGAATCAAATGTTCTTAATAAAACCTTAATTGAGTAAATTGAATGTAAATGCTTACTTGCTTGGGTGCCATGATGTTATCCTACAATTCAAACAACTTCCAATCTGCTCTCTTGGATGAATTTTGCAAAACCCACCGGAAAATTAGTGTGTGTGTGTGTTTTGGAAAATGAAATTTTATATTTTGGTGCAACCGGTTCGGTCAAGGACACAACCGATTCGGTATGCTTTTGCCAAATTTGCTTTTTACTTGTTTAACATGTTACTTAGGCATTTACCCTCCAAGCAACATATTTTTACTCAAAATTCACTGCTAAAAATTCACACAACATTCATTCACCAAATGAAATTTTTAACAATCATTCAATCCAAAAAAAAAACTAAACTCATCATATAACCGAACTAATCCAAACTCAACTCAAAACTCATAGTCATAATGTATTAAACCAAATTACCTCAATCATAACATGAAAAATAAATAAGAAACAAAAATCCTAATGCATCAAATCAAAATAAAATAAAATAAAATAGTTCATGAAATTCAAGCAAATGATTGCTTGTTATTACGGTCTTTGCCTTTCCTCAAAATTCCTCAAAATATTCTTGCCTAAGAATATCCTCGCTTTGAAATTTTCCGGTCAACTCACGGAATGTTTCAAAAGTTTTAAATTTCCTCATAAATCTTCGTCCATCCGGGCATAATATATCAAACTTCACATGCCATGCCCCATCTCGGTTTGTCTCTTGTAAGTCCCCAATCCTTGGGTTTCCACTCCAAATTCTTAAGTTGCACGGTAAAGATCCTAAAAAGTCGGTCAACTTCTTGTAAACCAATATGTTTTGAATGGGTTGTAGAAAGCTTCTATCGCGAATGCACGTTCCATTTCGTCCTCTATATCGAAATAAGGTGGAATTAAAGGTCCGTACATTGGATTACCGTGGACATCACGTCCCACTTCAAAACAAGTTAAATCATCATTTGCATCCATCCATTCCAAATCTTCCATACCTTCCAAAATTGGTCCTCTTGGTCTTGGGTAGTATGTTTGCCTCGAAATCCCATCGTCAATAGTCATGGTGCCTCTTCCCATGTCTATAATTGCTCCACAAGTTCGTAAAATGGCCTCCCAACAATAGTGGTAAACTCTTGTCCACGGAATATCCAAGACAAGAAAATCGCCAAATCGGTTGGTAGCCAATTTGCACTCTTACATTCTTAACTTCTCCCATTGCCTTTGCTTGAGTGTTATCCGCCATAGTGAGCTTAGAATGATTAGGTTGCGGATTACTTAGTCCCAAAGTTTTGAACAATGGATACGGCATCACGTTAACACTCGACCCGTATCGCCTAAAGCATAAACGGTGTAGTTCCATTTACTTTGATTGGCAACACAAAATTACCGGATCCTTTTCTTTCCTTGGCATGCCTTTAAACAAAATTCGATCTCGATCCTCATCCGTGAGATTCTTATCTTCCAACCTAGCCCTCGCTAGCATCAATGCATCCAACTTCTTTCGATAAAGCACATAGTCTTGGAGAACTTCAATAACCGGTTTCTTTTCATTTAGCTCTAGAAATTTTGTTCTAGATTCTCTAAGATAGCTCCTTTTGGCTTTCGGTTAAGGGTTTGATAGTAGTAGTAGGTGACGATGGTGTGTAATCATTTTTGGTGGTGGAGGTTGTTGTTGGGGTTAATTTATTTGATGATGGTTTCTTCGGTTTGCTTTCCCATTTTCACCACTTCCACATTTTCTCCTCCATATTTGCACAAACTTCCACTAGCATCTCGTTGATCCTTTTCCTTCTTCCAACTCGGTTATGTTAATCCGCATTTCTCCCATACCAAAATCTACTTGACACTTGGTTGTGACAAGAAAATCTCGACCAAAACAAACATTTGGCTCATCCGCATTACCTTCCTCTAAAACAACAAAATCGGTTTCAAACATATGCCCATGAATATTGACCTTGATTTTGACCATCTTTCTCCCATATGCCTCATAGTCCATACGAACATGACCGATTTCGTCAAGAACCTCTTCCAAGATATAATTCTCTCCATACGCCATATTAATTCGTGCATCCCAAGCACGTACTCCTTCCACTTCACAAGGTGTTCCAAATCTCATCATCGGTGAATCATATACGTTGACGGTGCTTGTGTAAACACTACCACTCTTTTGTTTTGGGTAGTTGAACCTTGTTTTCACATACTTCTTCCATATCACCCGTGTCAAATCCCAATTCTTTCTTGCTTTCCTCCGAATTCCTCCAATCTTTTCTAATGAACTTCCGTATCCTTGAACATGTCATCCAAAGTACGAAGGTATTCCGAGATTCGCTCAAACTATCCATGTTACTAGACAACTTAACAAAGCAAAACAAAACAAATCCCGAATGATTAGCGTTAACGTTAGTAAAACAAGAACAAACTATAAAAACATATAATAAAACAACTAAGACATCTAACAAAATTAAGAAATCAAATAAAACTCAAAACCTCAAAATGATAAAACTCGATGCAAAACTCCAACCGATTCGGTTGGATCACCAACCGAATCGGTTGGTTGAAAAATTTTAGATTGAAACACGAACCGGATCGGGTTGCGGGTTGCGACCGATCGGTTTGATTGAAAATTTTTTTTTTTTTTAAACAAATTTAATAATAATTGAAAGCAAATAAATGTCATTAAGGATGTACTAACTCTAGTTAATTAAATATAACTCTTCATAAACTTATAATTAAATAACTCATTAAATCTAATTAAAACCAAAATTAAAACTAAAACTAAAACTAAATAAACTGATACCTTTTAAAACTATAAAATAAAAATAAATAAAACCTTATCAAATATCCCCACACAATACACAAAACACAATTGTTATAAAATTCGAACCAAAGAAAATTTTCAGAATGTCTAACCGGATTTTGGCTTGTCCTCAAGCAAATGTGCTCCTTATCCCAATGATTACTCTATAAAAATTAACATGTTCTCATTAAATTTGTTCTTACAAATCTTTCGACCCTTCGTGATGAAAACGTTCCAATTTTGGTCCTTTTTCTTAAAACATGTTTTATTGAATTTATAAACAAGTTAGGGGTCATGAAGCATTAATTTAAACCACGCCTCAATCACCTAGGATCACCGCAACTCAAACTACGAAACAATGGACAAGAATGGTTCCTTCCTTGCTTGGACGTTTCCGATAACTACTAAGCTTTTGGGTTGAAATAAATGGGTAAGTATGAGTTTTGGTGTAAACTAATACGGTCCACAACACATATAAGCCCAAGAAAGTCATAACAAGCACGGAATTACATACTAGCACCTCACATGGGGTGTTTGGATACTCACATCTCTCTCGGTGTATATATGAAATATAACAAATAGGAAATGGAATATAAACACTCATTAACCGGTCCTAGTACATAGATTACCATAGGCTTGAGAATAGATCAAACCTCCATCGCTTTGGCGTAAGCACCTAGGAAAGACTATCAAAGAGGTATTTTAAAGGGTTGTAATGTTAGGCTTACGGTAGGGAAACAAGGGTTTGGTGGGATAGGCTATTTAGTGGTGGCAAGTCAAAAATCTCTATGTTAAATGCATACGAAGAATGGCGTTGCTAAGCCAAGACTTGACACTCTAAAACTCTAGGTAACGGAAATAAACAAACATAAATTTAAAGGATAGATGTAGGATGGTGGCAGTATGTTTTTTTTTTTTTACACTCTATTTTTTTTTTTTTTTTTTTTTTTTTTTTTTTTTTTTTTTCATACACTTTTACTCTACCATCCTCTATGGTAACATCAAAATGATAGGGTTTATAGGCACATCCCTACATTTGAGTTTTATTACTCTAACACTAATTTGACCCTAATTGAAAAGATCAAAACACTTGGGGTACATTATTACGCAAACAAAGGGAATTTGAATTAACGTTCCTTCCGTCATTTCATAAACTTTAACTTTTCCCATGAATCCCAATCGTCCCAAAATCGTATACAAAGGATATGACTCAACTTAGCAACTTATGCAAGCAACTAGATAATTGAACTAAGGGTTTAGGGTGATAACAAACATTTGCACTAAAAGTGAGTGCATAAGGGGTAGGCTAAGGCGATTTGGGTGTATATTTGGGGTGGGGTGTAAACAATGCTCTTCATTGATATTTCGGAAAAACCGAAACATCACGAGAACCGCGAAAAGGATAGGCTCTGAGGGGTTAACTAGGGGTATCGTGTACTAAAGATGAGTACAACGCAAAGGGTGTGGGGGAATTACTCAACCGTGCCATTGAGAGGGGAATTCAAGACGGGCTTGTTGCTGGCCATCATCATGGCAAGAAGGCAAGGAACTTTCGGATGTGAAGCCTACAATCCTTCCGTCGAAGCCGATTACGAGGATGCCCTTGAAGCTTTGTGAAGTTCAATTTCCTTGTTGTCCTCTTTGGAAGCTCTTAAAGATGCGGGCATCAAATATATTATGGGTCTTCTTTACCCTAAGTCATCTGCTGCTGGCACTTCTCGTATTGTTGATTTTCGACCTTGTCTGGAGCGGCTGACCATTCCTATTCACCATTCAGGTAATCCCACCTTGGTAGATGAATCTTCCTTGCCTGCTTCTGTAAATGCTTGTTTTCAAAGGGCTAGGAAGATAAGGGAAGGTACCACTGATAACGCTACACGCGTCGTTCGGGGTCAAGGAAACTTCCTTTTCTTCGAGCAAGTTTTATAACACCCTAGGCAGTGAACCTAATCGTTGTAGTGTAGTAATTAGGGTAAGCCACGGGTATTGATATCGTTCTCTAGGGGAATAGGAATGCTAGTAAGGAGTTACTACGCTAAGGTTAAGGTTGAGGAAGATTATTTTTGTATTTTTATATTTTATGAAATGGAAAGGTACGAATCTCGGGTATTGGATTTGGGGGTTGGTATTTCTACCGATTACTCTACTATTATCTAATTATCTAAACTAAGGTTGTGGGAGTCTATGTCTAATTAATGTGTGCTCGTATGATAGTTTAAAGATGTGTTTACTTAGGTTGTACTACACCTTAATTATCTCCTATTGATGGTTGAGTTGTCACGTCCTTATTCTTAGTTGCGTTGTGTGTCTAAAGTTGTAGGGTATCGTTTCTCCCTAACTCTTTGAACTTACCAAAGGGTCTCGTCTACAAAACCCACTAGGGATAATAAACTCTTACTCTAAGGCACTCTTTGGATGGTTTAGCCTACAACTACTCAGGTAATCATATTCTAAGGTTCACAAAGATGAATCAAGCATTAAGTACACAACGAATGATCTATCGCATTACTAGATCATTGATCAACTAAGATAAGAAACAACCAATCAATATTCAATAATTAAGTTTCATACTTCCTAAGCAAACACACAAATAAATTAGCCGGACATGGAGAACATGCAAGCATACACACAAATAATCAAAGACATAATTGAATTAATGAAGTAAATACTTATCTTGATGTAAGATAGGGTTCAAAACCCTAAAATCTTGTACAAGACACCTTAGGTTCGGTTTTAGGTTTCACCCAAAGACTCTCTAAAACCGAAAAATTCGGATTCTATATATAAGTTTAGATATGCGACGGCGTCACCTTATGTTTCGTGGACGCCGTCGTATCGCCGTCATTAGGGTTTCGTCTTGGCCACGTTAACCTTGCGGCGGCGTCACCTTATGTCCATGACGCCGTCTCTTCGACTTCTCACATCGTCTGGATTGCATCTAGGCCGTCGAGTAGCGACGGCCTACTCTTTTACAACCGGACGTCGTCACTTGAAAATACGATTTTGGGTTACGAACCGTCACAAAATCCTCGGACGGCGTCGCAATTAGCACCGACGACGTCGCCTTCTAATTTCAAAGAATGTGAGTGTCTTGATTTTGACTTTGGCCATTTTCTTCATATATTCGCGCCTTTTCGTCCAAATAAGTGCCATTCCAAGATTTTGCCTTCAAGAGACCTAAAAGTGAAAAGGAATGATATTAAGCAATAACGGATACAAAAGTGATCAAATAAGGACTAAACGACCCTCAAAATGGTACCTTTTAAAACCTTATCAAATATCCCTACACTTGTTATTTGCTTGTCCTCAAGCAAATGTGCTTTTAACCAATTAATTTATAAGTTAGGGGTCATGAAGCATTAATTCAAAGCGGTCCACAACACATATAAGCCCATAAAAGTCATAACAAGCACGGAAATTACATACAAGCACCTCACATGGGGTGTTTGGATACTCACATCTCTCTCGGTGTATATATGAAATATAACAAATAGGAAATGGAAGATAAACACTCATTAACCGGTCCTAGTACATAGATTACCATAGGCTTGAGAATAGATCAAACCTCCATCGCTTTGGCGTAAGCACCTAGGAAAGACTATCAAAGAGGTCTTTTAAAGGGTTGTAATGTTAGGCTTACGGTAGGGAAACAAGGGTTTGGTGGGATAGGCTATTAATGGTGGTAAGTCAAAAATCTCTATGTTAAATGCATACGAAGAATGGCGTTGCTAAGCCAAGACTCGACACTCTAAACTCTAGATAACTGAAATAAACAAACATAAATTCAAAGATAGATGTAGGATGGTAGCCCGTATTTTTTTTTTTTTTTTTTTTTTTTTTTTAATTTTTACACTCTATATTTTTTTTCTCTTTTCTATATTTTTTTTGATTTGTTTGTTTGTTTGTTTTTTTTTTTTTTTTCACACTTTTACTCTACCATCCTCTACGATAACATCAAAATACTAGGGATTTATAGGCATATCCCTACACTTGAGTTTTATTACTCTAACACTAATTTGACCCGATTTGAAAAGATCAAAACACTTGGGGTACATTATTATGCAAACAAAGGAATTTGAATTTAACGTTCCTTCCCGTCATTTCATAAACTTTAACTTTTCCCATGAATCCCAATCGTCCCAAAGCGTATACAAAGGATATGACTCGACTTAGCAACTTATGCAAGCAACTAGATAATTGAACTAAGGGTTTAGGGTGATAACAAACATTTGCACTAAAAGTGAGTGCATAAGGGTAGGCTAAGGCGATTTGGGTGTATATTTGGGGTGGGGTGTAAACAATGCTTTTCATTGATATTTCGAAAACCAAACATCACGAGAACCGCGAAAAGGATAGGCTCTGAGGGGTTAACTAGGGGTATCGTGTACTAAAGATGAGTACAACGCAAAGGGTGTGGGGGAATTACTCAACCGATGTGGAAGAAGTAATTATATTACGGGTAACAAACAAGGGTTATCCTAATGCCTCTTATCATTTAGTTATTCCTAACTACACAAGTGTAGCCTCACTTGCGATCTCGGAATGCATCACAAAACAAGTTCTAGAATCTAATATACTACCGGTTCACACTCTAAGCATTGAAGATGAATGCTTTAATTCCTACTAATCTAAGGTCGATCCTCACATTTTGGGTGGAATTTGGGTGGTAAAGGGTTTTTGTGCTAGTCATGCAACTTCCTATCCGTGAGACGATTTTGTTAAGACTAATGGCCCACTCCTATATGTCATGAAAAATTTTAAATTTGGTGCCAAAATTACCCTAACCGACATTTTCTCATGGTTTATTACACAAATGCAATTGGACAAAGCAAATAATCAAGGATAAGCATAGTTTCAAAGTTCCGTTTTATTTTCCCTCCCTACACTTAAACCGAACATTGTCCCCAATGTTCCCGAAAATATCAAAGTTATGATAAAGAAGGTAATCAAAAGCGAAAGAAACTAATACTCCCGATTAGCTCGGTAGGATCCGTGTAAAGTGGTGGTTAAATCCTTTTCAAGAAGAATTATTAGTGAAAAGCTCCTTCCAATCTTATGTAACTTCTTCTTGACCAACTAAACTGCACACTTGAAGAAAACAAACGAAACCTTCGTAAAATCGGTGGTAATAATATATATAAGACTCGATTTAAACTAGGATATAATGCTTGTGGAATGGATGTTTACGAATTTATAAGAAAATTAAGACCGGAAAATTCCAAAATTTATAAGTAGCTCGAAAACGAAAAAAAGTAATCGATGTTTTACTCCTTCTGGCGTCAGTTGCAATCTGACGCCGTCAGTTATCCCGACAAAACCGGTGCGATTTTCGAAAAAAATTACGGAAAATTTACATCTTTAGAATCGGAAAATTTTACGCAAAACATCCATTATGACTCGATACAAGCATTTGACTCGAACTAACAAACATAAATATCTTTTAGTTAATTGTTATTCTCATATTTACGTTTCTTTTGAAAACGTGTGTAATCCTCCATACACTTATCCTTTATGTAAAATACCTTTATATGCAGTTAAGACGAGGTTAAAAACAAAATAAAGCATTTTTACAAATTTAAACATGATGATAAACAATTAATAAAAGATATATGACACTAACAAGCAAACAATTAAGCATGGGTTGCCTCCCACGAAGCGATTTTCTTTATTTAAGAGTCTTGTAGCTAGACTCATAGTCGTGCTCCTACGTTTTCTCATTACCGCCCTCTTCACCCTTTGTTTTCCCTTCATCGAAAGGGTGTAGACGTTGTATGCTCACTGTAGATTCCTTGCCAACGCTGTCAATTATGGCGACGATTTTATCTTTTAAATTGGTCTCCTTAACTGTGAAAGGCCCGAACCATCTTGGTTTGTTTCTTCCTCGTAATGCCCTTATCCGAGATCTATACAAGAGCACTTTTTCTCCTTTTAGAAATTCCTTAGGGTCCTTTTGTACCTTAGGTATTGAGGTGGGATTGCTTCCTAACTTTTTATCGGGTTTCCACAATGTCGCATACAATCCTTGAACCATAAAGTCTCTAAGCCCTTTTCCCGGTCATTCATCTTCTTCTTAACATTGTTGCCCGGGGCTTTTCGATTTCCACCGTAATCATTTCCATGATCTTAAGAGGGTATCTTGGGATGATGGGTATTCTAGCGTAACCCTTCCCGCTTTTGAGTATCATGATGCCTTCTCCGCATTTGATGGTTGCCTTGGCGGTGGCCAAGAACGGTGTCCCAAGAATGAGGGGTACGTTTTTATCTTCCTCAACATCAATGATCACGAAATCCACCGGATAAACGATGTTAGCCACCTCAATTAGAACATCAACAACGATTCCGACGGGGTGGACATAAGTATGATTAGCCAAGGAAAGTCTATGGTCGGTCTTGGCTGGTTTCTCTTTAGTTAACTTATTATAGATTGACAATGGCATTATGTTCACATCGGTCCCTTGATCGGCCAAGGCATTTATATTGTCCATGTCACCGACACTAACTGGTATCACGAAATTCCATGTGGTGTCTCGTTTTCTCGTTAACGGTTTTTATAACCAACTCATACAGAGGTTCCATAGGTAAGGCGTCGTATTCTTCTTCCGTCATTTTTCCTTCAAGAGCTTCCCTAAGAACTTCATTGTACCTAAAGTTGTTTACTTGGTTTGCAATGGTTTTCTTGTTAATTTCGTGCTTAAGGTAGTACTCAATGGTCTCGGGTTCATCATTAGGCATGACTCATCCTTCGTGCTTTCCTCGGTTTTCCACATCTCACCTTTGCATTCTCGGGCATAATGGAAGCAGCGTTCACAAATGAAGTGGGAGGGCAATCGTTGCTTCTTACGAGCACTTTTTGGGAACCTTTGTTTTAGTAAATTCAATTACCAAATTCATCATTTCTTTCATTTTGCTTGCATTTCCTCTCTCTTTTATAAACCTCCTCTTCAATCGGCTAATCTCTCTGTATGAGCCGCCATGTATTCCCTCATTTGATCCTTGAAGCTTGGTGAAAGTGGTATTGGGAAGTAGAGCGGAAACGCCTTCGGAACTTGGGTTTTGCTCGCGACTTGGGGATTCCGAAAGAGGTGTGGAGCGGTTGGTGGAGTGGGCGGTTTGACGACCTCTCGAGGAATTTGTACGGGCGCTCTTTTACGCCTTTCCATAAGATAATCAATTCCTCTCGATGGCACTCAATTGCTCTTGAGTGTATCGGAGGATTCGTAAGGAGTGGATATGGCATTAACCACGTTAATCGGAGTTTCGGAGATTCACTCCAATCTTCGTAGCTTTGATCGGCAAGCTCCTCAATAATATCCCATGATTTCTCGGCGTTAAAGTCGTGAGCCTTCCACCGTGGCTCGATCAATGGATCGTCGAGTGATGAAGTCGGTATGATCATAGAAGATTTGGATTTGAAGCCAAAGATCAATGCCATGATGTGGAAGTCTCACGGAGTAGTTCCTTAATCGAGTCCATGCTTTGTAAAGAGACTCACCTTGGGCTGCTGGAATGTCAAGATGTCTCGCCTAAGCTTAGTGGTTCTCCCGGTGGGAAAAATTGAGCAAGGAAGCGAGAGGTAAGATCATCCCAACTTGAGATGGAGCCGTGGAAGTCGCTCAAGCCAATTACTAGCTTGGTCCCGTAGAGAGAATTGGAAGAGACGCAGCGCGTGGTCTCCCGAGTAGTAGCATCAAGGTCGATGGAATCGACAATTTTGAGAAATCCTCGAGATCTTGATTTGGATCTTGAACGAAGTCCATGGAATGCACATCCGTTTGCACCAACCGGATGGTGTCGGATCGCAGGGCCGTAGTTTGGGCTTGGTCGGGAAGCTCAATGGTGTTCCTATAGCCTAGGTGGCTTGGTCTCGAGTATTGACCAAGAGTACGGGCTCTTGGCGGGTCATTTGGTGGTGGGTTGATGAATGGTAGTGGGTTATCACCTTCCATGATGAAAAGTGATGGGATTATGAACAACGGTCACGAAGAAGGGGGATAGACTAAGATAAAGCTAAAAATGAGAAAAAAGTTTACTTGATAGGAATCAAGCAAAGAACCTAAACGAGGTGGACTACTAACTAGCTATTCTATTCCCCGGCAGCGGCGCCAAAACTTGATAACGCTACACGCGTCGTCGGGGTCAAGAAAACTTCCTTTCTTGAGCAAGTTTTATAACACCCTAGGCGATGAACCTAATCGTTGTAGTGTAGTAATTAGGGTAAGCCACGGTATTGATATCGTTCTCTGGGAATAGGAATGCTAGTAAGGAGTTACTACGCTAAGGTTAAGGTTGAGGAATATTATTTTTATCTTTTATGTTTTATGAAATGGAAAGGTACGAATCTCGGGTATTGGATTTGGGGGGTTGGTATTTCTACCGATTACTCTACTATTATCTAATTATCTAAACTAAGGTTGTGGGAGTCTATGTCTAATTAATGTGTGCTCGTATGATAGTTTAAAGATGTGTTTACTTAGGTTGTATTACTCCTTAATTATCTCCTATTGATGGTTGAATTGTCACGTCCTTATTCTTAGTTGCGTTGTGTGTCTAAACTTGTAGGGTATGCGTTTCTCCCTAACTCTTTGAACTTTCCAAAGGGTCTCGTCTACAAACCCACTAGGGATGATAAACTCTTACTCTAAGGTGCTCTTTGGATGGTTTAGCTTACAACTACTCAGGTAATTATATTCTAAGGTTCACAAAGATGAATCAAGCATTAAGTACACAACGAATGACCTATCGCATTACTAGATCATTAATCAACTAAGATAAGAAACAACCAATCAATATTCAATAATTAAGTTTCATACTTCCTAAGCAAACACACAAATAAATTAGCGGACATGGAGAACATGCAAGCATACACACAAATAATCAAAGACATAATTGAATTAATGAAGTAAATACTTATCTTGATGTAAGATAGGGTTTAAAACCCTAAAATCTTGTACAAGACACCTTAGGTTCGGTTTTAGGTTTTCACTCAAAAGACTCTCTTTAAACCGAAAATTCGGATTCTATATATAAGATTACATATGCGACGGCGTCACCTTATGTTTAAATGACGCCGTCGTATCGCCGTCATTAGGGTTTCGTCTTGGCGCGTTAACCTTGCGACGGCATCACCTTATGTCTGTGACGCCGTCTTCTTCTTCGGCGTCATCTGGGTTGCATCTAGGCCGTCCGAGTAGCAACGGCCTACTTTTTAAAGCCCGACGTCGTCACTTGAAAATAGGGTTTTGCCACCGTATCGTCACAAAAATCCTCCGACGGCGTCGCAATTAACACCGACGCCGCCGCCTACATTTCAGCAGCTTTGAGTGTCTCGATTCGACTTTGGCCATTTTCTTCATATATTCGCGCTTTTCGTCCAAATAAGTGCCATTCCAGCATTTTGCCTTCAAGAGACCTAAAAGTGAAAAGGAACGATATTAAGCAATAACGGATACAAAAGTGATCAAATAAGGACTTAAACGACCCTCAAAATGGTACCTTTTAAAACCTTATCGTTCCTCTCATTGTTGGACGAGGATTCACGAGAACGGGCCGTGCTCTCATTGATGTATTTGAGCAAGAAATCACATTACGTGTAGGTAATGAAGTCACACCTTTAACCTTGATCAAACTTGAGGTACTCCGCAAACTATGATTACGAGTCGGTTAACCGAATAGATATCATTGATGTTGCTTCAAGAGTACTCTCAAGAAGTTCTTGGTTATGATCATAATTCTTGAGTGATAATATCACTCATTCATCTCAACCCATCATCGCCAATTCTACTCCTTCTCTCACTCCTTTTGAGGAAAGTGACTTCATCTTAGAAGAGATTGAAGCCTACTTGTCTAGTGATTCTTCCATGGGAAATTGATCACGCTCCCATCGACATCGAGGGGACATACTTCTCATTGAGAAGTTTCTTAATGATGATCCATCATCACTCCCTCCCGTCGAGCTTCATAACAAGGAAGTCAAATCGGTTGAGAAAAGCGAAGAATTTCTGAAGTCGAACTTAAGGACTTACCACCTCATCTCGGTATGCATTTCTTGAAGGTGATGATAAATTACCGGTCATTATTGCTCGAGATTTGAGTAAAGATGAAAAGATCGCCTCATAAAGGTCTTGAAGTCACACAAGCAAGCAATTGCTTGGAAACTCTCCGACATTAAGGGTATCAACCACGAATTTTGTACTCACAAAATCTTGATGGAGGATGACTTCAAACCAATGAGCTCAACATCGAGAAGAGTAAATCCAAAATCCATGATGTTATCAAACAGGAGGTTATCAAACTTCTTGATGCAAGATTGATTTACCCGATCTCAGATAGTCCTTGGGTTAGCCCAATTCATTATGTTCCTAAAAAGGGTGGCATAACTGTTGTCACAAATGAAGATAACGAGTTAATTCCAACTCGGATGGTAATGGGATGGCGTGTGTGCATTGACTATCGTAAGTTGAATGACGCCACTCGCAAAGACCATTTTCCTCTACCCTTCATGGACCAAATGCTTGAGAGATTAGCAGGGAATGAATACTATTGTTTCCTGGATGGTTTCTCGGGTTATTTTCAGATCCCCATTGATCCACAGGATCAAGAGAAGACTACATTCACCTGCCCATACGGAACTTTTACCTATAGACGTATGCCTTTTGGTCTATGTAATGCTCCCAGCACGCTCCAACGATGTATGATGGCAATTTTCCACGACATGATCGGAAACAATGGAGGTGTTTATGGATGACTTCTCGGTCATTGGGGATTCATTTCAAACATGTCTCTCCATTTAGATAAAATGCTAAAACGGTGTGAAGACACCAATCTTTGTCTAAATTGGGAGAAGAGCCACTTTATGGTCAAAGAAGGCATAGTCCTTGGCCATAAGATTTCCAAAATGGGATTGAGGTTGATAGAGCAAAAGTCGATGTTATTGCTAAACCGCCTCATCCTACTACCGTCAAAGGTATTAGGAGTTTTCTAGGTCATGCCGGTTTTATCGCAGATTCATACAAGATTTTCCTAAAATCGCCTACCTATGACCCATCTTCTTGAAAAAGATGCTCCTTTTATCTTCTCACCGAGTGCATCAAGCTTTTGAAACATTAAAGAAAAAGCTTCTCAAGCACCTATTCTCGTTACTCCCGATCGGGATTTACCCTTTGAGCTCATGTGCGATGCAAGTGATTTTGCTATCGGTGCGGTCCTAGGGCAACGCAGAAACAAGCATTTTCACCTATCCACTACGCAAGTAAGACTATGATGAAGCTCGAGCCCATTACACCACCACGTAAAAGAGCTACTAGCCGTGGTGTATGCTTTTGAGAAGTTTCGCCATACTTAATCTTGACCAAATGTGTGGTGTATACGGATCACTCGGCTCTCAAATATCTCTTTGCAAAACAAGATGCAAAGCCGAGATTGCTCAGTTGGGTTCTCCTCCTCCGTGAATTTGATATCATTATACGTGATAAAAAGGAGCCGAGAACACAGGTCACGATCATCTGTCCCGATTAGAAAACCCTCACCAAGATGTTTTCGAGAAAAGGAAATAAATGAAACATTTCCTCTCGAGACACTCAATGCGGTTTCTTTTCGTGGAAACTCTTCTACCCATGGTTTCTTGACTTTGCAAATTACCATGCGGGTAATTTCATAGTGAAAGGGATGTCGACCCAACGAAGAACAAATTCTTCAAAGATGTTAAACATTACTTACGGGACGACCCTACTTATTCAAAATCAGTGCGGATCAAGTCATCCGACGGTGTGTTTATGGACGGAAGCTATTGACATTCTCAAAGCTTGCCATGTTGGACCCACGGGGCCATCATAGTCCAAACTAAACTGCCAAAAGGTGTTTGATTCGGGTTTTATTGGCCCACAATCTATAAGGATGCCCACGAATTTGTCAAAGCCTGTGACGCTTGTCAACGTCACGGAAATATCTCTCAAAGAAATGAAATGCCGCAAAACGCCATCCAAGTGTGTGAGATATTTGACATCTGGGGTATTGACTTTATGGGGCCATTTCCATCATCTCGAGGAAACAAATACATACTCGTGGCTGTTGACTATTTGTCAAAATGGGTTGAAGCGAAAGCTTTACCCACCAATGATGCCCGAGTTGTTGTGAAAATTTTAAAATCTCTTTTTGCTAGGTTTAGAACTCCGCGAGCTATAATCAGTGATCGTGGTACGCATTTCTGTAATGACCAATTTGATCGTGTCATGCAAAAGTATGGTGTAACTCACCGTCTATCTACTGCGTACCACCCTCAAACAAGTGGGCAAGTTGAAGTTTCCAACCGTGGTATTAAAAGAATTTTGGAAAGGACAGTAGGCGAAAACCGTGCATCCTGGTCGGATAAACTAGATGACGACTGGGCATTCCGTGCGACTTATAAAACACCCATCGGGTGTACTCCATACAAGCTAGTGTGCGGAAGGCATGTCATCTGCCGATTGAGCTTGAGCACAAAGCATCTTGGGCCTTAAAACATGCAAACTTCGATATTCGACGGTGGTGATCACGAAAAGTTCAAATGAATGAATTAAATGAACTCCGTGATCAAGAATACGAGAACTCTTTGATCTACAAACAAAAGACAAAGAAGATTCATGACTCTAAAATCAAGAACCGCGTTTTCAACGTTGGTGATCGAGTCCTTCTTTTCAATTCAAGATTGAAGATATTCTCGAAAGCTCAAGTCCCGTTGGTCTCGGTCCATTTACTATTGCTAAGGTTTATCCTTATGGTACCATTGAGTTATCTCAACCTGATGGTCCAAATTTTAAAGTGAATGGTCATCGATTGAAGCATTATTTTGGAGAGGACATTCCACCCGTGGTTGTCCCTGATCTACAAACTTTCCCCATGAACCAATGAATGCGGGGATCGAGTCAAGCTAGCGACTCGGTAATCAAAAACAGTAGCACACCACATGGGTTTTCACCCGTGAGTATCACCCTAGTGTGGGGGAGTTACCCCACACTGTTGTATATAAGTCTTCAAAAAAAAATGTGTGTATATATCAAAAATAAAATAATGGCCGTAGTATTTCCCTTTTACGTTCTATGTTTCGGCATAACCGCGGTACTTTGAATATTGAGGCGATTCATTTCTAAGTGTGGGGAATTCTCACGAATTTTATCATGTAATTATTCCACCCAATTCCCGTTTTGGCCAAAATTTTTTGGAGTAAGTGTTTTCACTTACTCAAAAATGGTAATCATCCGCCATGTCTAACACACATAAGGATTGGCTAATCCAGAGCAAACGGCTCTTGGTAAAGATATCTCAAATCCGTTTATGGCTTGCAATTTGCCCAAAATTGTATGGTGTTCAACTCACCATATCTTTAATTAGTGAAGAGTTGGCTAGCCCGCAAGTTTATAGCTTGTGGTAAAGGCGCTTGGAAAACCATAATTGGTAATCGGCTCACCAAAGATAATATTGATAATTTATCTAAGAGTTGGCTAGTCCGAAGCAAACGGCTCGGTAAAGACAAATCAAAACCGTTCTGACTTATGATTTGCTCAAAATCATTTGGTTATCATTGTACCAATGTTCTTACTTGAACCGAAACAATTGGCTACTCCGTAAGTGATGGCTTTTGGTAAAGAGTTCTTTAAAATCCATTAAAGTTTCAAAACATTGCTAGGGACTAGCAATATCTTAGTGTGGGGATTGATGAGTGTCTAAATACTCATCATTTTGTCTTATTTAGAATGCCAAAACATCCGAAAACACTCGAAATGCATCAAAATGATGAAAATATCACATGCATGGTCTAAATCATGAAACTCTTTGAAAATCACAAGAATTTCGATCTCATAAAAGATTGTTTGGATTTGCTTTGTTATCTGGGTTAGAAGCCATTTGTGTTGTTGTTTGTTGTTATTCTATTAGTATCCTATAAGCATCTAATAACTCAAACATACCATAAAACCATCCTCACTTGATAGAAAGTCAAAATAATCTTTGATCACACCTTAATCATTAATCGTTGGAATTTCATGTTTCATAATCATGTATTTATGTTTATAAGTTGTTAATATAGATCAAACTAGTCTTAATTAACCTTAATACATCATAATCAGTGCTTAGGATCAATCCAAATTTCATATAAGTCAACTTATTTGGTTTTCTTGAAAAGTCAAATTTTCAGTTTGGTCGTTTTTGAATAAACTAGAAACTTTTCTATAGGACTTATTATTAGCTTTCAAGATTTGAGCTTTTGGGTTATTAAAATCTAGTTGTTCATCTTCATCACTGTATTTTTTATATTTTCTAGATAGCTTGTTTAATAGCTTATTTTTCAACTTCTTTTGAGCACCTTGTCTTGAAATGATGTCCTGTGCACAGTTGAGCTAGTCACTTTCACAAGCTCACACAGAGCTCTTCAATTAGCTTTAGCTTGTGAAATTTGGTTCTTTGAAAGCTAACCTAGTGACTTGAAGATCCTAGCTTAATATTTTACTTTTAGCTTATTTAGTAGGTCGCAATAAGCTTAAACCTTGTCCCATAACTATTTTATAACAATAAGAAGCAAGTGCTTATTTGCTTATTTCCATCTTATCGGTGTGCTTATTTGTGTATTTTAGCCTAATATAAGTTCATTTAGCTTGTTTGTAGCTTATTATACTTTTGTTTCCAACTCGTGCGACTTATTTGAGCTTAAATAATCAAAATAAGCTAATTAGCTCACCGTTGAGATTTTTAGATTCTAAACATGTTATTTTTAAGTTATAAAATTTTGTTTTCATTAAAGTTACTTAATATCAAGAGTTAAATAGTTTTCAAAAATAAAACCACAAAACATCATTTTAAATATAGTGATAGCGTTTATTTAATAAATTTAGCTTTTGATTTTTCTTTTCACTTATTATTAAGCAAATTCTTTTTATAATTTTCTTAGTTTTCGTCACCTTAGGATATTTTTAGAAAAGTTTCATAATTTTCTCTGTTTGTTTAGTATTTATTAGAATTTAAAATAGTTAAAAGTATTAAATAATTAGTAATAAATAATTAAAAAGCATAAAAAATATCTTTTCAGTTTTAAAATTAGTTTTATAATATTCTAGATTTTTCTAAAGTTAAAATTTTATTTTTCCAGGTTAATTTTATATTTTATTGTATTTAAGTGTATTTTAAATAGTAATTAATTAATAATAAATAGATAAAAAGTGTAAAAAATAAATTTTCAATTTTAAAATAAATTTTATAATATTTTAGATTTTTCTAAGTCATAAGTTTATTTTTCTAGCTTTATTTTATATTTTATTATATTTTAGAGTATTATTAAATAGTTAAAAATAGTTTTCAATTAATAATAATTAAATAAATAGTTGTAAAAATAATTTTCTTTTTCCAATAATTTTCTTTTATTTTTAGGATTCCAAAAATATCATTTTCATATTTTTAGGTCTTTTATTTCTTAGATCTCACTTTTTATTTTGTACGTTTACGTAGTTTAATAAACGTACGTATTTACATTTCTTTAATTTGATTGTTGTGCTTTACAATTCTGTAACCAAATATCCATTCCAATCAATCAGTAGTGTAGTTATCAATCAAAATCCCTACTGATCATTATCCTTAGTGATCATTCTATCATCCGAAAGTTTTGAAACACCATTCGGTCTCGCGGACTTAACGACCGAGAATCCACTATATTCCTCCGATCTTAATTGCATTGGTTCTAGACTGTTTGAAGTTTATTACGGTTGACCATTCACAAGTGGTTAGCTTGTGTGATTAAACTTGACTGTTTGGGAGCCAACCAAATTTTGGCGCCGCTGATATCATGTGATATCACATGCGAGGTGAAAACGTATGAAAACGAACAAAAACGTATAAAACGAATGAAAAACATATCAAAACGTATGAAAACAAAAAGCGTCGACAACGGACGAAACGATAAAACGGTTGAAAGTGGATGAAAATGTCTAAAAGCATTTAAAGCGCCTAAAATGGACGAAACGTAAAAACGGACGAAAGCATATATAAACCTATGAAAGACGATGAAAATGTAAGAAACGAATAAAACGTAAGAAAATAGACGAATACGTATTAAAACGGACGAAAACGTAAGAAAACAGACGAAAAGATATGAAAACGGACAAAAACGTAAGAAAACGGACGAAAACGACCGAAAACATAGGAAAACGGACAAAAATTTAAGAAAACAGACGAAAACGTAAGAAAACGGACAAAAACGTAAGAAAACGGACGGAAACGTATGAAAACGGACGAAAACGTAAGAAAACGGACGAAAACATAAGAAAACGGACAAAAACGTAAGAAAACAGAAGAAAAGGTAAGAAAACATAAGAAAACGAATGAAAACGTAAGAAAACAGACAAGAACGTATGAAAACGGACGAAAATGTAAGAAAACAGACGAAAACGTAAGAAAAATGATGAAAACGGACTAAAACGTATGAAAACGGACAAAAACGTATGTAAACGGATGAAGACGGACGAAAACGTAAGAAAACGGACGAAAACGTAAGAAAATGTACGAAACCGTAAGAAAATGTATTTAAAACGTAACAAGATTGACGAAAACGTAACAAAACGGACGAAAACGAATGAAACGGACGAAACGTAAGAAAAGCAGAACAGACGTGTAAGAAAACGGACGAAATCGTAAGAAACCGGACTAAAACGTAAGAAAACGGACGAAACGTATGAAAGCAGACGAACGTAAGAAAACGATGAAAACAAAGCGAAACGATAAAAAGCGGAAAACCGGATAAAACGTATGAAAACCTGAAAACGAAAACGAAAAAAAAAAAAAAAAAAAAACGTGAAATTAAAAAAAGCGACTAAAAAATTACAAATAATGAAAAAATAAATAAGAAAGATAAAAAGACAAGAAAAAGACAAGAAGACAAGAAAAAAACATGGATTTAGGTTTAGACATATTAAATCTTAGGTTAATCCTCACCATTAGATCAAACTAGATGGAAGGTGAGGATTTATCCCTTAGTATGCAAGGATTTTTGAGTATGCAAAATAAAGTGCCTCCACAATCTTATAATATTGAGTTATCTTTTTTAGATACCAAATAATTTACTATGTACACTGAATTTATGTACACTTGATGCAAAGAAAAGACATTTGTAATGAGGATGGTAATATCTATAAAACTACTACAAATGTTGTCATCTATAAGAAATACTTAAAGGTCTATGATTAATGTTCAAGAGATTTGTACAATATACATATCACATGTTTTTTACCATATTTTAAATTATAATATATTATGAATCACAACCTACTTTTACTTACATTTTCTATGGACTATTAGGTGTTTACGGAATGAACATTGGCTATTAAATTGATCAGCACTCACAGACGTCATTTGCTATTAAAGACCATCAAATTTATAGACGACAACGCATGGATGTTTATGATTTTAATTGTTACAAACTCAATTGATTATCGAATAATTCAAGTATTATCTCATTGTTTCTTTCATATATTAATGTAACATGTTTACGTCCGTTGTTTTTATTATCTCACAATCAAATTTCTTTAAAAATCCGGTGAATCCACGGGTCTTTAAGCTATATATATATATATATATATATATATATATATATATATATATATATATATATATATATATATATATATATATATATATACAGATACGATCAAATAAAAGACAAATATCCGTAAAAGATAAAAATATTTTTTTTCAAAAACGTTCTTGAAAAATTCCAAAAATTCCACAAGATCGGGCGTGATGGTGCATGAAAAAGTTGTGAAAACTTTTTCTAAAAGTGGATATTTTTCCCAAAAAATATGTAAAAATACGGTTCAAGATTAAATCGTTTTTGTGCATCAAAATTGGTTTTGCACCCAACTTCTTTTGACTTTATTCATCAAAATAACATTGCGCATCTAACTAAAACAAGTTCAAAAATTTTGTACATCAAAATTTTTTTAAGATCAAAATTGCTTTTGTGCATTAAAAACGATTTCAAAACTCAAAATTATAAAAAATGTTTTCACAAAACTTGGTTTTAAACTATTTAGATCGACTTATGTCAATCTATTTGAACGTGTGTGTTGGATGTTGATAAACAAGCATATAGATAGATAAACGCTAAGATAAAGAGTAAGAAGGACAAAACCACAACGCAAGTATTTATAGTGGTTCGGCTACAAGGACACCTTCCTTGCCCTACTCCACTCCCCGAGTCACCTACTCGAGAGTTCGTAATCACTACACAACACCAACTCCTTGTGGCGGAGAAGCCTTCACAACGTCGCCTACTCTTTATCCGGTACAAGGCTAGATACCGGGTTCTTCCACGAGGTAGAACCAAACCTATCACAACGTTGCCTACCTTTTATCCGGTACAAGCCTAGATACCGAGTTTCATTACAAAGGAGGAACTACTACCCAACACTACACAAAACCTATCCCAAAGGAGACCACTCCTTTTGACAACATCAACAAGGATATCAATATCCTTTGACCCAATACTAATCTATCTTGCACATCGACACACCATATCGAATGTACACTTTAGGCACCTTTCAATAATGCCTTTGACCTGACTTCTAGGCACCTTTCACTAATGCCTTTTGACTCGACTTCTAGGCACCCTTCACTAATGCCTTTTGACTTGACTTCTAAGCACCCTTCACTAATGCTTTCAACCCGGACGTTCGACACCTTTAACTAATGCCGTTACTTTGACTCTTCGACACTTTTCACCAATGTCTTCGTCTTGACCCTTTTAGACATCTTTCACTAATTTCTTCGACACTACACTTCTAATTAGAAAGAAGAGAACTATCAACAAGATACTATTTGTAGCCTTGATTATGATGAAGCTAGGCAACCCATGGACTTGAGCTTGCTCGACTTCAAGAGGTGGTGATCTCGCCTTTAAGAGGAACCTATAGAATCACACAAACACAAAACACCATACAAAGATCACTTGGATCTGTGGTTAAAGAGTTTACAACTCAAAGAAAAATATATGTGAAAGGGGTGAGTTACAATGAAGAAATGGCTCACTATTTATAGGGGAAAATGTGCTACTGTTCCACGAGGGATCCGTCCAGTGTAAACTGGGGGAACCGTGGGAAGCTCCTCTTTGCCTGTGGGTTTTGGGTCATGGGTCATGGGTCTTAGAATTTGGACCATGGGTATCTAAGTAGATACAATGTATCTACTAGATGCAATGTATCTAGTCCATGGGTCATGGATAATACCCATTATGACTTATGCATGATATCATGCAATGGGTTATGGGTTATGCTCCATGGGTATGGGTCATGGACGTTGGGTTTTACCCAGCTACATTCAATGTATTTAGTCAATGGGCCAAATACTTTAAACTTCTACCCATTGTATTACCCATTACAATACATACTAATTATGTATACATCTGTAACACTCCGAAAATACGGTCTAGCGGAAGCATACGAGCCTTTGGGTGCCACAATCTTGGTATCACAACATAAGGTACAAAGAATGGTTTTTATCCCATTTATTTAGAATAAGATTCATTAATTGAACACATTAAATTTACATTAATGAAAGTAATGCGGAGTTAGGCCCAAAAGAAAATTAAAGCGGTCCCGTTTATTCATCAGAGTCGCCTATGACCATGCCCCTTGCCAAGCGTCTTCCAATAGTGAGCTATCGCCTTAAACCTGAGAACACATGCTAAAAAGGTCAGCTTATGCTGGTGAGTTCATAGGTTTAAATTCGATAAAAACATAGTGGACCTGTAGGAGTTGATTTGCTATGCGAGACTTAAGATAGATATACATCGTTCACAAACTGTTAGGAATTAGAAATTCCCGGTATTAAAGAGTCGGTCACCTCAAGTATATGTAATCGTTAAAAGCTCGTAGTCGTAGTTCTTTTAAGTTAAGTAGTAATTTAGTTAAGTAACACCGTGGAGGACGGACGGTCTTTACCCATCTGTATGCCTCGATCCATGCCCAAAGTGTGGCGAGTTATGTAAGACTATAAATACTCTACCTTCCAAGGTAGAGAGTTGAGCTCATAATAATATCTTTCACTTTCTCTCACTAAGTTCCCTAAACCTCTAACTTTCTCTCTAGAATTCCATCTTATTCGCCACCTTGTGTTATGGTTTGATGTGTATGTGAAAAGCTATATCTAACAATTGGTATCGAGCCATGGTTAGATCATATCTTGCACATCTTTGGATTTATAGTGGTTTTAGGTGGTTTTGAGTTTGAAAAGTTTAGTGGTTTTGCATCATTTGGTTGATTTCTTGTGTTAAAGTTTGAATTTTGTTGGTACTTTTATGTTTAGAATCATCAAAAGTGTTTAGGTTTTCATTTGGTAAGCTTGAATCATCTTGGTTGGGTTGTTTTGGATTGAAAAGTGAAGGTTATTTGGTTTTCAAGCCAGCGACTTAGCTCTCGGACTTGTTTTCTTGGTAGCGACTTACTCATAGTTTTGTAGCGACTTACGCTTATAAAAGCTAGCGAGTTAGAGCTAGCGAGTTAAAGCACAAGTAGTGGAATCTCCACTACGGTTAGCGACTTAATGGTAGCGACTTAGTATGTAGCGAGTTGCTCTTTAGCGACTTGCATATCTAGCGACTTGTGTAGCAATCATCGCACAAATTTGGCTAGCGACTTAGTCCAGAAGTGAGTTACTACATAGCGACTTGTTTTTGTCTAGCGACTGGGACCTGTGAGCGACTTAGTGGTGTAGCTAATTAAGTGTTAGCGACTTAGCACTTAGCGACTTGGTGACTTAGCGACTTGGTTCAAGGGTTATAGCGACTTGGTTGATTTTACGAAGAAGAGGTTTGACCAAAGTTGACTTTTTACGTCAAAACTTCAAACGGCCATAACTTTTGATCCGTAACTCCGTTTAAATACCACAAAACGACCGAACAAATGAATATTAGAAGTTTCACGACGATGTCGTGAAATGAATTTTCGAGGCCCAAATCCACTCGAAGGAAGTTATTGAGCTTTAAGTTTTTAGACCTAAAATTCTCCGTAAAACGCAACAACCAATCCAAATCTCAACCAATCAACATTTCACCTTTCCTACGAACAATCTAAAGTCCTATCACACAATCGCTTTCATCGATTATTCCATCGGTCATCTTAACACCCCACTTGGTCATTGCTTAACGGTTTCGTCTTGATTTTAGTAAAATCCCGAAAGATTCTATTTCTCGTTTAAATCATAGACGTGTAAAATCCCGTGCATCCTTCCACATCATGTTTTACTCTACCGACCCAAAGATTTGAAGTGCTTAAATCAGATGATGTTGTGGACAACAATGATAATGTATGCCACATCGAACGATTAAAGATGATTGAATTAAGCAATGAGGATGTGAGATCTCCGTGTTCGTAATCTAATGAGAGAATTGCACCACCAAGCTACGAATGCCATGCAAATGGAATGCAGATTGAGCCCTATCAACTACTTCATCTCGCACCTCATACGCTTGTTATCCATAGTCGGGGATCGAACATGTAGTGCTCTTTTCCGCCAGACTTACCTACATTGACAAGAAGCTTCTTTGTTGAACTTAGAGCATTTAAAGTCGCAACTTACCAATGAAGAAGTTCAAAAGATGGTTCCAAAGGCTCTTCAAGTAATCTACAAACAATTTCAACCATTCATCGCTGGGGAATATTCATAGATTACAATCAACACTTGACCGGAATTTCCTTCAAAAACATACCGGAATGGAAATTGAGAATTCATTGAGACATTTATCCAACTCATGGATAATATGAAAAGTTCATTGAAGAATCTGCACAAAAGAATGAAGACGTGAATGAGTGTCGTGCGGTTGAAAAATTGTTGTGATAAGTTGGGTAATGTATCCGTGAAGAATCGGGTGGTCTTGAATGCGTAATGTTAGAAAACAAATAATGATGAGTCGGACAATGCTAAAATAGAATCTTCATGCTCATGTCCACAAGAGAGAGGTGCACCATCACAACCCGTGCAAGCTAATGCAAAGGAACGCTACATGGAAGCTTCGGATGTACCCAAGATAGAGATGCACCGCCACAACCCGTGCACGTTAATGCAGGAAACTTGCATGAAAGTTTCGCAGCACCTAGGTATGCATCTTCTTCTCAAAATGATGATTATGGATTGCATGAGTACACCGCATTTGTGCTCGATGATTCCTTGACCACCGAACTCAATACCTATAAGGATCAAGTTGCCATATACGAACAACGTGCTAAGTTTGAACTTACCACTCGTGAGCGGAGATGGATATCCAAATGCGCACAATTATTAGAAAAAGTAATTTTAGAGAAGAAGTATTAAAACAAGAGTTAAACTCCTTACAAGTAAAGCTTTCCAAAACGCTAAGCAAAACACGAACTTCAAGAAAATGTTAAAATGCTTAAGCAAGAATTCAAGGCTAAGGAATCAAAACTTTTGAATGATTTTTCCAATCTAAAAACTTTGAAAAACAAGCTTGAAAATAAGTTGTACGTACAAGGAATACCATTCAAACCGCTCACATGATCACTAAGCATCGAGTCTTAAGCGATAAGCATAGCATTCCCTTGTTGAGGAACCAAACCAGAGGTAATTAAAAGGCTAGAAATGCTCATAAGGTGCTTTATGATGGTAATGAAATCCTTAAGCCTAGGCGTAAACCTAGTTGCGTTGAGTGCACCGAGGAAGATAAGAAATCGATGAAGTCACTAGGAGAAAATGAATAAGAAGTTAGAAGATCCCGAGTGTAAAAAGAATAACATAACGATCAAACCCCATAATTACACTAAAGAAAATTGGATCTCCTTGAACAAGTTTAAGCCTCGGACTCTATTAACCCCTCGAACAAGTGTTCGGAAAAGGATATGGAAATGCAAAAGTCAAAATCTTGTTGAAAAGAATCCCCTTGTAGAAATCGCCTAAATCAACTGTGTATCCTCCTAATACACCAATGCACTTAGTTCCTAGATCTCTTGCCACTAAAAGCAAGACCTTAATCGATGAATATGTTATCTTTCAACTATTTGTTGATTTTGAGAAAACTTGTAAGAAAAGGATCACACCCACCGGTATAATCAAGGGAAAGGGTTTTGAGCAAACTAAAGAATGCTATTTAACCGAGGTCATGCCTTTCTTTAAACAACTAAAAGATCAATTTGAGAGTCTTAAAAGGGGCGATTCGATATTAAAGAAATGGAAAAGGTATTTGATGCAATGATTGTTGAGGTTAGTGATTATGAGAGAATTAAAATATAATGAGATTGAGAGGAAGAACTTGCATACAATCGAATGAGAATCGATTTATGAATGTATTGCTCAAGATGTGTTTTTCATCGCTACAAATTGTTCCATTAATGCTTCTCAATTTCATGAATTATCTGTTGCTCTAAAAGTCTCCCATGATCGTGTCATTGAGCTTGAAACAACAAATTCAAAATTGCATGAGAAAATAGAACAGATGATCATGATAACTTGGTCAAACATTATTCTAAATTAGAAGTTGAACATCTTGCTTTGCAATTAAAACATCAACATCTCAAAGAAAATGTTAAAACCTCAAATATCAAGACATCCTCCGATGCTCCCGAGTTTGATGCGCTTTTGAAATTAGCAAACGTGATGAACAAATTCGAGCTCATTGCCACACGATCAAAAGATTGAAAGCCCAAATTTCACAACCGAAAGGTGAAAAGAAGGATGTGATTGCTTCCCATATGCCTCCACCTTTAGATTCTCGAATTTCCAACTTCAAAACATAATTGATAACTTGCAAAAGGAAAATGATTGTTTTAAAGTCGAAATTTCAAAGGTTAATGATCAAAACAAAGAGTTATGTGATTCATTTAAAGTTAATCATGATAAACAAATTGAAAAGATAACTTCTTTACTTAACGATATTGAGAATCAAGCGTGAGGTGAAAGGAAAGTTGCCAATCCCAAATTGCAAATACTGCTCCTAAGGTTTCGCCAGATAAATATGCTATCGATATGTTATATATTCCCCGCCCATTAGGAATAATGAACTTGCACATAAAGCATATCTCTCATACCTTAAGGAAAGTTTGAAGGGTCTCCGTGAGATTGTTGAAGATGAAAGATTAGAAAAACCTTTTGATAGTACTATAGCCTATGCCCGCATGGATGCCAAACGATCTCGTGAACTCTTAGAGTATGTAATTGTCACAAGTCCGAAATCTAGCAATAGGCGAGATAGAATAGTTGTGCCTTGTTCTATGCCTAAAGCCAAGCATGTGACCCTTGATATGCCTTGTTCCATGTCAAAATTCAAGCAAGCAACCTTGATGTGCCTCCTAGAACTTCGATCGCAAAGACTTCTAGACCGTAAATGCGTAAAGTAGTGAAGCCATGTAATGTTCCCATCGTTACTTCTACAGATGTTAAGATTGACACTAAAGTTAGCGGTCAAAACCTAGAAGCAATGCAAAGAAGGATAGGATTACGCAAACTAAAAGTGTTCATGATAAGGAAGTGAAAGAACACCATAGGGACAAGAAGTTTGATTTGAACAAAAGAATCGTGTTAGTTCTAGTATTAGCTCTAAGCTATCGAAATTAATTCGAGGCCTCATGTCGTCGCAAAACATGTAAAAATGTTTATTTTCGGTAATCATGATAAATGTGATGTGTTATTTCGAGATCTAAGATTCATAACCCGCTTAAGAAAGTTTGGAGAGCGAAACAGACAAGCAATTTTGAAACCTACGGGGAATGTGTTTACAAATGTAGGATTTCGATGGAAGCCCACGTGTCGAATATTAACGAATGGCAAACCTTACCCTTAGCTAGATCCACTATGCCTAGAATAGTGCACGTTAAGGTTTGGAAGCCAACCGGTAGAATAATCCCATTAAGCACAAAATGTCATTTGACTAAGTCTCGATGCTTCTACTAGTTCAACTCCTAGGATAATGCCATTGCATCTAGGGTTTCTCGATTCAAAGACTGCTTGTGCTAACCAAAAGGAACCCATCAAGACGCTGGGATCCAATGTTTCCAATTCTCTCGTCTGTTGTCCAAAGCAGTCGTATAAATCGTCCTTGGTATTTGGATTCGGCGGCTCTAAACATATGACCGGGCTCTTAACAATGACGTCTGCTCACTTCGGCCAGCCTCGTGCTTCATCATAATGGCGTCTGCAGATAACACTTGGTGCCCCTGCTCTCAAAGAAAAGAAAGGTGTACGCTTCAAGGCGCCTTATCTTCTTAAGAAGAGAAATCTTCATGTTTATGACCATTCTCATCGACATTCTTCATCAACATGCTTCATGCTTTTTCCATGCGCTTGATCATCAAGTGAACCGACTACGATAATTACTCTTATTCCTCTTGCTCAATATAATGAAGATGGCGACATCATGTGCTAATTTTATGGGGAGAAGTGTGAATATAATACATTTGGATGATAATCACTTGGTTAATCAAGAATGGCATCTCAGTATGCAATTCTTGAGGGGAGAAGAAGCGTGAATTTTTGATTTTGATTGATTTTGAAAGCTTTTAAGGAGAATTGTGACTTGATTGTGAAAGTGTTTTAACCGACACGGATCGGATTTTGAGACTTTAAACTCCATTTATAAACATGCATGTATATCTTTTGAAAACAATTTTAATGCCAAATAACTTTTAATTTAATTGAAATCATTCTCCCCTCAATCAATGACGAGATTGTTGATTGAGAGATAGAGATTTTGACAAATAAGTCCTCGATGATTATCAAAAATAGAGTTTGAGTTATTTTTCAAAGCATTTAGTTTTCAAAGAGATAGAGTTTATAGAATCGAGCATAGAATTTGAAAACATGGTAAAACATGGCTCGTTCTTTCTTTTAAAAGCGGTTATTGCCTCAAACCGATAATAAACCATTTCTCTTTCTCCCAAAATATATATTTTTTTTTTTTTTTTTTTTATATAAAATTCGAACAACATCTAAAGTCCCGTGTCATTCTTTGAATGACAACATCAAGACCGTAGATATTATCGAATCGAGAGAAACATGACAAAATGACAATATTTTTGAAGATTTTTCAATTTTTCAAATTTTATGGATTTTGAAAGTTTTATATTTTTCTATTTGATTTTGAAGGTTTTATAATTTTGTATTTTGTTTTTCGAATAGATATATACAAGAGATAAATTAGTTTAAGAGAATGATGAAATGAGTACCGAGATAAAGATATCGCTCAAAGACGTAGTAGAAGAAAGGAATCAACATCTCTTAAACTTTCGCCACCAAAGCATTCGAGGCTTCTAAGAAAATCGTGCGGACATGAGCCTTCTCAATATGAATCTTTGGTAGCTTCCCCAAACCGACAAACATCGAATAAAGACCATTTCCTAAGAAGTAGAGTTGAATACAAAGCGGTCTCATCGATTGTAGCTCAAGACCAAGAACACGAGAACACAAGTAACAGTTGAAACATTGATCGCCCCGGTTATCAAACCGGATTAACTGACACGACCGATCACATGAACCTCGCTAGCATCCCCGAGGTATACCTTACTCTTCGAGATTGACCATTGTCTAGTTAGGGAACAATATATCAACATCTTCATTTTACCAAGTGCACTCCGCTTATATAACATATAGCCAATCAAGACATAATGTACACATGTACCCAACAAGAGTAGAGACGATGACATCCATGTAACATGTTGAGTCACTAATCATCTCTGTGGATGTCAACTCAAATAATCGAATTAGCTCGATCAAGTGAACATGTTGTGCATATAACCGAAGCACTTTATCATAAACCGTATATAAGATGTCGATAGGCAATATCATCTCACGCTCCAAATATTCTTCTCACATTTCTCCCAATGTAACATCAAGTAACAAAACCAAAGGTCTCGAGACCACTTCCCTAAATAGTTGGAATAATATATCCTTCCCCAAATAGTTTTGATACCTCGTAATCAAGAAACATAATATATCCATAAACTTGAAATCTTGTGAGAAGAACTCAAATAGCCCAAATGAATCTCGTGAGAATCAATCTACATAAACTCTCTCGACTATCTTTATCAACCCATATGTAGACAATTTGAAGTGACCATCGTTGAAGAAAACCCGATATACCAAACTTGAAACCTGAAGTCAATTCCCGCATTTGTGTCTTAAGCTTGCACTTAAAGATGGAAGAACGGTGTCGAGAATTTATGCTCCAAGCAAATCTCTAAGTACTCAATACTCAAACGAAGTATGAGACATTAACACCTCTTGCGATTATCCACAACGACATCTCGCGTGTGACATCGAGTAAAACAACGTAACTCCGATAGTGATAGTTAACCGATCTTCAAACATCCATCCCGACTCATCGGTAACTAGATAAACCAAGACTTCAACTCAAATTCATAAGCCCGAGCAAGATATCAAATAAGAACACACCTTTGTGAAAGTCAACTTCAATCTCAAATAAGTGATAAATGATTAACTCAAGTAATCAACTTGTGTCAAATGCCCACCACGTGAATAAACATACAATCGGATGTACATTGACCCATCGAATGAACCGAACAGATGATTTCCTCATCATTAATGCATTCTTCCTTAAGGTATTCATGTAGAAACCGATCCGAAGATTCACCAATAATGTCTTTGAGCGGATGAGGAAGTCATTTTCCTTAATGTTCATGTGGTTGATTTATAGCATGCACATTGTGAGGACCAATAATCCGCGAAGATTTGGCAAAGGAATACCAAGGAGCGGATCATTATTCATGAACAATAATCCGTGAAGATTTGGCAAAGGGAATACCAAAGAGCGGATCATTATTCAAGATTGCAACTGCAATATTCTGATAGTCATTATCAACGCCTAAAGGAATAACTGGAGATAAGGTTTCTTGAGACCATCTAAGAAGTACTTCTTGGATGGTGAACCAGTTGAGTCAATAGAAACCAGAGCATGAGCTTCAGAAGCTGGATGATCAACATTCGTTAGAGGTTGGAAGTACTCATCAAACATATCTTTGAAAACAATGAATCCCAAATAATGAATCCCAATTATCCTTAGTAATTGAAGCATTAGGCGTTGGAGGAGTGTCATCAAAAATCAAGCAATGAATCATTGTCAAGAATCGAGCAAGTCTAATTGGGATAAAATTTGGCTTTTCAATCTCCCCAATTAGTGCTCTCCCTAAACCGACGAAGATTTTCAAGTGTTCTTCTCACCGGATTAAGAAGAAGTCTTTAGATCATCAAATGCAATTTGTCTTTAGTATTCTAATCATGTAGCTTTCAAATGTAGATTAGATCAGACTCGACCTTCTTCAAGATTATCCGAATGGGAAATAGACAGTTAACATCTTCTTCACACCAAAGGCATTCCGTTAACTTGTAAATAGCAAATCCCCTTAATTAAAATCCTCCCAATCAAACAAGAACAGAAAGATGTTCATCAAAGAAATCACCCCAAGAACTAGAAGCACTTTGTCATTTAATCATATCGGCCGTGTGAAGATGTCAACCAACGGCTCTTAGAAGAAACTACATGTGAAGATGATCCGATAAGAAGAATCTCGGTTCTTACATGGGTTCGGAGCCGTTTGACCATATATTCTCAAATACCAGTCAACCATGCAAAAAATTCACGCTTCTATACGTTATTTGGCATTAAAATTGTTTTCAAAAGATATACATGCATGTTTTATAAATGGAGTTTAAAGTCTCAAAATCCGATCCGTATCGCTTAAAACACTTTCACAATCAAGTCACAATTCTCCTTAAAGCTTTCAAAATCAATTTAAATCTATACGAGATCACAAATTTCAAATGATTTGATAATTGTGATCGGGGAGAATGTGTGATTTAAATTGGATTTAAACCGATAATTAGGTAAATGGTTATAATAGGATGTACATGCTATCCCGCCCACATGTGACAAACGATTTCAATTTTTCAATGCACATGTTGAGGGGAGCATCTATCTTAAAACCTTTGATTTAAAACGTGATCATTTATCCCATGCGTGTTCCTCTAGTATGTGCAAAACTCTTTTCAAACCTCGAGGCACATATTGAGGGGAGCAAATTTATGGAAACCTCATCCTTCCCGAAATGCTATACCAACTTGATCTATTGAGGAAGTGATGTTGATATCTTTTAGAAAATGGTAATTAAAAGAAGTAAATTCTTTCTCTTGCCTCCGTGCAAAACATTTTCAATACTTGATGCACATGTTGAGGGGAGTTCTCGTTCTAAAAATATCAAAACAATTCGGTACAAAATGCTTTGATAATATATCACAAGTATCCGATTTGATTTTCAAATGGTTTTCAATTGGATCCTATGGCGGATGAACAATACCAAATAGACCGACCAACTCTACTTTATGTACGGTGATATAAGGATGATAAGGTTAGGTATTGGTTCCCATGATCCGCCGTAATCGGAGGGATCTACCAGTGGACAATCCACTAGTTAGTGTAGAAGTCCTTAGGTATGATGATAAAAGGAGAAAATGAGATATGGGAAGAGTGCGGACTAAGACCGAGCTAGTACTGGAATAAACCCAACAAGGTTCTAGCTAGGAAGTCTCGGTAAGCACCAAGGGTTGAAGAATTAAAAAGAATTGAATGTAAAGGGTGAAAACAAATAGCCCTCCATTTATTCAACCTTAGGCGTAAACCGGGTTCAATTCATATGCTACCGATGGTAACATCGGTATTGAAGACAAGACGTCATGGACCCAAAGGACGACCGCACTTCAACTTCCCAAACCACTCAAGTTCCTCTTAAAAGGACTTGTTTCATTCTCACGGGAACCGACATTATCTATCGACTTTCTCTTAGAGATGGTTGATATTGAAGTAGGAGACTCTCTCCCTAGTCTCCGTTATAGGATCCAAATATGCACAAATTGAGTCTAGAGCCACGAGATCATCAATAAATCTCATTAGGACACTTTCATGAAGTCTCTATTTCACACAATGTGGAAAGAGATTATATCTTGAGTCCCACGCATTATCCTTGTGGTATTGCCGTAACATCCGAGTGATATGTTTACAAATTCACAATGAAGATGGAAAGCCTTCCGAGCCAACATCAAACAAGCTCTCGGTAGGTGGCATGTGAGATCTATTTTATAGATCAACCATGTGACAACCGAATGTAAACAATGGGGCGATTCAATCTCTTGAATCAAACCCGGTTCGAGTTAGGGATTGACGGATACCTTTGAAAAACCGGTCTTTGTGCTTATAAACTCTTTTCTTTAGCACATCGACCGTGTACTCATTTTCACAAAACCTGTTAAACTAAAAAGTCAGATAAAACCAATTAGGGATTAGTATTTTACAAATAACATAAAAGGGTGTATTTATACACAAAATTAGGTTAAAAATATATAAGGTATAATTATATCAACTTTTTATAAATTATCTTGTTAGGTAATATATATCAACTTTTTATAAATTGTTATCTTCAAAATATACATTCCTAAAATACAAATTGCAGAATTTTTAGCATATCCTTATTTTTATTGATTTGGAACATATAAATCAAAAACAATTTAGTCTAGTGGTAAATTGTTTAGATAACTTATGAATGACCCAAGTTCAAATACAAATACAAACCGAAATTTAAAATAAAAAAATTTAAAATCCAAAAATACAAATACAAACCGAAATTTAAAATAAAAAATTAAAATTGAACATAAATTTAAAAAAATAAAAATTTAAAATCCAAAATACAAATACAAACCGAAATTTAAAATAAAAAAATTAAAATTGAACATAAATTTAAAAAAAAATGCCACATGTCATAAAAATGCCACATAAATTCAATGATGACATGGAAATATGACATGGATTATGGGATGCCAAGTGGCATTATATGTGGCCTCCTCTTATATATAATGTATAGATATATATATATATATATATATATATATATTATATATATATAGGATATAGATCAAATAAAAGACAAATATCCGTAAAAGATAAAAATATTTTTTTCAAAAACGTTCTTGAAAATTCCAAAAAATTCCACAAGATCGGGCGTGATGGTGCATGAAAAGTTGTGAAAACTTTTTCTAAAAGTGGATATTTTTTCCAAAAAAATATGTAAAAATACGGTTTGCGCATTAAAACGTATTTTGTGCATCAAAATTGGTTTTGCACCCAACTTCTTTTCGACTTTATTCATCAAAATAACATTGCGCATCTAACTAAAACAAGTTCAAAAATTTTGTACATCAAAATTTTTTTGCGCATCAAAATTCGTTTTTTGTGCATTAAAAAAACGTATTTCAAAACTCAAAATTATAAAAAATGTTTTCACAAAACTTGGTTTTAAACTATTTAGATCGACTTATGTCAATCTATTTGAACGTGTGTGTTGGATGTTGATAGACAAGCATATAGATAGATAAACGCTAAGATAAAGAGTAAGAAGGACAAAACCACAACGCAAGTATTTATAGTGGTTCGCCACAAGGACACCTTCCTTGCCCTACTCCACTCCCCGAGTCACCTACTCGAGAGTTCGTAATCACTACACAACACCAACTCCTTGTGGCGGAGAAGCCTTCACAACGTCGCCTATTCTTTATCCGGTACAAGGCTAGATACCGGGTTCTTCCACGAGGTAGAACCAAACCTATCACAACGTTGCCTACCTTTTATCCGGTACAAGCCTAGATACCGAGTTTCATTACAAAGGAGGAACTACTACCCAACACTACACAAAACCTATCCCAAAGGAGACCACTCCTTTTGACAACATCAACAAGGATATCAATATCCTTTGACCCAATACTAATCTATCTTGCACATCGACACACCATATCGAATGTACACTTTAGGCACCTTTCACTAATGCCTTTGACCGACTTCTGGCACCTTTCACTAATGCCTTTGACTCGACTTCAGGCACCCTTCACTAATGCCTTTTGACTTGACTTTTAAGCACCCTTCACTAATGCTTTCAACCCGGACGCTCGACACCTTTAACTAATGCCGTTACTTTGACTCTTCGACACTTTTCACCAATGTCTTCGCTTGACCCTTTAGACATCTTTCACTAATTTCTTCGACACTACACTTCTAATTAGAAAGAGAAACTATCAACAAGATACTATTTGTAGCCTTGATTATGATGAAGCTAGGCAACCCATGGACTTGAGCTTGCTCGACTTCAAGAGATCTCGCCTTAAGAGGAACCTATAGAATCACACAAACACAAAACACCATACAAAGATCACTTGGATCGTGGTTAAAGAGTTTACAACTCAAAGAAAATATATATGAAAGGGTGAGTTACAATGAAGAAATGGCTCACTATTTATAGGGAAAATGTTATCGTGACCACGGATCCCTTACTGAGGATCCGCAAACCGGGGAACCGTACCCTCTTTGCTCGTGGGTTTTGGGTCATGGGTCATGGGTCTTAGAATTTGGACCATGGGTATCTAAGTAGATACAATGTATCTACTAGATGCAATGTATCTAGTCCATGGGTCATGGATAATACTCCTGACTTATGCATGATATCATGCAATGGGTTATGGGTTATGCTCCATGGGTATGGGTCATGGACGTTGGGTTTTACCCACTACATTCAATGTATTTAGTCAATGGGCCAAATACTTTAAACTTCTACCCATTGTATTACCCATTACAATACATACTAATTATGTATACATCAGAACACTCGAAAATACGGTCTAGCGGAAGCATACGAGCCTTTAGGTGCCACAATCTTGGTATCACAACATAAGGTACAAAGAATGGTTTTATCCCATTTATTTAGAATAAGATTCATTAATTGAACACATTAAATTTACATTAATGAAAGTAATGCGGAGTTAGGCCCAAAAGAAAATTAAAGCGGTCCCAAGGTAGATTCATCGTAGCTCCATGACCATGCCCCTGCACGCCTTCCAATAGTGAGCTATCGTTAAACCCGAAACACATGCTAAAAGGTCTCTTATCTTGGTGAGTTCATAGGTTTAAATTCAATAAAACATAGTGGACTAGGGTTTGATTTGCTATGCGAGACTTAAGATAGATATACATCACAAACCGCTTCATATCCGAAATCACAATCCATATCACACATCCAAGGATCACACGGCCCAGATGACTCTAGTCCAAAGACTGCCGTGGCAAAGTCTAGAACAATGGCCAACCCCGGACTAGGTCGAGGTAGAAGTCTACTCTTAGCTAGGCAACAGCTTATAGCAATTAGGATTGCTACCCTAGTCTAAGGCAACGACTACCGCACATCTATCTAAACAACAAGCACATAAGCAAATCCAAATAGTTTTAAAAGTCCAAACAATAGTAGCATGATTCTCACCCTAATTTAGTTAAAAACGTAGATAAAAATAGGGCTATGAAACTCACCTTGGCCACAGCAATGCACTATTCACTATTGACACGACTGGCATCTAAAGCTAATCTTCACGGCATCAAGATAAGTGTACGACGAGTACGATAGAATAGAAGTGACGCAACCTAATGCAATTATCTTAAAATACAGCTCATACGATAAAGAAATCAATAGAAAGTAATGTGTTGTAGTTTTCGTGGATCATTCATGTCGTTACTTTCAAAAGTATGTTATCCTTCCCAAAAGTTTATAATTGTTATCTCAAAAGTTTAGTTTTAACGTTTCGTGGGTGGTAAGAAACATAGACGCCGACGCACAACTCACGCGAAAGAGAAGAAGACGTTGACATAGTCAAAACATACTACTAGAACGCACGTCAAAAGGAAAAGACATCGACCAAGTCAAGAAATACCGACAATGCTCAAGCTAGTCAAGGACTAGGAATTGACGACACTACTTATGTCACATAAATAGATTAACTTTCGATAATTTCCCCATAATCCCATACGTACATGTTTATAATAAGGGTAAGTTCCATTTATCGCTCAATTAATACAAGTTTCATAATCGCTACTCATGATTATACCAGTTTAATGGAATGTACTTCTTATAAAGTATACCATTGTAGTGTTTTATGACGATATATTCGTTATTCAATGTTTCCAAAACATTACGTTTTTGTCATATCGTCATCTCAAAATAACATTTCCCAACAAGTTTATAAAAGCTATCACGTATTTATAAATCACGAGTTGCTATCATATTTAATAAAGGTTTATAACTAAATAAAACCGTATTTATTGAGAATATATATATCTAATTTTCTCGTTATTAGTTACTATTGTAATAATTGAATACTTAGGCTTGTCGCGAATTGAATATATTAAACTCGTTCCCGAGTCTATCATATCGTACTTGGTTAATTTAAATCGTTCGATAAAGTTTTTAATTCATAATCAATATAGCTTGTTATCACTTGCCATTCCAATTCACAAAATGTAATTGCTCCTTATAACGATATCGTAATATTTGATATTACTTCTAAATTACCTAGTTAGTTCCCATACTTATTACTTTGCCTTATAAATAATTTCTTGTTGTTATTTCAAGTTTTATATCATTTATCCGATAGTCCTATTCCGGTTATCATTGCATAGTGACTTATTACCAATTCGAGTGATTACGTGTATACATATAACTTATATCAAGTTACCCCATTACCACAATCACGTATATCTTTAACACAATTTATTTTGACAAATTGAAAGTATACTCGATGACTTATATTGTCTATCCATTTCGTTAGTCCAATATTACTCGTTTCGATACGTTATATTAATAATCGTTTACAACTCACCATTTATCACGCCTTATTCAAGAAATACTCGTAATCTAATTAACCCGTAACTCATTTTAACTCGTATCGTGTATCTAATTTATAAACCATCACAAATCAAACACCAAGAGACCATGACATCCTTAACAATTCAAATGCATCCTAGACTGGGTCTTTAGACCCGACTCGCCACATGGCCGAAACGGGAATCCCAAGACTACGGTTCCAAGTCCAAATCAAAACAAACACTTAGTACAAGTTAACACCACATGAATGACCACACAAGGTTCAAACCTAACTCGACCCAGTTACCTATTCCAAACTGCGCAACCGATCCATTCTACTAGACCAACCCAAGACCAAGATACTCCCAATCCCATGAGTTGGCTCGACCCAACTCAGTGAGTCTGCTCGGCTCACTGAGTCCGTGACTCAACACAACCAAATCGAGTTTTCTTCCAAACTTGTTTCTTACCACATAATTGTTAATCAAAACATCGTTTTATAAATTCGTACCAATAATCCGTAAAGCTTAAAAACTTGTTTTGTCTATTTAATCTCATGAAAGCATTGGTAAGTTGTTTCCTAACCGGTTTAACCCACAAATTTAATCCAAGGACGTATTTAAAATGAGTCTCATACCCACGAAAACACAACGAATATAATCGATCATATTCAATAATTAAAACAGAAAAATAATAAGAATATGGAGGGGAGTCGTTTTTACCGAAGGAGAAAGAAAGAAGAGAGGAGGTTGTGGTCGTTGGTGGTGTCCCTTTCCGAGTACTACTCATGTCCACCAAGCTAGAACCATGTTTGAAATCGTTTTACAAAGAAACCCTAGGCATCCGAATCTTATATTTAAGATTTAGAGCACGTGTGGGAGTTTCATGACGAGTGTTTTATAAAAATAGAACCACGGCATCCCGATCTACAAGATGGGATGGGTGGTATAGCTATTGGTGGTCGCCGGAAGTTGGCCGGAAAATGTGACGGCCCCGGAACCCTAGGAGAGGGTGGCGAGATTCTCTTAGAGAGAAAGGAAGTATTAGCGTGTGTTTGTAGTGAGAGAAAGAGTTTGGTGAAAATGAGAGAGTGGTGAGGAGGTGGGTATATATATACTGGGAGGACTAGACATGTACCAAAGAAAGTGTAGGGCGGTTAAGTAACTTATCACAAGGACCCTAAGTGAAACTTTATAAAACTTTCGATATATTTGATTCGGGACTCGCTTAAACTAGTAAACGAGGGATTCGTGACTCGAGAGTTACGCTATTGCTCTTAAAATATTATTTCCAATAAAAAAGATATATAATACGACTCGTATCTCAAATTAATTAAAACGATCGCTCAAATCTATGTTTCTCCAATTACGACGCATCGAGGAATTTACGAGTTGTCACAACATCTACCCAATATGTAAACACTAGTTGTTGTACATATGCATTACTAACACATAAAAGCACTATTACTTGTTTATTGTTTTATACGAAAAATGTAAGTGTGTTAGTAAACTATTGACCTAAACTATTTACGTATTTTATTTGTTTCATTAAAATGATTTTACGTTTGTTATCGACAAAACATTAGAAGATTGTAAAATATAAATAAACATTTTTACGGCTTATTTGTATTAACAATCTCCCCCTTTTTGTTGATGACAAAACATAAGATTATTTTAAGGAAAAAACTAAAATTCGTAAAAGTTTGAATTGTAGTTTTTACTCTCTTCTCCCCCTTTTTGTCGAAACAAAAAGAGCGTCGAAAATAAACTAACACATTGTTTTAAGAAAAACATGTAAAAAGAAGGAAGATAAAAAAATGTAGAGAGCAAGAGACGGGAAGTTGACTCCCCCTTGACGAGTCCATCCCTTTGTGAGGGCGTCAAGTAAGAAGAAATACTAAACTAGTGTATCACAACTATATTTGCAAATGATTTCGTCTATGTGACGAATACGCTCCCCCTTGGTGATTGCAACTTTGCAAGGGGACGTCATGTAATGTAATCCTAATGTGAAGTATTTTTCAAATGATTTTGCAATGTATTGCTTTGACACGAAACTCCCCCTAGCTTAGGATGTCAAAGTCTTCATGTGTATATTGAAAATCTAAAAAAAAGGGTTAGAAAACAAGTATACAATACATAATTTCCTGCAAATAAGACTCAAGTTAGTAGTAAATAAGTCTTCTATTGCACGGATCCCACGGTTCCCTCTTTGGAGGATCCGCTTAGGCAAAACCGAGGATCCGTCTGTCTGAAAGCTTAAGATAGCAATGGTGATGTAACAAGTGATGTTATCATCAAAATGAGATATGTAACAAGGCACAAAACACATTCTCAAGGGAATATGACAAATAGCATGTAATTTCATTCAATAAAACTAGAGATATGATGCACATGACTCTAAAATCTAAGAAAATGAACAATACATGACTTAGGATTTCTAGACTATCTAAGTTGAGCTTGATACTAAGACACCACTTGAATCTTCTAGCTCAAGTTTGTTTAGGTTTGATCTCATCGAAACGTTTGAGGAGGTGATAAAACATGAAACATTGATCTTCACGTACTTCATGTATCAAACTTTCAACATGTTGACAATGATAATAATCTTTTTCATGGCTCGGAAATGGTGGTGGTATGGCTTGATGTGGAGGATCAAGTATAGAATGTTGAGGATCCTCAAAAGGAGGAGAGATTGGCAGAGGCACATTCGAAGATGGCTCAACTAAGAATGATGGTGGCGGTAGAGAGGTGTCAACTTCCATGTGTACGGGTGGTTGACTTTGATGATTTCTCATAATCCAAAAGGGGTTGTTTGAGGGTGACGGATAAAAAGAAGCCGGAGCTAGTGTTGACTCAACACCTTGATTTTGTTGCGCTATTCCTCCTAAAGAGGAGAATGTTGGCGATGATGGAGGATGGGATGGCCTAGGAGGCAAGTCCTCTAGATTGTAAAGGTGTGGTGATGAGAGTGGGGTGGTGAATGATATGGCTCTATGCACTAAGGGTGATGGTTTAGTGGAAATGGGGTTATTTGGTTTAGGAGGTATGGTGGTGTTTGGCATTGGTAGTTTTGTGGGAACAATCATTTTGGTGATTGATTTGATAGGTGGAGGGGATATCCTAGCATTTGTGGATTTAACGGGAGATGATTTCGTTGAAGAAATTTTGTGAACAACACGAGCAATTTTCTTGGGTGGTACTTGGGTGGATGAGTTACCACTAGAGCTTTCCTCATGATGAGTTGATTAAAAGAGGTTTGTAAAAGTTTCTAAGTCTTTGAGGATGAGGTTGTAGATGATGACTTTAGGAGTCTTAGCAAAGTGGTTTATAAAGGAAAGGATTTGGCAAGTGCATTCAAGACTTAAGCCACTAAGATCCTTTGGAATGTGATGATTAACATGCACAAGAGTCAACTTTAGAGTTGCACTGATCTAGAAATTTAATTAAGATAAGATGGAGTGTTCAAGTTAGCAAGAAGAGCTTGAAATGATTGTTTTAGCTAGAGTTTAAGATGAATCTGTCACCCGGATCCCACGGTTCCCTCCAATGAGGGATCCGTCTAGGCTAATCCTAGGGATCCGGCTCTCAACAGCTAAGAAAGGAGAAAATTGATGTTAGTAAGGTCTAATACCTATACCTCTTGAGTGTTTCAGTCTTCCTAAGTGTCTTAAATGAAAGGGTACTTAAATGATCAAGGGCAATGAGTGATCTAGCTAATGATTGCCTTTTATGGAAGAAAAATGGGACTTTTATGAGTACTAATGAATGACCAAAGATGACACTAGAAAATTTGAGAGTTTCAAGTGGAGCTAAATGATCCTAAAGACCAGATAGTGACTCAAGATAATTTTGTAAAATACCTTAGAGGTTAAAAGAAATGAAAACTAGCATTTGACCCATTTTGAGGTAGGGATGACTAAAATCAATTTGCTAGAATTGAGAGATTTATAAAACTCGATGTGTTGATATGTGTGAGTATAAGAGCGGAAGAATGATGAGTTTTGGTGAAATTACAAATCGAAAAGCACCTTGAGTGTGATCCTAAATGAGCTATGTGTGAGAGTGAAACTTACTAAGCGTGAGAAAGACTTAAGAGGTCCTAAGGAATTATGTTCAGCTAGTGTGGAGTAGTCTAAGAACATGGTTTGAAGTATAAAAGACCTGCAATCGATTGCTTTGCCCGGATCCCACGGTTCCCTAAGTGGAGGGATCCGTCTAGTACAAGGTGAGGATCCGTCTCATGCAAAACAAGACCTTCACAAAAGGTATGCGAAGTTGCACAAGGCATTGTATTTCAAAGCTAGTGTTTTCTAAGAAGTTTGAACAACAATATAATCGAGACATCAAACTTTAAATGTTTTATTTCATAAGAGAGATTACATTACAATGATAAAAGATGAAATCTAGGATTGAGCCTATTTTGAATAGAAACTAAGTTTCTTGAGCATTTTAAGCTAGATGGATCGTCAAATGGATGATGAGTATTTGCCGATCTGTGGATGAAGAAAGACTTGATGAGAGATGTGTTTAGAGGTTCCATCATCTTATTCACAAGTACGCATAAACGAACTTTGAAATTGAGGGTGGAAGTACATGATATGATGATAAAGGTGTGTCAAGAACATTCCATAAGGGATTAGTTTGTTTTGTTGCCTTGAAGGTTTACAATTACCTTGCGAAGAAATAGGCGAGATTGTATGGTTGTTGTGTTAGCAAACAATACATTATGTGAGCACAACAAGCGGGAAGGGTTTCTCGATTTCTAAGATTCCAAACATTTTCACGTGGGATGAGTGCAAGAGGTTTATACTCATCTTGGATATCCCGTATAGATAATGTTTGGATCGATTAATAGGGTCGAGGTTTGCATCACATGCGAGTCAAGTCTTGGGGAAGGTATGTGAACAATATGGACTGCTTTTCTTCACGATGGTTGAAGAGAGAATCAAGAGACCAATCTTCAATGAAGGCACATTGTCCATGATTTGGGATTCGGAGAATGTGAGCAAATTGCCCAAGGGTTAAAACAAACTTTTGGTTTTTGATCCAAAACCAAAGAGATAGAGATCGATCCTCGTTACAAACGAGTTCAACTTGACGGAAGAATTCCAATACAAACCTTGGACAAATTTTCTCATTAATTCCGATAAGGCATTCTAGTCCTATGGTTCGGAAAGAGGTATTGATGTCTTCTTCGTATAGTAGAGGAGTGTCGACAATACGTCCTTCATGGAAGTGACGAGTTTCGAGATTATTGAACCCACGGACAAGATTGCCAGGTGTGTTGGGCTCAAGAGAGATGTTAGGGATGTAAACATAAGTGAGTAAAAAGTCGAACTCGTACTCATGAGACATGACGAGACCTATGGAAGTGAAAAGAATATGATGAGACTCGTTAAAGCAAAAAGGATGATCACCTAATGTTTTTACTAGATTTCTATTAACAATTACAGTTAACTCACTTAGTATTTATCATTCTAGTGGGATATTTCTTTTTAAGATGAAAACTGTTTTTATATTGCATGAGAATAAGTTTTCCAGAACCACGGTTCTCACGGTTCCCTTCCAAGAGGGATCCGTCTAGTTGAACTATAGGGATCCGTGGATCTGTAGTGACAGAAAAAGGATTTTGACGAAAAATAGATTTTTGCATCTTATAGGTTTATAAAAAGATATGTATTTTAGCCAATATTTACTTAGTTAATCATGCATTGTAAGTTTCTAAAGTATCTCAAAACCGAAATTACGAAAGAAAGAAAAAAAATATAAGAAATGACAAACACATAATGAAAACTAAACTAGATAAACTAAAACATTAGTAGTATTTCATTTCAATGCTAAGAATGATACAAAGGATTGGGTATAAAACACCAATGTAGATTAACAACACAAAGTACATGTCTCCATAAGAAAACTTGATCATGGGGTACACGAGAGCGATGAGTGTCAAGATGATGAGTACGAAGGCGATGTAAATCATGATGATGAAATTCTTCCTTGGTTTTGATTTGAGATGAGATGAGATAAGAAGGAAGATGAAGTTTGAATGAAAGGTAATTTTGAAAGTGGAAGATTTGAAAAATGAGGGTTTGGTGGAGTTTAACGATCGAGGAGATATTTATGTGGAAGGAGGAATTTTGAGATTTGTTTTTGTTTTATTATTAGAAAGATTTGATTTTTGGATTAAGTAAAATAAGACACAAGTTTATAAACCTAGACTATAGACGGAAGAGTAACACGTATGCAAGAAAAGTTTCCTAACGGTTACGTGTAATATATGAGTATGTAAAAAGATAATCATATAAGTTCCTATGTAAGCATACTTATTCTTAAGCTAATTTTCTTTAGAGATAAGTAGGAAGTCATACCTCTAATGCACTTATGAGTGTCTTTTCTTATGACAAGAAGAATGTCAGTAGACAACTCTGGTTCCTTCGTGATTAAGATACCTTCTTAGGGAAGGTAATCTTGTTACCAAGCAATTTCTATGGCTTGGTAAGTATGATATTTAACTAAGCAAGATGACAAGCAAGGTTAGTGCAATTTAGTAAGATAAATAAGAGAAAGAAAAAAAAATGTTGTCATCTAATCAACATCTTACAAAAGTGTTTTTAAGACATGATGTTTATTTTTGTAAAATACCTACTTTGAAGTTTTCAATTAAACACGGATCGTGTCAAGTTTTTAAAGTACAACATAATCTAAAAAACTTGGTAACGAAGCTCTGATGCCAATTGTGGAAAACTAGAAAGGGGGTTGAATAGTTTTACCGATTAAAACTTGGTTTTAAACTATTTAGATCGAGTTATGTCAATCTATTTGAACGTGTGTGTTGGATGTTGATAGACAAGCATATAGATAGATAAAAGCTAAGATAAATAGTAAGAAGCACAAAACCACAACGCGAGTATTTATAGTGGTTCGCCACAAGGACACCTTCCTTGCCATACTCCACTCCCGAGTCACCTACTCGAGAGTTCGTAATCACTACACAACACCAACTCCTTGTGGCGGAGAAGCCTTCACAACGCCGCCTACTCTTTATCCGACAAGGCTAGATACCGGTTCTTCCACGAGGTAGAACCAAACATATCACAACGTTGCCTACATTTTATCCGGTACAAGGCTAGATACCGAGTTCCATTACAAAGGAGGAACTACTACCCAACGCTACACAACACCTATCGCAAAGGAGACCCACTCATTATGACAACATCAACAAGGATATCAATATCCTTTGACCCAATACTAATCTATCTTGCACATCGACACACCATATCGAATGTACACTTTAGGCACCTTTGACTTGACTTCTAGGCACCTTTCACTAATGCCTTTTGACTCGACTTCTAGGCACCCTTTACTAATGCCTTTTGAATTGACTTCTAAGCACCCTTCACCAATGCTTTCAACCCGGATGTTCGACACCTTTCACTAATGCCTTTACTTTGACTCTTCGACACTTTTCACCAATGTCTTCGTCTTGACCCTTTTAGACATCTTTCACTAATGTCTTCGACACTACACTTCTAATGAGAAAGAAGAGAACTATCAACAAGATACTATTTGTAGTCTTGATGATGACGAAGCTAGGCAATCCATGGACTTGAGCTTGCTCGACTTCAAGAAGTGGTGATCTCGCCTTTAAGAGGAACCTAGAGAATCACACAAACACAAAACTACATACAAAGATCACTTGGATCTGTGGTTAAAGAGTTTACAACTCAAAGAGAAAATATATGTGAAAGGGGTGAGTTACAATGAAGAAATGGCTCACTATTTATAGGGAAAATGTGTTATCGTCCCACGGATCCCTTATTTGAGGATCCGTCCAGTAAACTGGGGAACCAAGGACGCCCTCTTTGCCCATGGGTTTTGGGTCATGGGTCATGGGTCCTAGACTTTGGACTATGGTTATCCAAGTAGATACAATGTATCTACTAGATGCAATGTATCTAGTCCATGGGTCATGGGTTAGCTCCATGGGTCATGGATAATACCCATTACGACTTATGCATGATGTCATGCAATGGTTATGGGTTATGCTCCATGGATATGGGTCATGGACTTTGGGTTTTACCCACTACAATCAATGTATTTAGTCAATGGGTCAAATACTTTAAACTTCTACCCATTGTATTACCCATTACAATACATACTAATTATGTATACATCTACCCAATACGTAAACACTAGTTGTTGTACATATGCATTACTAAAACATAAAAGCACTATTACTTGTTTAGTGTTTTATATGAAAATGTAAGTGTGTTAGTAAACTATTGACTCAAACTATTTACGTATTTTATTTGTTTCGTTAAAATGATTTTACTTTTGTTATCGACAAAACATTAGAAGATCGTAAAATATAAATAAACGTTTTTACGGCTTATTTGTGTTAACACTATAATTTCTCCCCTAAAAAATACTATGAAAAACTAGAAGGGGGGTTGAATAGTTTTACCGTTTAATATCTTTGTTTGAAACTTTATTGTAAGATCATTGATATTGATCAATGATATGTTAGTGAGGAATAAATAATATGCAAGAAATATATAATAAGTAAATAAGAAAAGAAACAAACAAACCATGACAAAGTTGTTTATAGTGGTTCGGTCTACAAGGACTCTTTTCCTTGCCCTATTCCACTCCCTAAGTCTCCTACTCGAGAGTTATCTTCACTAATCAACAAGCTCCTTTAACCGCAGAGAAAACCTTTACACGTCGCACACACAATATTTTTGACACAAAGCTAGATGTCGAGTTCTTTTACAAGGGTACAACCACTCCCAACACACTATATATTTTGAGGACTAAAATACTAACCACTCATACTCATAGGTTTAAGATGGTTAGTAATAGAATGAGAGAATGTATGTGTTTTATGCTAATGAGGGATGAGAAAACAACTTGGGTTGACTTGCTATTTATAGGCCAAATAAACAATGAGCTACCTGACCGGACAAAACCAAAAAGGGTTCCGCCATCTTACAAAGTATATTACAAAATATTTCCAAGATCACCCAAATCTCTCCAAGATCATGTAGGATATGATGAGTGAATATCTAACCAAAATATTCTATGCAATCTTTTAAAGATTTCCAATGTTATGCAAGCCATGATGTAATATGTTGTTTTCTATTTTTAGAATTAATATGTTATAAGTAAATACATATGTAATGTTATGTTTTAAGAAACTAAACATATTTATTCTAAAAATGTTGATGCACATTATGGTTTAGAAGAATATCAATGTTAATTGATACATAGCTAATCAAAATGTGATAAGATGTAATTACTTAAGTGATGAAGACTTTATTTAAGAAAAGATTGTTTTAATGACTGTTAATCTTGACAAGCTTTATACTTTACAAAAATGAAATTTACTTTTGTCGTTAACAAAACAAGGTAAAGATCATAAAATATAAATAACGTTTTTGGACGATATTTGTATTAACAAATACTAATCAATTGACACCTTGAGACTACTTTCATCTGAACCGTCCCTTTTATTTTCAACTGATTTGGTCGGAAATGCTAAAAAACAATTCTTTGTAGGTGAACCGTTTGTATTGATTGAAGTAGGTTCTCAATTCATAAGATTCTAAGGGAAAGATTGAGGATTTAGTTCGTTTGTTTAATCTCTAAAGATGGTTATCCCAAGCCTCGATTACTATAATAAGGTAATGTATTTGTTTAATTTAAGTTTCTTTTAGTATTTTTTATTGATTTATGATTTGCTGCTTACTACCTATATGAATTGAATTCGTATGACTAAGTTAAAGCCTAAAAAATAGGTGATTGCTATAATTTTTTTGGATTCATAATTAATTTCAAGATGATATTATATGTACACCAAGTGTCTGATACAATGTCTATGGAGTTAAGTTTGTAAAAAAGCTGATCTTGGAATTTATCTACAAATATGTGATTGTTGGTGGGAAGTTAGTATATCATAAGGATAAAGTGAGTATGTTACAGGATTATAGGAGACTTTTTGGATGTTCGTGGGTGTTTGGTACAGCTTAGTCTTAAGCTATTTTCTCTATAAACATAAAAATATGCTTATTAAAACCCAACCAATCTGTTACTCAACCTACCCACTCTGCGATCACTGTGTCTATTCTTATTCGCTGCAAGTTTTTTGGTGGCTTCTAATTCAGGTTTTTTGAATGTACAGGCATGTGTGAAAAGGGTAGAAGGAGATGACAGTGGAGAAAAGCATTTCACTTGACAATACTTGATTATTGGCATTGTATTGACAAGACTGTAAGTTATTCTCTTTTATCCTTTTTTACACATCGTGGGAAGAGAACCATGTCTCAGCCAGTCATCCATGTTGGTCATTCTGACACGAACATGCATTAGGAAGCTACAATTAGATGCGTCCAACAATAATTCTAAATAGTTTCTCTTTCTTTGCTAAAGCTGTAATCTAATGATCTAATGAAACCGACTTTTGTGCGCTTAATTTGTTAAGGCACCTCCTCAGAATGTATGTACTTCGTGTAAACATTCATTATCTGTTGGGCTTACAACGTCTGTCATTCGTGATAACAACATTGTAAGTATATTTTTTCTTGGAAATATTATTGAATATAGGTCACTTATACTACAATACAATATTGATATGAAATTTGTGTATTGCTGTACATGAAGCCATGGAACAACAAACAATATCCATAGCAAAAGTTGTTCTAAATTCTATAACCTCTGTGGTTGCAGCTGCAAACCCTCCTTCAGGGCGTTATGACGATCTTAAGGAACTTTCAATTGCTACAAAGTATAGTATTTTATTTTGTATCTGCATTATTTCTGTAATTATCATGTCAATTATAAATGGGGAATTGGGTAAATCTCTCTTAAGAAAAGTGTATGTTTGATATATCAACATATTGTTATTGTTGTTGTCGTGATTTGTTAAAGGTTGAAAAGTTAGTAGAGTGAACATTTTGAGATTTTAAATATTAGCATCGTCCATAGAAGTACCAGGAATAAATGCTTCCATATCGATCGTAGTGTCCAACTAAAAGGCAAGCAATTTGTTTATCTTCTAATATAGATCTTCTAATCAAAAAAAAAAATCGTAGTGGTTGACTGTTGGCATTTTGGATGATTTTATGTAGAGGTGCCATTTCGACCCATTTACTTATGAATGCGTTGACACCTGTAATGGTTTTCCACTTTTTTCCTAGCTGTTCAAATAACTTTCTAAAATAGGTCAAATGATTTAAAATGTTTTAGAATTTTTTCTACATAAAATATAAGAGATTTTTTTCATTCATATGGTTTAATCTTGGTTTTCCTTCAAAGATTCTATTGGTACTTCATGAAGTTTTTTGCTGGAGAGGTATTGAAACTTTCATTCATATGGTTTAATCTTTGATTCAGATGATCAGATAAAAAGACTACTCCAAAAAGACACCAGTAGAATCAACACACTCTGACCATCGGGACACAACATTTTTTTTTTGGGTAAAGGGTTTTTACCCGTGAATATATAACTGAATGAAAGAGTTTAGGATACAATGGAAGGCGGTAATGAGCCACCTTATAAAACCTAAACACGAGAACCTATATGCTTAGCGCAACTCTAAACATAACAACCACAGAGGACTATCAAAACTTCCTAGAGGACATATCAAAATCAAAACCAAGAAATACTAAGACCACTAGGAAGTGAGAACAAAACATCAGCCACCATCCATTAGAAGACTAGTTAGCCTCCAAATTCTTCTCATTTGATCAACTCTTGGTTTTCTCTTGAAAGTGATTGACGCTAGTTTAAAACGAACCATATCAAAAATGATCTTCGCCACTTGATCGGGGGTTCTAAAACCGCTACCATGAATCCTATGATTACGTTCCTGCCATACAAAATACGTTGAAGCTGCTAAAATTAAGCGACTAACAATAATAGTCACATTGTTTTGTTCAAAGAAGAGGAGAAGCCATCCCATAATATCACTCCATCTTGAAGAGGAGAAACCAATATCGCCATACATAACACTTTATTCCAAACGAGCGGCGAAGGAGCATTCAAAGAATAAGTGATCGTGAGAATCGAGTTGAGTCTTACACAACGGACAATCAAGCGAGTGTTTAAGTCAATAGAGTTACCGACATCCCATTGCCTCATTCTATCTTGTGTAAGTAATCGACGCTCAAAACGAGCCAAAGATGAATCGCGTGTCTTGGAATAATAACCTTCGACAAGACAATGTGGAACCACCTACATCAACACCATGTTGTCGAACACATTGCCATGCATGGTTAACCGAGCACGTAGTTAAAGACCCGTCATGCATTCTCCAACAAAAACGAGTCAATTTGATTATCGTCAAGGTGAGGAACACTAATGTTAGAGAGCACAGAACATGATGATTCCATGAAGAAGGCCACGCCCATGACCAATGTAAGACTATATCCTTCACATATTCTTTTCTCGTAACCCGTGATTGAATAATAACCGATTAGGCGGATGAGTACTAAGTGGACACTTAATGTCCCATGTATCAAACCAGGCTGACGCCTTAGCACCATTGCCTAATTTCACCCATATATGAGGGCGGATAAGATCACGAATTTGCAATAATTTCCGCCAACCCCAACTCACATTAGCCATTAACTGAACATCCCAGAAGTTACGATGCTTAAGCTTGTAAGCGTGTATCCATCGCACCCACATGGATTCTTTGTGAGTAATAAGCTTCCAAATGTGAGTAGACATCAAAGCGACATTGAAGGATTCAAGCTTTCTGACTCCCAAACCACCTTCTGATTTCGGACGACAAACATCCTCCCAAGACACCTTCACTTTCCCTCGTTTCATCTCACCTTGACACCATAAGAACGCACACATTAACCGATCTAGATCATGCATAATCCCACCGGAAGAATGAAAACGGATGCCCAATATAAGTGCATTGAAGACAAAACCGAGGTCACAAGTCGGAGCCGACCCGCAAAGGAAAGCCACTTGTTTTTCCAATCAAGAATACGCTATTTAATGACGTTCAACAAGGATTTAACAATCCTTGTAAAGCAATCTAGAAGAAATGAGAGGGACACCCAAAATACTTAACCGGAAGCGTACCAAGTTGAAACGGCATGAGTTGCATAATAGAAGCCTTCACATGAGTAGACACATTACACATAAAAACCGTGCTTTTTGGAATGCTAGGCACAAGACCAGAAACCACTTTAAACTCATTTAGCGCTTCGATAATAATCCTAGCAGAGTTTACATCACCACGAGAAAACATGATCAAATCATCGGCAAAGCAAATGTTAATAATTTTTAGTTTAGAGCATCTATTGTGATATGTGAAATCATCCTCCTCTCGAACCTTGCGTTTCAAAATAAGCGTGAGAATCTCCATGACTAAAGTAAACAAATAAGGCGACATAGGATCACCTTGATGAAGCCCACGTTTTCCTTTAAAGTAACCATGCAAATCCTCATTAATACTAATAGAAAATGACGTACTTGTGACACAAGCCATAATCCACTTAATCATATTCCCATGGAAACCAAAACCAAACAAGATATCTTCCAAAAAACTCCAAGAAACCGTATCATACGCTTTTTGGATGTCTATCTTAAAAGCACATCTAGGGGGACCTCGGTTCAAATGATAGTTGTGCATTAATTCCCGAGTAAGAAGAATGTTATCCGAGATAGACCGACCCGAACAAAGGCCGATTGATTAACACTTACAATATCATCTAAGCCTTCTTTAATTCGGTTCGTGATTATTTTACTTATGCATTTGTAAATAACATTACAACAGACATAGGCCGATAATCATTTACACGAGAAGGAGTTGGTACCTTAGGAAGTAAAGAAATGATCGTGTGATTGATTTCTTTCAAAAGCTTGCCATTAGTGAAGAAACCCGAATCGCATTACACACATCATTGCCCACACTATCCCACGCCTCTTGAAAACACCGATGTATACCCATCCGGTCCCGAGCCTTATCATTCCCAATATCAAACATAGCATCTGCGAATTTCAAGATGTGAGACCTCTACTCATACTAGCCGCTTTATCTTCACAAAGCCTTCTACAAAACAAATTTCATGATTAAGCGGCTCCACACCACTTTCAAATTTCAATAAACTTCATATAATGATGGACAAAGATATCACGAACATTACAACCTTCATATAGCACATTGTCCTCACCTATAATACAGTCGATACGACTACGAGCAACTCAAGCTTTAACAGAACGATGGAAAAAAGACGAGTTGGTATCCCCAACACCAAGCCAATCAATTTTAGCTTTTTGCTTAAGAAATCGCTCTTCATCCAACAAGGCTTGATTATAAGCACCTAGATACGCTGCTTCCTCTTCACGAAGAACCCTAGACGATGGCTCTTTATCAAGAGCCTTTTGAACCTCATCTAACTCGTGCCGAAGTTGAACCACTTTCTTGTGTAAATTACCATGAGAGTGAAACAACTTCCGTGAACGGCTTCTTCATGTGCCTCATTTTCTTGACTAACTTAAACATATTGTGACCACGAACTTCAATGTCCCAGTTGGTCGAAACCACATTCACAAAATCAAATTTATAAGAAAGGAAATTAAAGAATTTAAATGCTTTAGGTTTATCCTTGGATATCTTTTGGATTTTCAAGACTGCCACGAATGGTCGAAATACGATAAGGTTGAAAAATCGCATAAGAACCCATATACTCATTAGTGAAACCCATATTGCTCATCACACGATCTATTTTCTTCAAGATTCCAATATCGCATTCGCTTTTGATTCCATGTGTAATGCAAACCTCGCATTATTCACATCTTCAACCTCAATATTAGTAACGCAATCATTAAAATCACGATAGAAATATTGATGTCTTTCACCCATAGAACGATCTTCAATAAATAAGGCGGCATTAAAATCCCCATAATGACCCAAGGTCTAGTACCCACAAGTTGTTTATGAACTTCAAGACTATACCATAGGTCTCTTCGAGTTACATAGGAGTTGGAAGCATAGACAAAGGTACAAAAAAGTGCTTTACGATCGGCTTTAAGAATAACCTGAGTATGGATTGCTTGGCTCGTACATGTTAACACATTAATATCCACAACATCGTCGTTCCACCCAATTATAATTCGAGAACCTTTTGTACAAACACTTCCATTTGAAACCCATTTCCACTTAACACACACCGATTACACACTCGATGCAACTTTGCTATATCAACATGAGATTCCAAAATAGCGCACACGCTCAAATTATTCTCATTGATCACTGGCGAACCTCCGCTTGCTTAGGGTGCGGTTCAAACCCTTATATTCCAAGAAGCGATGCTATACATTGATACGTTTTGCATGGGAGTGCTTGCCCTTCATATTCAATGTTGTGTTGTTTTTCAATTGATTTGATTCATCAAAAATTCTCAACATCATCATCATCCGACTCATCTTGCTCGCCCACCTTTTACGGTATAATAACACCCACTGTTTGTGCATCTTCGTCTCCACTCACACCACTTGTACTACCCTTAGACAACACCGAAAATGAATTGGTAGTAGGATTTTACGTCTCCACTCTCCTTGCATATTATATTTTGGTTGTTTATATGCAAGACTTGGCTTTTGTTTTACAAAGAAGTTCCTATCCACTGTTTGCTCCCTTTATTGCGACCTCGACCACTTGGAAACCATCATCCCGGTCTCAACATTTTTCTTGGGTAGCCCTTTAACCACGAGCGGACATGACTCATCGAATGACAAAAGTCTTACAAGTCGTATAATGCGGTGGTTTCCATTCATTCTCGACATTAATCTTCTCACACGAATATCCATCTCCTCTACATTAGGAACACCACTACTACATCTTCTTTAAAGGAATTTTCAAGATCAATTTCTATCATTGCACGAGCATAAGAGCTTCTTCCCAAGAATCGTTACACATGGTGGATGTATATGAATCAAGCATTAGTGGATTGCCGATTTTGGAAGCAATTACACTTAGTCCATCGCCAGTGAAAGTCGCCAATGGTACATCGTGCATTTTCACCCAAACCGAACACGAGTATGGTTCTCCTTTGTTAAACTAGTCGTTGGAGACCACTTATTCAATATGATTGGAATCGTTCTAATCATCCACGGGCCATTCTCCAACACGCCCTCAACCCCTTTCTTGGATGAAAACTTGAAAAATAAAACCTTTAGCGTTCATCATCACTTTTGAATGCCAAATTTTCCCAAGCATTGAACACATAGTTTTCCACAACCGAAATGCAATGCGTTTACCAATAAAATACCCATACACGAATTATTAAGACGCTCATTAACTTCCCTAACCGACGAGAGTGGTATCATAGCCTCATATTCACCATTCAAAGCGCCTATAGCATCCAATTTCCTGAAATTTACCTTCGCCTGGGTTTTCTCAGAAGTGACAACGCTTACAAAACTCTTAGTACCCTCATTCACTTTCCTTGTTGATTCATGGGTCATAGTAAGGTCTTCAACTGATTGAAATTTGTTAGCATCCCCACTGGCTGCCATGTTACTCTCCTCTTGCACATTATCAGTCTTCCTATTGCCACCATTGGGAGTAACACCCATCGATTGCGAAACTTGAGGAGCAGGAACCTCAAAGTGAACCTGATGATAAGAATTCTCCTTAGTACCATCACTAACAGCCTTGTTAGTATTAGTATCCATACCATCTTCATATCCAGTCATATTGCCGTCCATGTTTTTCGTTGTTGCATCATTCACATCTGCTGTACATGGTTGAGCATTTTCACAAACACCTTCCATACAACTCTTATCACTTCCTGTTGCTACCTCATTTTCTCCCAATTCTACATTACAACCCACGCTAGTATTGTGAAACTGCTTATCATTTAGAGCACACACATAATCTTCAAATCGACTAGGGGTTTTAGTTCTGCGTTTTGACCGTTTAGTAGACATGGCTCAGTGAATTAACATTAAAAAAAAATGGTTTAAAATTTCTAGGATTTTTACCAAAATGTGTAGAATGAATTCTGAATCAAAACAAAACGATTTAGATTTGTAAAATTCATTGAAAATGGAGCAGAAATTTGGTTATTGAAGTATTTTTATTTGGTGAAAATGACATGTTTTGGTTTTTTAATGAGAGAGAAAAGAGTTTTTTTTTTTATCAATCTCAATTGTTGTTTTTTCGGGACACAACATTCACTAGACCCATTGACCTTTTTTAAGTCTGATCAACAATACTGGCACAACAAGTTACGAAAATTTTGCATTTGCTGGTTGATAATTTGATAAACCATAACCATTTATTTAAGCATAGTATTATATTGATCAAAGCCTATTACAATTAGAGTCGTATACTTGGTGCTCATCATGGGCTCATATCAACTTATGCGCTCAAGACCTTGGTTCTTTACATAGTCCATCTTTTCAAAAATTCATTTGATGGTCCTCTTGAGGTTGTCTAATGTACAAATCTTTGTTTTTTGCATGTCGTTACCGTTTTTGGAGTTTTTTTTAGTACTTTCGATTGGGAAAATTTTTGTGTTGCCTATGGGGTCATGTGCCAACAAGCTCAGTTCTGGTAATTGTATATTATAATATTATTGACTACATTATTATTCTGATAGTGTAAGTTAATGTAATTTTATAAATATAAATGTTTGAATCTGATGGTCATGTATGCATTATGCCTTTTCGATGTTATCAAATTACATACCTCAGATAACTAGACTTACCGACTGTCTCAGTAATACTTTTTGAAAATCCTAATTTTGGAAATTAAAAGTTATATTGCAAAAGATGAATTATAGTACAAGTAAATTTGTTAATGGAAGAACCATTAGAAGATATGAAACTGTACGTATAATTATGTTCATGTAAAAGTGGCATGTCACGGTCCTTTCTTAAACAAACTTTTAAGGCTCGTTCCAGAAGAGATACACGATCGAGTCCTGTCGATCGCCTTTTTGCTATTATTATCGATCGCCCATTTTCCCCCAACTTGGTCACACTCCGATCGAATGTCATGGCATTTATTTTGCAAAAAGTAGTGTGGAAATGTATATTGCAAAATATTGATCATGGTCGCTTTTATCGCAAATGTATATTGCAAAAATATTGAATCCTTCTTGAACCAAATGCGCCTTTTTTTTCTCGTGTGATTAAGTTGATTTAAATGCATGTGGACCCTTCCTCTTATTCCATCCGATTGGGACATAGTAGGTTTTTCACCCTATGGATATAGAGGATTTAGCAGATTATAGTGACCCCAAAAAAAAATTATTAATATATTATTTGGGCTACATTAAGACACGACAATTTAACACAAAAGAAGCACCCTAAGCTCTGACTCAAGGCTCCTTTTCCAATCTTGTATTATATGACATAGATTAGACACGGTCACTTATAAACTTAAAATTGCATCCTTAACATCCAACTATTCTCTACATGATATACCTTTTTATATTAAGAGATACTAGCCTATAAACCCGTGATAAATCACGGGTGGCTTATAGAAAGTTAGAAAATATAATGTAAAAAAGCAATTTAAAAAAAAATCTTAAATAATTGTGCATTTTCATAGCCAAAAAAAAAAGAGAACAGTGAATTTGTTAAAAAGAAATAACAAAAAATAAACCAAGAAATGAAAACGGATAATGTGAAACATAAGTGCATATGAGATAGCTAAAACATAAATAGCCATTTAATTGTACATGGATCAAATCTCTGTAGCATTTCATGGTAAACAACGCTCAAAGTATTGTTTGAAACTTTACCATCCTTGACGATATCAAAACCTTCAATCATTTCCAACTTTTGACTCTAGACACAACGACGTAAAGTCGGCCATGTGTGAAGACCGCTTAAGCGCAAAAATAAATAAATAAATAAATAAATAAAAAGATCCAACCTTTGATAAAAACTGGCCTTGACTTTTGGTGATTTGCAAGATTTTCTTGTGTTCACATGGTTTTTTAATTCATGTTCACAACAGAATATATGTGTTGGTATTGTGGAAAAAAAAATCATAAGATTTATTGTTTTTTAAGTATGGGAGAGAAATGGTGGTATTAAGACATACTACAAATATGATATTAGTTCCACTCTCTTATACATAAACTATGTGGGATAATCCAAACACAATTTTTAGTCATTGATCTTTCTAGATAATTGAATAACAAAAGCATAAGAATACTGTGATTGTATAATCGCTCTTTCAAGTTACATGAACATAAAACAACGTAAGCCTATCGATGTTTTGGAGAAATCAGTATGAAGAACGAGAATCGGCTATTTGACTCGCTTTGTAAATACATGTAAAAAATAGTGTAAGTTAGATGTTCAATTCACGAGCACAACCGAATGTTAAAACACGTACCTTAAAAGTTCCAAAATACTTGTTAGAGATATCGGTCTTATCTTCAAATTAAAAAAAAAAAAAAAAAAAAAAAAAAAAAAGGACTTGTCTTGGATCATAAATATAATGTGCGTAAAGTAGTAAAAAGAGGACCAGATCGGATCATAAATATATTGTGCGAAAGTAGTAAAAAGAGGACCAGATTGGATCATAAATATCTTGTGCAAGATTTTCATAGATCCATTCGCACTAACTGAAATTAAACCCTTCACACCTAAAACTGCTTGGAATATATTATATATGCAACAACACCACCAAGGAACACAAGACTTGCACATGGTTTTCAAACATGCAATGAAGGGTAAAGTTACTAAAAGATATACATTGTAGATTTCATTTTAGAGGTAGCAATTGCTAAAATATTTGGTCAGAATATGTGTTTCTTTCATGGGTCATTTTTTGAATAGAACAATATAGTGTGTTTGGCAAAAGTAAACTTTGGGTAACTTGCCACTCATTTGACCCGTTACACACTTAATTTTGAATCAATTACACATAAAACCCCATAGAAACATTTTCAAATTGGTCGTATATAAGTATTTTTTTTTAAAACTCCTTGGAACGCATATGGCTCTTACCTGTATAACATTATTCACATCCTCAAAATCACAATGACTTTAAAGATATGCAACACAGGTACCAAAAGACTCGCGCATGGTTTTCAGAACCTGCAGTGAAAACGATGCACCAAATGCTACTAAATATGGCAAAAGATATGCAACACATGCACCAAATATGGCAAAAGAGATGTATGTGAATACACCAGAACAATTTAAATTCATTAAGCCTCGTACCATTAACATGAAAGTGCATTGGCTTGAGAAAAACAATCACATGCTCTACACCAAAATAGTTATGTGAGAGCCTAACATTGTATCAAAGCAACTAAATGAGAACAAAATCTTGTAGAACCATTGATTTCTTTAGCTCTAAATATGAACAAATAAATCATAACATAGGAATGTATTATGTTTACAAAATATTTAAACATTGACTAAACAATTAAATCCAAGTATTAACCTTCAAAACCAAAGTTGCTTGAGCATAAGTGATTATTCATACATGTTAAGTAAAACTCTATTAAGACATTTCATCAAACATCTTTCACACACTTGTTAAATTACTTGACTAACATCCCATGAAGGATTCAATACATCAATGTCAACTTCAAATTCATTACAAACAAAACATAGCATTTATAGTTTAAAACAATGAAGAAATTGTTTCACCAAGTTTCGGAATAAAGCAACCCAAATCTCAGTTAGCGCAAATTTGACACGTTGAAGTTTCTGGAATAAAGCAAACCAATTGAGTAAAACCATAACCGTAACCGATTTATGCACAAACCAATTTAGGAAACAATTGAGTGAAAATCATATAAAAGAATATGACTGTGAGTTATATAAATCGATTAAATGAATTGTTAACCATAAACCATAACAGATTTATATATGTAAGATTAAAACTCAATTTGATTTCATATTCATTGTTAATTTAAAAAATTGAAAAGGAAAATGTGTAGTACCAAAAAATTCCATACCATCAAATTGTGGTGTAACAACTTATAAAGAAAATAAACAAAATTGAGTTATACCTTAGATCTTAGATAGATGTGAATGATACTTTGTACAGATTTGAGATCAGGAAATTTAGAAATTTGAGATGAAAGAATGAGGGTGCAAACTGGAAAGTCAAACAACGATGATTGAGATGGTATAGTAGCTTTATTTTCATTTAATATTGAATGAAGAACGGTGGAAAGTCAAACAATGCGACTAAATGGCATGGAGACATGAATTGTAATATATGACGTGGCTTTATTGACGTGGCATTTGTGACGTATAGACCGCCAACATGGCTTTAATGAGGTGTCAAAAATTTCAAAAAACCTTCTTTTATATATATATATATAGATATTTTGCTTAAAAGCATTTGTCATGTTATTTTGTTGTTCTTTTCTATTGCTTCAATAATAGAGCCATGTTCTTGTGATATTTCCTATTTTTTGTAACATGTTAGTATAATCAAATTTGTTATCGTTGGGAAAATGTTGTTAGTCTCTGTGGAAAAGTGAGTAGATTACATACCAAAAGTGAGTAAGCTTACCTTGCTTCTTTTTTTTTCATGTACAAACAACCTTTTATCATAGATAACATTGATTAGCTCATCAAATTGACATTTGTGTTTTGTTAGCACATGGATTTTGTTGAAAAACAAAACATTTCATAATGTAAGCATTTAACCAAATTGTTGTGATTGGGTTTTTTTATTTTTAATAGGGTAATTAATATAGAGTAAGGTAAGAATTTATATAACTGTATCAAGAGTGTGTTGATTCTCTCGGTGTCTTTTTGAGTAATATTTTTATCGATCATCTGAATTTTTAAGGAATAAAAAAACAGTTGTGGATCCCACTAATTAACTGGCATATATGATATTGGTTTCTTCCACCAAATGGTGGGCAAGTTAATGACTTGGAAAGTTGTTGGCAAGTTAACGACCTGGCCATTGTGTAACTTCTTGATAATGTCAATCTCATAGATTAAATACTGGAAAAAAATCAAATGCAGTGAACAACTTGACAAATATATATTGTTTACGGAATAGTTAATATGCTAATTAAGTTTTAATCTCCCTTAGTATTACAATAAGATTGAGAACTTTCTAATCAAGTGATTTAGGAGTATTTATGCATTTGAAATCGATATATATGCAAATCCGCTTAAATGGCGATTTATGGACTAAAGATGGTCAAAATGGGCGGTTTCAGCTAGGAGTCTTTGGATTATGCAAGAAACCGCAAGTGATTTTTAAGTCCGTTATTTTCTAATTGCATCCGGTGAATGCTTTCTTATATCTTTTCTATAATCGTGAAATAAGAGAAATCAAATAATTCAAGTTGTGCAATACTTGGATGAGAGATTAAGAGAGCTCGATGAAGAGAAAGAAGAGTTAAAAAGTATCAACACTTGACAAGCGAGAGAAAGGGTCTTGAATACACGATTTATGATAAAGAAGTTTCGAGGCACGCCGGGGCCTGGACGAGGTAAAATTTTCAATGTTTTTCCCATGGGAGGGGGTAATTAATATTTGAGTTGGTTGCTAGAAATATTCTTGTAAGATACTATACCTTTCTTACTAAGAATAGCAATGTACTTTGAAAATTAAAAAAAAAAAAAAAAAACTTACAACTTATGCAAAATGCAAATCATATAAATCATAAGGTATCTTACATTGTCATTCTTTGCTAAGAAAATGAATATTTGTCACCAAGATGAGTAAATAATGAAACTATGTTGCTATGTTCGGTATAAAATAAAAGTCCAGTAGCTCGATTGGTAGCAAAATGAAAGTATATTACCATCACGTATAGTTTTTGTATGCGTTCGTAGTATGAAAACATGTGTTATTTTCCAATTATAAGTAATTAACTTCTAAGAATTTCTGCGATCATGTCATGATGTGTAATCTAAACGTGTTTTATGGATGCGGTGGATGAGGAGCGAAATGCCATTTCTGAGAAGTTAGTTAGGAAGTATAACTCATCAGTAGATGATGCGGAAGAAGTGAAGAAATTAGATAAGTTATATAAAGATCTCACAAGAGAAGTACAAGGATTAAGCCGAGAAAAGGAGACAATAGAGAAGCAGCGGACATAAGTTACAAAAAAACACACAGTTGTTGAGCTTGATGTCACAAACATTAAGGAAAAAAATTATTGGGAGTCGCAAAGCCAAGGTATTGCGACCCTATAAAGTTTTGAATAACTGATGTCAATGTGTATATGTGCAACTGTGCAAGAACCTCACTGTTGGAAACGCTCCTAAACAGTATTATCAAGTGTTAGTCATTTCTATGTAATATGTTGCATTTATATGGCTTTTATGTTAGTAATTAAGGCTATGCTTATGTAGAAAGCCCATGAGCCTATGCAAAGGCCCAAAAGGCCAAGAAATGGACTAGATGTGTTGCCCTAGCTCCCTTCTTCTATAAATACCTTGTTACTTCTCATTTGAGAAGTGTTGTTCACCTTATCTAATCCTACGCATAACCTTTCATATTGAAAAGAAAAAAAAAACAAACAAAAGTCGTCAAAGAAACAAGACCCCGTACCCACAGGATCGAAACCTGGCTCTGATACCACTTGTAGGATCGTTTTTATGGATGATTTGGTGAATCGGGAGGTCTAAGAAGATGGAAGAACATCATCTTCAAGTTAGAGAGAGTAGGGAAATACTATGTGTTTATTAGTAAGGAAAATGAAAGTTACACAAAGAGTCTCACCCCTCCATGGAAGTATGGAGGGGTATTTATAGCCTAACACATTACATCTATTACAATATGACATATCTAGTCCATGTGTTTTGGCTAACTAAGATAGATAATGTAATCCCGTAAATGTCGTTCCATTTACGTGTTAGGAGCGATTCCAACAATCTTCCCCCAATGGGACGACATAAGGGATTACTTACAACATTTCCTACAAGTAATAAACAAATAAAGAAAAGTCTTCATAAGCTCTTCAAATGCCGAGGATGATGACAATTGACGCTCTTTATCTTCTTCTTGTACCTCGACTTGAGAACCGCTTTTCTTCACTTGTAGGCAAATGATGTAATATGTATGAATTGGATTAACTTCCCCAAATCATGTTGCATGTCTTTAGCGACTTCTTCAGTATGTAACACCCCAAATCTCGGTACACCAACCATAAATACCGACCATAAACATATCCCGCATCACCAAATATTTACACCAACCATATTTACCATAAACATAAATACCGACCATAACACCCCAAATCTCAAGATTCCAAACATCTTTCAAATACTAGAGTCAAATACGATAAATACCGATCCTACCGGATCACCAACCATAAACATATCCCGCATCCGGGATTACTCGGCCCAACGACTCTAGTCCAAAGACCGCCGTGGGCAAAATCTAGAACAATTGCGAACCCCGGACTAGGTCGAGGTAGAAGTCTATTCTTAGCTAGGCAACAGCTTATAGCAATTAGGATTGCTACCCTAGTCTAAGGAAACAACTACCGACATCTATCTAAACAACAAGCATATAAGCAAATCCAAATAGTTTTCACGGTCCGAAAACAAGAGCATGATTCTCACCCCAATATAGTTAAAACGTAGATAAAAGTGGGGCTATGAAACTCACCTCAAGCAATCAACGTTTAATAAACACTAGCGTAAGATAATGTAAATCACGGCACAAAGAACTATCGACTCGGCACAACCTATTAATGTAGACCAAACTTAATATATATCTCTTGAAATCAACGTTATCCACCTCAATGTATTCCATTTCGTTATTTCCAAAATGTCTCGTTTACTGCTTAATCCTAGTGTTTGGTATCCTCATGTGGGTGTATCAACTCAATATGATGCTATGAATGCACTCAAACAACCCATATGTAACTCAATGCAACACAATGAGACCTCTAAACGATAAGCTCCATAGTCCAATAAGTTTCGGAATAAATAGTAGACCTTATCGAATTCGTCAACTCGATAAACTCATTTATTTACTCGCGTCGCTTATTAACCCATAAATCAATCGTATCCTAAAGAGCCATAAGGATAATTCACCCATTAATAAGGTTACCCAACGTATCTAGCGGGCTCTTATTAGATTCGTCAACCTAATAAGTCCGCCACCCACGTGGATCAACACTATTAACGTTAGGTTATCCATAACCCATGCACATAACGTAAGTAACTAAATACTTAAACTAGTATTAAATGTCCACAATTGACATTTATTGATAAACGGTACTCAAACATTAATTACTTATTTATTACAAAACATTTCCAATTTAGTCGTTAGTTTCGGTTAGAAATAGTAAATAACAAGATAAGTCTTGTTATCGATATTTTGGTACAAAAGCCCATTTATTATTTATATTTCATAGTCTATAGCATTTTCATGTATATATATAAATATTTCACAAATTCCAATATTAATCCCATATCGTTATTCGTTTCGAGTCCACAAGCACGAGTCATGACTTCTCGCTTTTAATCAATCAATAGTCCAAATTATACCAAAGTCCATGTTACGGCTTTGTTTGAGTCAACTATTGACTAAAAAGTCAAACTATCACCGACGTAGCTCAAAGTTGACGATATATATATCAAGTTCAATATAAAAGTCATAATAGTGCAATTCAATCCCAAACCAACTCAAAACAATCTCACCAACCAATCAATCAACCAAATATACCCGAAACCAATGTTATGACCCTAATGGTCATGACACGGTCACGGTTAAGACCACGTGAACCAAACAAGCTCTAGAAACTTTTCGGCTCCACGCGTCTCATCCAAACCTCAACTACATCAACCAACAAGCTACCACCCGGACCCGTGGCCCAAGAGGATCACGTACACCAACCAAGGCTCACGTACGTGGCCTTGGTGGCTCGTACACCATGCCAAATCTCATCAAACATCACCCAAATCAATACCACAACATCCAAATCCAATCATTCAAGCTCCAATCATTAACTAAACACAAAACCCATCATCTATTCTAACCAAAAATATGAAACTAGAACTAAAATGCATAAACCCATCAAATTGATACACCACATGCTTACCAAACACTAACTAATTGTTTATTTAGATGTTAATTAGACTTAATTCCACGTTTAAACCAAAAGCCCCAAATTCTACCATAGGGTCGAAACCCTAACTTACTATACGTGGGTTCTTATAGCTTAAACAAGCTCTACCCACATTCCATTTACCTTATTCAAGCTCGAATTGCAAAACCCACTTGAAACCCTAAAAGTACGAATCTTAATCTTAAGATTTGAAGGTGTTAATGAAGGTTTTAGTGAGAGTATTATATATGGTTGGAAAGAGGATGAAAAGATCTTCGATATGGTGGTGGAGGTGGGTGGTCACGCGCCATCGTGTGGCCAGAATAGGGCGGCGGCCGGTGGTGGTGAAATTAGGGTTAAGGTTTTATTTTTAGGGGAGAGAGAGAGTAGAGAGAGAAAGATGAGTTGTGCGTGTTTTTAGTGAGAGAAACAAATGTATGAAATTAGGGTGGATGGGGCTTTTTATACTAGCATATTGGGGACTCAAAAATAAATAAATATGGAGGAGGGGGTGGACGGCTCAAGCAAAAAGGAGGGGCCGTGGTCGCCATTTTTCGTAAACTATCCCGTTTACCCATTCCCGAGCTCATATATTGTCCCCCGAGTGTCCCACAACGTTCATTCGACTTTCTAACATCGTTATTTATGTTTTTCCACGAGTTTTGACTATTTATTTGTCAATTTGCGAGTTACGGTCTAAAAGTTACAATATTTCTCGATTTAGGCTTTTCTAGTGCCGAATCGAATAATGCCTACCAAATAGAGTTAAAACTCATACGATAACTCATTTAATAGTGAAATAATCCATAAAAACCAATAGACGATGTAAAATCAAGTCATGGTTTATAAAAATAGTGTTAAAGGCAAAGCTCAGTTTAGTTTAACGTAATGCGGTTACCTAAAATAGACTCCCTAAATTGCCAGTTGTCACACCGTACACTTCTTTTTGGCGAAGTTTCTGAATCAGCTTCCCCCCAAACTGACAACCGTCTTCAGCAGATTCGAAACTTTGATATAGTTGACATTTCTTCTAACTTTTGAAGATTTCAATACGCAGCGGAATTTGTAGACGAGCAATAAAACACACAGGGTAAATCTGACTTGAAACGTAATGAAAGTTGTACACAATGCGGAAAATCCGTTCGGGGGTAACATGCAAGAAATCAATAAGATCTTCTCACGTATGTAGATGCTTCACACCAAACAAACTACGAAAGACGAAATGAAACGACTTCCCCCTGAATGTTGCGGTCTATCGGAATAACAATTACCTGTGAGTATGCAATTACTCGATAAAATGACCGTGTGTGAGGCATCATAACATCATATTTAGGTAACTTCACACACGATAACTATGTGAAAGTGAGACGATAACACCAAAGTAAGAAATTTGAACCACATATCGTCTCATTTCTTCCCCCTGACTGAAGAAATTCATGAAAGGAGAGAGTTTTCGCAAAAGTCGTCAAAGAAACAAGACCCGTACACTCTCTCCCCGATGTTTTCAATGAATCGAAATCATACACCACGATGTTGATGATGAATTGGAGACAATGAAACCATGTATGTCCAATTAATCGAACAAGTGTGAAGTACCATAAATATCTCGTGAGAATCAATCACGATAAAACTTCTACTGCTTATACTCTTCTCACCTAACTCTTTACCGACCCCATTATCATAATGACGGCTTTTGTAGTGACTACCGATGGAGAAACCCAATATGACGAACTTGAGATTGAAGTAAAATAACTCGAACTTGTGACTTAAACTTGCACTATTGTCGACGAAGAACCCTTTTCCTTACCAAAGTTGATTAACCGGATCGAAAAGGGTAAACAAAAGTTTTCAAATTATCCACGACTTGTTGTGACACTTGAGCACAACAACGTAACTCCTTAAAGTGGTAGCTATACGTTGTGAGCACAACAACGTAACTCCTTACAAGCAGTATAACTAGACAACTCAAATCTTTGTCATTCGTAATTGTTAAAGCTCAAACAAGGATCTTGAAGAATCATGCATCCAACCAACCCCGATATCTTCATATACTAAGTACACGCACCCGTGATACCCCACTTCAATCTCAAATAAATAATAGTGAATTTGCGTTGTAGTCACATCTTGCGGTTAAACGCTCAAAACTAGCCTTCATTAACAGTGAAATGAATTTGATAATAGTTTCCCGATCTTGTCAAAAAATTGTATCCCCGAGAAAATTTATGCCAACCAAAATACCACTATTCTTAAAAAGTTGTCCAAAAAATTAACACTTTGTATTTTTTTTAAAATACATTTGAGTAAGTAAAATTTATTGCTCCATGTATTAAAATTCGGACAAGAAATTTAAGCTCATTCCAAGTGTAGTTAAAATTTAGCCCATCTCATGAAACGTTTTGTTATTAATCATAGCCAAACCAATATAAGCCAACCCGGGCCCATATATAACTCCAATCCGGTTCACATGACTCAGCCCAGTATCGGATTAAAGTAATCTGGGCCCAAAACGTATGCTAATCCGACACCCCATACTTGGCCCAAGCTAGTGTTAATATTACACTGAAAGTGAAAAATTCGGATAGGCCCAGTCCAACATTAAATCCGATCAAAACTACATCCGGGTCCATACCCAATTCAACCCTATTAGAACGAGTATATATAAAAAAAGAGTAGTGATAACCCTAATCCCCATTTTTTACTCATCTTAACCATAATAAAATCAGACGCCTCCCATGCAACAGACCATCACAAAACAATTCGCTCCACCAATTCTCAGTCATCTCGCACCCAACACATCTCTCCCAAATAAAAATAATCTCAACTCATATTCATTCTTATCAATCCATGAATTATCCGAAACAAACACAACCCTATGTGATACTAATGCTCTTCAATTTTGAAATACCAATCGATTCAAGAAAAAGGATTCAAGACTCGATTGAGGGTCAAGGTAGGTGTTATTGTTGTGTTTTAGTTTAATTTTGTTGTTGTTTATGAACGAACGAAGAAAAGTAGATAACATAATTGTTATTTAACTTATCTTATGTGTTCGGATAAATAATTGAAGTATGAGCTTCAAATATAGATCGATGAAGGTTAGATCTTTCGTGTGATAGACCTTCCATGGTCTCTGATTTGCTTAGAGAAACACGAAAAGAATACTCTTAGATCAATACAAAAATTTACAGTCCGAATCTTTGTTTTGTTTGTGGAGATGGGAATATTGAGGAGATGGGAAATAGGATAGAAGAAGTTGTGTGAATGTTTTAGACTGTTATAGTTTGGATAAGATACGGATTAGGATTAGTTTTAATTGGATATGGTTGTTGGCTGAATTGAGATTTGATTTCGACTTATGATGTTAAAACTGAAGTCAAAGATGAGTCTTGGTATAATATTGTGGTCGAGTCTTGGTATAATATTGTGGTCGAGTCTTGTTAGTTTCTTTTTCTTCATTTCTTCTGGTATAAACTTACGCGTAAACAAGGTTGTAAATCATTTTATGCGTAAGCCAAGTTTATGCGTAACCAAAGTTACGCGTAAACAAAGTTAAGCGTAAATGATTTTTACTCATAAGGTTAAACCTTGCGCGATGCTTACACGTAAGATGGTTCTTCTGAGTAACTTTCCAAGTTACTCGTAAATGGATCAAGATGACTCCTTTAGGCGTAAAAAGGGTTTTGACCCTCTTTGACTTTTTCCGCCAAAGAATCCGACCAGCATCATAAAAACGCAGAAAAGACGCTTCATTTAGCCCAGTTTGACTAAGAATATAGACCATGTTGTTGACCACAAGAAACTTTCACAAGATGGTTTAAAGTCATGAAAAATACATAAACTGTTATTAAAACAAACAGATATGTGACATGAATTTGAAAGGATAAGACTTTTAGACCAAAAATGATACAACAAAACTTGTAAAAAATCTGATAAACACAAAAGTATATAGGAAAGGTTAAGACATTGTTAAAAACAGATTTTACAAGATCGAATTTTTGACAAGATACAACACCAAACATCAACCAATGATAAAAAACCAACATGGCTCTGATACCACTTGTAGGATCGTTTTTATGGATGATTTGGTGGATCGGGAGGTCTAGGAAGATGGAAGAACATCATCTTCAAGTTAGAGAGAGAAAGTAGAGAGAGAAGGGAAATACTATGTGTTTATTAGTAAGGAAAATGAAAGTTACACAAAGAGTCTCACCCCTCCATGGAAGTATGGAGGTGTATTTATAGCCTAACACATTACATCTATTACAATATGACATATCTAGTCTATGTGTTTTGGCTAACTAAGATAGATAATGTAATCCCGTAAATGTCGTTTCATTTACGTGTTAGGAGCGATTCCAACACTCACAATTCCATTACAAGATCATCTAATTTTGAAAATGTGGAACAACACATGGATGTGAAGAATGGTCGAAATTTGGATTAGTATATATTAGGCTAATAACCTATTAAAGCACTATACTTGTCAAGAATGGCGATTAAGATAGCGAACTAAAAAATAACTCTTTTAAACATTATTGTTGACATTTTGTCTTTCTTTAAGTATTATGACCATTTTACCCTTCAAAAATATTTCAAAAAATCGGAAAAGAAAATCAGAAATTTCGAAAAAAAAGTATTTCGAAAAAAAAAATTCAAAAAATATTTTGGAAAAAAGTTTTGAAAAAAAGGGAATTTCAAAAAAAATTAGAAAGGGTAAAATGATCATAATATGGTCATAATACTTAAAGAAAGACAAAAATGTCAACATTAATGTCTAAAAGAGTTATTTTTTAGTTCGCTACACAGAACTAACATTATTGACAAGTATAATGCTTTAAAAGGTTATTTTTATGTCATGAATAACTTCAGGTCTTGACCCATTTCTCTTTTAACTATTTCTGTTAACAAAAGAAGAATCCTAACGGACCTATTTCAAATAAATTAGATGCAACTATCTTTAACGTGCCACAATTTTTTATTTGAACGAAAAAGAAGTTTTATTGCAATAAGCAACCGATAAGCTAGAAAATACATAACACCACGAGCACCTGAACTAATAACACCATCACTATAAAACCTGCCACGAGTTTTATCATAGTTGCCGGGAACATTAGGACCCTATTCTAGGAATGATAAAACTAATTTAGTTTGATAAGCTTTTCTTTAATATTTGTAATGCAGAATGTTTTTGACAAGGATAAGTTTTCAACGGATTATCATATGACTCTACTCATAATGTTTCTAGTTTTCCCCATTCGGTACATGAAACTTATCCTTTAATATTTCAAGTTTCGGCAAATGTTTATGAGCTTGGTTTGAACTCAAATGATGGGTCAAGTCTATGTTAAACAGGTTGAAAGTTTATCAAAAATTAATTTTATGGCTTTCAAATTTTTTAATGTTGTTTACTGCTAGCTCTTGGGCCCATCTACTACCAAAGGCCGAAGCATATGGTGGACGATAAGATCAATTCACCTTTACATAGTCCGGTTCAGATCCTGACCCAACAACAAGTTGAGGAACGGTCACGTGACTGTGGGCTTCAGTTTGGGGAGATGAAACGAGATTGCACTATTGCTCAGGGTGCAACTTATTTTCTTACAGAGAGACTTTGACCAAAGTGATGTGTATAGAGTTCATGGCTCTCTTTTGACTGCAGGAGCTGCAAGAACAAAACCGACATTGTTCAGGTGACACGCCATTTCTATTTCATTTTGTCTCTGATGGTCAAACGAGTATTTCACATTTTTTTAAGTAAAAAAATATTATTTTGAACCAGTTTAATATCTTTTCACATTATCTATGAAGATTTTATATATTGGGACAAAAATGTTTATTTACCTTTAAAGTCACTAGATCTCCCATGCCAAAGGTCCCCATCTCACCGTTACTTACCATGCCCGACCCCACCCAATTTGCGTGGAAACATATAACTAATTGCTATTTATGTGCATGTGCTTATTTCATACGCATATAAACTTGCTCTAAAAGATGTCAAACAAGCAAAAGACAACAAGAAGAAAGGCGCTGATACCTCTAATCGATTTTTTTTTTCATTTTTGAAAGAGCACAACCGCAATATCTTGTGATCATAATTACAAGATGTTTTTTGGACTTTTCGTCTGATTGGGAAATCGAATGCATATTGATCCAGTGGTGTATGTGCGAACGTATCCGTACCATGCATTATGAAATTTGAGCTTTTAAACTTCTATCATTTCTTGATTTTGGTGGTGGCAACTTTGATCCAATTATAATATATCAAAAGTATAATCTGTTTCTCAAGTAAGTAATGGTTGTTTATTATTATTTTTGTTGACGATAAGATAAGTGAAAAACAATGAAGACAAAATATGAAGTAATTACTTAGGTATATTACACTTGGTGGCTCAATAGAATGAATAGATGATAAATATCAAAAGGTCCATCTTGGTTTGTTTTGCATAATGATTAACTTCATTACAAATCATGGTTTAAAAATATTGAACGGAGATTACTCACATGTTATGTTAGTTGATGTACTTTCATATTTTACTTCATCTTTTCAAGTTTAAGTCATTCAATTTTAGTGAATGCATGCCACATGTCTTTAGACTTATGGGCCTCCTTATGTTTTCATAGATAACTCTAATATGTGAACATTTCTATTAGCTTACAAGATTTGCATAAGAGATGCCTTGAAGGGAAAAAAATGAATTTGACTTTATAGGTGTTTGGATCTGTGTTTATAATGTGGCGTTCTTCTAATTAGAAAGATACTTAAGTATGGTATTAGATGCTTTTTTATTAAAGTTTTTTTAGCCTTTCATAAACACATATTGTAGTTTATGAAATTGTTATCGATATGTTATATTTAGTAAAGTTTATTTTGTAACTTTTTTTTTTTTTACTATTTCAGACACACATATCACCCCTATCTTATAAGTGTTAATGTTAAAGAATATTTTTGTTATCAAGCTTCTGTTAAATGCCATATAATGTTTTATGTGTTTGTTGTTAATGATTTTATTGATTTTGTTGTCAAATTATATTACTCTTTTTGTACGTCAAATATAGTCAAAACTATGTACCAAAAATGATTTTACGGATTTTGTATCATTTCTAATTTTTTTTAAGGTAATGTAGCATGACTATTGTTTGATACATCTTTTAAGTATATAATACTTAACAATTTTTTTGTAATAAATTCAAAACTACTATTTCATGGTTTTTAATTTAATCCGAAGAATTCATGACTAATAATGAGTAAAACTCATTTCTAAATAACCAGAGTAATTTTAGGTAGGAAATAAGTCGATAAACATAAGCACTTTAATTGGGACTTTCGAAATCAAGTATGCTTTGAATCATAAGTTGATTCAAACACTCTCTGACTATCAATATATTGTTTTCGTGATGGAATAAATGTAAACCAAGAAGGAACAACTTAAAATAATAAAAAAAATAAGTAAAAGCAACCTATAGAAACAAAAAAAGCATCAAGTAAACAAAAAAGACCAACTAAAAAAAATATTGTTGCAAAACTTGGCTTTAAGATGCAAGATGCAGGTTGTGAAAGAAGGATTATATTGGGTGGTCAATTGTACGTGAAAATTGATCAAAGACTTCAATACACGAATAATTTATTACGTCAACACCATAGTTAATACTTGGTAATACATGATTCTGATGATCATGTACAAGATGTGATACAAGAAACTTACGATAATTGGGAGTAAAATCTTTGAGATCCATCTTATTTCCAAGATCGAGCCATTCTTGCACCAACAGATGAGCAAGTTGACAAAGTTAATGAGCGAATGATTTCCCAACTTAGTGGCAGAAAGAAAGTATATTATAGTTCGGATATAGTCTCAGATTTAGATGTGGATTTTAATCATACAGAGGATATGTACACTACAGATTTTTTGAATACAATCAAAATGTCTTGATTTACACACCATAAATTAGTTTTGAAGATTGGCACTCCGTTTATCTGTTTGCGCAACATTGATCAACGAGTATGTGTTACAATTATCGAGAATGGGAATCAATAACATTGAGGCAAAGATTATATCAAGTGGTAAAATGGGTGAGGTTTGCTCTATACATAGAATGATTATAAGCCCATCCGACAAGAAAATGCCTTTTCAACTTAATAGGAGACAATTCCCTATTTCCGTTTGTTTTGCCATGACTATAAACAAAAGTCAAGGCCAAACATTGTCTAAGGTTGGACTATATTTGGAAAGGTCTGTTTTTTCTCATGGACAACTTTATGTAGCCATCTCAAGAGTAAAAAGCAAGAGAGGACTAAAAGTGTTGTGTTGTGACAAAGACGGCAACTACACCAACTCTACAAACAACGTTGTATATAGAGAAGTTCTTCATAGATTATAAACTATATGTAATTCGGCTATTTTGAAAGTTAAGTTTTGTTTAACGTTATTATTTTCTTGATAATGGCATGTTTATTTTATTCATTTTCGTCTCATGGATGTGACTACACGTTCATACTTATTTTACTATTAATTTTATCGTATAATCAAAATTTTAAAGCTAGCCGCCTCATCAGGGTGGGCCTTGAATCCATGGGCGGAACTACATAGTAGTTGTGGGGGGGGGGTGCCCTCCATGGTTCGCCAAAAAATATCAATTTTTAGTGTAAAAAGAACTTTTTTATGACCATTTTATTAAAGTGCACCCCATTACAAAATCAAATTGCCCCCACCTTACAATCAAACAATGTAAAAACTTTAGATCTCTATCTTAATCTTAAAAATATCAGTTTTTAGTGTAAAAAAATGTTGGAATCACTCCTAAACATTAATTCAGGTGTTAGTGATTCATATGTAATAGTTAGCTTAATATGGCTTTTATGTTAGTAATCATGCCAAGGCTTATGTAGAAAGCCCATGAGCCTTGGCCCAAGTCCAATAAGGAAAGGAAGGGACTAGGAGTGTTGCCCTAGTTCCCTCTCCTATAAACACCTTTGTAATACCCTCACTTGAGGGTTGGTTGTTCAATTCATTTCACTTCATACGCATAACTCTTCTTATATCATACACATAAGTGTCTTGTCTTGTTCATCCGATCACTATCTCATCTCTATTTCTTATATTGATGCTTGTGTTACTAATATGGTGACCTAACAAGGGTATCATTCGCCAAATAGTTGGGTGAACGTATTGTTTTGAAGTAAGTTTTTGGTCTTACGCGTAAAGCATACGGTTCCAAACTTGGTCACGCTTAAAAACTCATTTTTACACTTTTCACTCCAAGATTCTTGTCCTTTCAACGTTTTAAGGTGTTATAATATCTGTTTTTGGCAAAAAGTTTTAAACTTTACGTGTGGATCATTGTTTTTAAGCTTGGTTTTTTACGTGGGATACGTTCTACGCGTAACGTGTTTTTTAGCTTTGGATCATCAAGTTTCACACTTTTGAGTTATTTTGGAGATATTGAAGCTATTTCATCACAAAAATCTGGTTTGGAAACATCAGTTGGCAGAAATCAATTTTGGCTTATTTCTACGCGTAAGAAAACCCTAATCTTACGCGTAACTCATCCTTGGTTTGATCTTCAGTTTCATGGATTACTCAGTGTTTTTCTTGCTTGGATAAGCCTGAAAACACTTCGACTTTGGATATCTTTTGCACTGTGATAGTGTAAAAGATCTTTTGGGCAAAACCCTAATTTTACGCATAAGCTTAAGCTTACGCGTAGAACTCGTTACGCATAAGATTATTCTTACGCCTAAGCTCTGTCTTACGCATAAGTTAATCCTACGCCTAAGTTTTCTACGCTTAACTTTCTGTTTACGCATAACTTTAGTGTTTTCTCATTTCTTACGCGTAAGCTAATCCTACGCGTAACTATTGCTGTTACGCGTATCTTTGGTGTTTTTACGCATAAGTGTTACTTTGTCTTTACGTGGTTTCTACGCCGAAGGATACTTCATCAACAACGGTTCATTCTACTACAAAGATCCATTTAACAACACAAGTTTTCAACATGTCACAACTACCATACTCTAGCTATTTTCCTTACACTTATAATCAACAACAACAACAACTAAGTCCACAACATCAAAAATTTAATCATCAACAACAAATTTATCAACGACAATTTAATCAACAACATACTCCACAACTTGGAGCAATTCCACAACCTCAAATGGTTCAACCACCACCAATTCTTCAAGTACAACCTTACACAAATGTTTACAATCAACATCCATCAAGGAACACTATGAAGGAACCAACTTGGTTTGCAAAGATGTGCGAAGCTTTAAGTAGCCAAGAATCCATTCATGAGGTGGATCACTGATAGACCTCCAATGCTCACTCTAGAAACTACGATCAATGGGTGATTAGGTTCTTTAGGTTTTGTGATCTAAAGAAGCCACATGGAAAGTTCTTAAAGAAGGTCATCTTGAAGGTCCATTTCGGATGCCTCTTATCACTACACCGGAGATCCTAATGTTGTTCCACCAAGAGATGATCTCACCAACATTGCAACTGTTGCTCAACCGTCGGAGATGAACTTCTACACTATGAAGTCGATGAGCTTGCAATGCAATATATCCTTTTAGGATTACCAAACCCAATTCTTCGCAGTGTTGATGCTCAAAAAGCGCAAAAGCAATGTGGAACATATTCATCTTCTCATGGAAGGCACCGCACTCAATCGGAGGATATGGAATCCAAAATTTACTTGGCTTATGAACACTTCGTGATTGAACCCGAGAGACACTAGAGTCTTATCATCATCGATTCTCGGACATCATCAATGATTTGGATAAACACAACATCATCATGCCAAGAATTGCGCTAATACTAAGTTCCCGAGTAGTCTTGGTCCCGAATGGGAGAAGTATGTCATTTTCCTCCGTCAGCGAAGAATATGCATCATGCTACATACGGATTGTTGTACGACTATTTGAAGCCTCATCAAAATAAGTTGATAAGGAAAGGATTATCCGTGGCCAAACTGCTTTCACCTTCACTTCCGGATAATCAACAACTTGCTTTGTTGGCTCAAACTAGTTATCCTCCTCAACCAGATCCTCAACCAACTGCCACAATCACACCATATGATCCATCACAGCAACAATCTCAACAAACTCAATTGGTTCCATAAAACAACAACAATGATCAAGCATTTGTCAGTGAAGCTAATGAGGACTCTGATCCGTTCGATGCATTGCAACAAGGATTTGTTATGATTGCTAAAGCTTTTGGCCGTTATACAAACAAATCCAACAATCGCATTCGTTCCTCATCAAACACAAGGAATCAGTCATAAACAATGGACGAGTTGAAGTTCGAATCGTGGTTATGGTCGTCGGATGGGCGGTGGTCAAGGGTTTAATGCTATGGGTAGGAATAACAACAGAGCTCAAGTGGTTGAACAGGAAATGCTCATAATGGGTTGAATGGTCTTCGATGCTACAACTGTAATGAGAAGGACACTGGCTAATGCATGCCCAAAGCCAAGGACTAGGGCGGTGCTTATCACAAGGAGGCTTTACTTTTGGCTCTTAAGGATGAAGTCGGTGGAACTCTCACGGACAAAGAATAGAGCTTTATGGCGGATGCGATTCGGATGATGATATGGAGGACTTGCGGCCAATGCAGCAGCTTATGTTGATGGCTAATATGCACGAGCTACACATGAGTGACACAGGCCCAGTATATGACATTGATGGCTTGTCTCAGGTACCCGAACAAACCATATTTCTCTCTGATCTAATATCTCCGCCAACATCTGAATCCGGCGAGGCTTAGACTATTCAAAATGAGTCATCCACATCTCATTCTGACGATTCTTAACTCGACCCCGTAGTTACATTTGACGATCAAGATGACCTTATGGTTTCCTTTGATACTCAAATTGACTCCGTGGTTATACTTGAGGATCTGAATAATGATCAAGTTGTGACTCACGTTGAACACGCTGAACCTTTGCCTAATCCAGATATTGATCTGTTACTTAAAGACCAACAATACCGAATGGAAGAATGTCGTGCATTAAATCAGACCTTACACAAAAAAATGCAATCATTAACTGTGGATCTTGAATGCTTAAAACGGCAACTCAATTTTTTCAAAACTCAAGAAAACCGTGAAAAGGTTTTGAAGCCGCTTTGCTAAATCTCATCAAAACGAACAATCTTTAGAACGACGGATCGTGATCTAGCCGCTTGAAAAATGTTTTGTTGTCTCAAATAGAACAATCAAACATGAACATAAACAACAAATTAACGCTCTTACCTTGAAACTCAAAAGCTAAGGTTTGAGTTGTTAAATTGTCAAAAGCAGTTTCAGCATACAAAAGCATTCAATGAAACGAATAGATGACCATCTTGAAGAAATTATCGACACAAAACAAACTCAAAGAGTTTCAAATATTGTTTACAAACATGGTGAGTCAATCACAACTATTCAAAAGTTTACTTTAAAACCCAATCCAGATGGATATGGACCGAATCTTGCGATTACAAAACCTAAGCTTTCAACCAAAGCATTCAAACCAAATCCACAAGTTTCCAGTCAGTAATATAAAATTGATGATTCATTATGAGTGTTGTTGAATATCATCGTCAAGAGGAATTAGATGCGTAAGACGAGAGTCGATCAAAATTAGAAAATGTTGTTTACAACAAACCATTTAACTATTCACAAGCGGTCACTTTCGTCACACAATGATTCTTCTAACACACCCTGATTATCACAAAACGTCTCGAGTCTTCTAATGTTACTCCCAACCAAATTATGCACAAATTTATGGTCCTTTACCTTCCATCGATGAAGTAAATTCAAAACCTGAAAATCGTCATATTCTTAGATATTTTGACCATTTCACGTCTGACCTCAAACTTTTAGAACATGAGATTGAATTTCATTCTGAAATAAAAGTGGAACATTTTCAATCGCCTCTGGCGCGAGAACAAAGAGATATTTTTCAGAAAAGACTTTTACCCCATGTTAAAATTTTGAAAAATTGTGCATTGTATTGGGAAAGGGAATTTCATAAGGAACTTGGATTGATGAAAGTCATTTTTTAGAAAACAGAAACATCTATTTCTAATACTAAACGTAAAAAGAAAATGTTACGAAAAGATGTTGATCGACTCTTGGAAGATGTTATCCGTCTTGATATCCATAATGTTGTGCTATTGCATTCTTTGCCATATGCATCGATTATATCTCTCACGACATCGCTGATTCTGTTGGAATTGTTGAGAATACCGATAATGTGCATCGGATCGAGTCTTTAAAAGTTGAAAATGAACGATTGTTAAACGAGCTTTCAAATGAAAAACGTCGTCTTCAATGGTGTCAAAAGATTGTCAAAATCATGAACTTGCTTTGCAAAACAAAATCAACCAGTTGCAATCCAAAACATTTAATCCAAAATTTGAGCAACTGGATGATCAAAAGCGTCTTTGAAATGTCAAATCTCAAAATATGAACAAGAACTTGCAAAAGTTAAAAGGAATATGGTGTCATATTTGATTTACTTAAATGACTCGTGATGAAGCATCAAACGAACTTGATCATTTTATTGCACACACTAAGGAAGTCATGAATTTTTCTGGAAATCTTCGTTCTGAAAATCAAGAATTGGTGCACACTATCTTTAAGTTTAGAGAAATGTTAGGAAAGTATGAACAAGTTCAGCCTAGCATCATTAAGAGAATTGCACATGTAACACTTAGCAAACATGAACCTAGATTGCCTACTGCCAAAACACAAGTTACTAATGTGCTTCCTCTCTCGAACAGAATAATTGCCTCTTTTCCTAATGTCCGCACTTCACGACCTAGGAGCAATACAAGGAAGAATAGGAAGTTGCGACCTAAGAAAAGAACAATAAAGAATCTCAAGTAGAAGAATACCCTAGGACTTTGAATAAGACACACGTTGCACCCACTTTAGATATTAAATCGACAAATGTAATAGAAAAATTGTTGTAACGAATGCTAAACCTTTAAGTACTTTTTATATTCATCGATGCTTCTTGTGTTATTTGTCGAAAAGTATGCTTTCGATTGTCTTGACAAATGTGTTGCTAGAGCTATCTTGTCTCGCTTACGGAATCCTAAGACCCGGAATACCTCTAGGCCCACTAATGCTTCTAAGTCCGTGCTTGGTAAACCGCCTTCTTTAGATTCTAAGAAACACATTGATATCCACAGCTCGATTATCACCTCCAAGGACCGTAGTCTTGTAAGATATAACTTTTCACATACACATCAAACCATAACACAAAGTAGCATATAGATGGAATTCTAGAGAGAAAGTTAGAGGTTTAGGGAACTTAGTGAGAGAAAGTGAAAGATATTATTATGAGCTCCAACTCTACCTTGGAAGGTAGAGAGTATTTATAGTCTTACATAACTCGCCACACATCGGGTCATGGATCGGGCATACAGTGGGTAAAGACCGTCCAGTCCTCCACGGTGTTACTTAACTAAATTACTACTTAACTTAAAAGAACTACGACTACAAGCTTTCTAACGATTACATATACTTGAGGTGACCGACTCTTTACTACCGGAATTTCTAATTCCTAACAATCTCCCTAAGGAGGTCACCTCAATCATGTACCAAAATTACATAGAATACAAATAGATATTACATTAACAATTGATCTTGTATTCTTGATGTAGTCCTTGCTACTAAGCTCGTAGTCATTGATTCTTCACATTGCATGTTTGGTTACTTCAAGTGGAGGTCTTTACTTGATCCACGTGATAATAATTTTGAGCCATCTTTTGAGATCATCACCTATCAACAATCTCGACACATCCTTTGTGGTGTTGGTATTATGTGATGTAGTGACTTTAGGACCGACATGCTCACATTACGGATCATGAAATCTTCTCATCGAGTAGCGGAAGCTTTTGTTGAATCATGATATTGGCGCAGCAGTAGCGTGCTTGGTGTGAAATATCGAGTCATTGATGCACTAATCATGATTTCTTTGAGTTGAATGTGTTAAGTGAGCATGCGGCTATGGATTGACCGCTCCATTACGATCACCGCAAGCGTCGGGAGTACCGCATATAACAGATTAGCAATAAAACACACGAAAGTGTCTTTGATCACTTCGTTGAATTGAGGTACACGCCCACGGTTCCCGCTGATCGATTACAAGTCTTGCTGTGATCGGTGGGATTCCTAAGAATCTCCTTGACGAGGTTTCGCAAATGTTCTATTTGTTCTCAAACCGAACATCTCAAAGAAGACAACACGGAGTGAGTGAACCAATAATTTTAAGTCCACCGATTGATGAAAAGAGATTTGAAAAACAATCGTGTATTGCTCAATAGAAATTGTTTTTGCAATACAACGAAGGTTTTATTGAAAATCAATTATCAATCATAAAAATACCTTTTGGTTTGAAAATGAGTACACAATCGATGTGCTAAAGAAAAGAGTTTTAAGCACAAAGACCGGTTTTCAAAGGTATCCGTCAATCCATAACTGAACCGGGTTTGATTCAAGAGATTGAATCGCCCCATTGTTTCTGCTCGGTTGTCACATGGTTGATCTATATAATAGATCTCACATGCCACCTACCGAGAGCTTGTTTGATGTTGGCTCGAGGCTTTCCATCTTCATTGTGAATATGTAAACACATCACTCGGATGTTACGCAATGCCACAAGGATAATGCGTGGGACTCAAGATATAATCTCTCTTCCACATTGTGTGAAATAGAGAGTCTTCATTGAAAGTGTCCTAATGAGATTTATTGATGATCTCGTGGCTCTAGACTCAATTTGTGCATATTTGGATCCTATGACGGAGACTAGGGAGAGGTCTCCTTCTTCAATATCAACCATCTCTAAGAGAAAGTCGATAGATAATGTCGGTTCCCGTGAGAATGAAACAAGTCCTTTTAAGAGGAACTTGAGTGGTTTGGAAAGTTGAAGTGCGGTGCGTCACCGGGTCCATGACGTCTTGTCTTCAATACCGATGTTACCATCGGTAGCATATGAATTGAACCCGGTTTACCTCTAAGGTTGAATAAATGGAGGCTATTTGTTTTCACCCTTTCTCATTCAATTCTTTTTAATTCTTCAACCCTTCAAGGCTTACCGAGACTTCATAGCTAGAACCTTGTTGGGTTTATTCCAAGACTAGCTCGGTCTTAGTCCGCACTCTTCCCATATCTCATTTTCTCCTTTTATCATCATACCTAAGGACTTCTACACTAACTAGTGGATTGTCCTGGGTAGATCCCTCCGATTCAGGCGGATCATGGGAACACATACCTAACCTTATCATCCTTATATCACCGTACATAAAGTAAAGTTGGTCGGTCTATTTGGTATTGTTCGTTCGCCATTGGATCCAATTGAAAACCATTTGAAAATCAATTCGGATACTTGTGATATATTATCAAAGCATTTTGTACCGAATTGTTTTGATATTTTAGAACGAGAACTCCCCTCAACATGTGCATCAAGTATTTGAAAATGTTTTGCACACGGAGGCAAGAGAAAGAATTAACTTCTTTGATTACCATTTTCTAAAGATATCAACATCACTTCCCACATCAAATCAAGTAGATATAGCATTTCCGGAAGGATGAGGTTTTCATAAATTTGCTCCCCTCAATATGTGCCTCGAGGTTTGAAAAGAGTTTTGCACATACTAGAGGAACCCGCACATTGGGATAAATGAACACGTTTCAAATCAAAGGTTTAAGATAGATGCTCCCCTCAACATGTGCATTGAAAATTTGAAATCGTTTGTCACATGTGGGAAGGACGGATGTACATTCTTGTGAAACCATTTACGAATTATCGGTTTAAATCCAATTTAAATCACACATTCTCCCCGATCACAATTATCAAATCATTTGAGATTTGTGATCTCGTATAGATTTAAATTGATTTTGAAAGCTTTAAGGAGAATTGTGACTTGATTGTGAAAGTGTTTGAACTGATAAGGATCGGATTTTAAGACTTTAAACTCCATTGATAAAACATGCATGTATATCTTTTGAAAACAATTTAATGCCAAATAACTTTTAATTTAATTGAAATCATTCTCCCCTCAATCAATGACATAGGTTGTTGATTGAGAGATAGAGATTTGACAAATAAGTCCAGATGATTATCAAAAATAGAGATCGAGTTATTTTTCAAAGCATTTGGTTTTCAATGAGATAAATGTTTATAGAATCGAGCATGGAATGTGAAAATATTGTTAAGACATGGCTCGTTCATTCTTTTAAAATCGGGTTATTGCTGAAAATGACAATAAACCATTTCTCTTTCTCCCAAAATTTATATTTATATATATATATATATATATATTTTTTTTTTTAAAGAATTGAACAACATCTAAAGTCCCGTGTCATTCTTTGAATGACAAAGACAAAGACCGTAGATATTATCGAACCGGAAGAAACATGACAAACCGACAATATTTTTGAAGATTTTTTTTTTTTTTTTTTTTTTTTTTTTTTTTTTTTTTTTTATGGATTTTGAAAGTTTTATATTTTTCTATTTGATTTTGAAGGTTTTATAATTTTGTATTTTGTTTTCAAATATATATGTACAAGAGATAGATGAAGAAAGACCTTTACTCCTCGTCTTCCTCCTCAAGACGTTTGAGAGTTTCGTTGAAGGCTTTTCAAACCAAGTCGTGGAAGAATAAACTCAAAACGTTCTCTTGGAAGAGCTTTGGTGAAGATGTCGCTAACCGATATTCGACCTCACAAAATATAGTTCCACCACACCTTTTCCACATTCCTCGATGAAATGATGTCGAATGTCGATATGCTTTGCTCTTGAGTGTTGAACGTTGTTGCATGAGAGCAATAGCACTTTATTATCACAAGAGAGGGATTTTGTTGAATTCAAAGCCATAATCGATAATTGAGATCTCATCCATAAGATTTGAGCACAACAAGATGACATGGCTATGTATTCACCTCTGTAGAGGAAATAGAAGTACTCATTTGCTTCTTTGAAGACCACTCACAAGCTTATCACCCAAAACCGAGCACCTCAGGACGTGCTTGACGTGTATCTTGACAACTCGCATGATCGGCATCTCGCATAGGCCGTTAGTGACATACCGGTGTCCTTCGGTACCATAGTCCCATATTGATGGTTCCTTGAGATACCGAAGACCCGCTTAATCGCTTCAAGGTGCTTTTTAGTAGGCTTAGCACGGTATCTAGCACACATGCACACAGAGAACAAGATGTCGGTCTACTAGCGTGAGATACATCGGGATCCAATCATACTCCGATATTTCATTTGGTCAATCATGATCCCCGAGAGGTCCTCATCTAGTTTGGTTCGGTCAATCATGGGGTGTCAACGAGGTCACATGAATCAAATCCAAATTTCTTTAAAATCTACATTGCATATTTAGATTGATTTATGAAAATGCCTCCGGACTTTGTGAAATTTGTAATCCCAAGAAAATGACATTTGTCCCATCATTGACATTTGAAACTTTGAACTCATTTCATTTGAAAACGATCACATTCCATTGGGTCGGTCGAGGCAAAATAATATCATCAACATAAATTTGAACATGAATCAAATGTTTGCACGACTTCTGGTGAACAATGTAGGATCAATCGCTCCTTTGATGAATCCGGTTGATAGAAGAAACTTTGACGATGTATCATACCATGCCCTGGAGCTTGCTTTAAACCGTAAAGAGCCTTCTTTAAACGATAAGCGTGGGTAGGATGCTCTTGATTCACAAATCCTTCAGTTGGGCGGCGTGAGCGACTTCTTTAAGATCTCCGTTTAGAAATGCCGTCTTTACATCCATCGATAAACTACCATGTTCTTACTAGCGGCATTAGCGAAAAGATTATGATTGCCTCGATTCGAACAAGCTGGAGCAAAAGATTCTTCAAAGTCTATACCTCCTCTTGACGATATCCTTTAGCAACTAATCGAGCCTTGTTCTTCAACACATCACCATGCTCATCAAGTTTTACTTTGAAGATCCATTTTAGAGCTATAATCATAGCACGATCTGGAGCAGTACTAACTCCCATACATCAAGACGATCAAACTCATGAATTTCATCTTGCATAGCATTGAACCATTGTCTTCATTCATGGCGGTTTTAACATCTTTTGGTTCGATCTTAGATAGTACGGAGTTGAAGAAACACCATAAGGCATCGGTTGCAAGTTGTTTCCGGGTTGATCAGAGACGAGAGGATTACCAATGATGTTGTCTAATGGATGATCGAGTCCATTTTCTTAGGTGTTCATGTGGCATTTGTTGAGGCCGAGGTAGGCGAGTCGATGTCTCTGAAGAAGATGGTTCGATGATGATTTAGGAGTAGCAAATATGTTTTCAAATGGAGCATCTTGAGAGTAGCAAAGGATTAACTTCATCATTGATGCGAAACATTTCCATGATGTACATTTGAAGAATGATGATTTGTTGATGAGGCGAAGGATCGGCAACGGTGCTTCTTGACTAACGATATTGAGACCGATGGATTGACTTCATTCACTGGAATACGAGCATCCTCTGTTGTAGGGATCAGCACCTCATTAGTAGTAGACTCATCTGATTCATCAAACATTGGATCAAACAATTTCTTTACATCATCTTCGGATGGAGGTACATATGGAGTTTCTTGAGAGGAGTTTGGAACAAGGGATGAACCAATGGGACTGTTTTGAGGTGCGGGTCTGAGTGGAGTGTCCAGAGCCATTTGACCGGTCGACTCATCAAACATAACGTGAATTGTTTCCATGATATTTCGGGTTCTTTTGTTGTAGATTCGGTATCCCTTTTGTTTGGTGCATATCCTACAAATACTCCAATGTCGACTTTAGCCCTAAGTTTGCCTAAGTCTTGACCCTCATTTGTTGGATAGCACAAAGGCACCAAACACACGAAGGAAAGATAGATTAGGTTTTCTGTGGACAAGTTCATATGGAGTTTTTCCATGAATAGTATGAATCGTGGAGCGATTTTGTGTGTAGCATGCGGTGGCAATTGCTTGACCCGAGAAACATTGGAACCTTTGAGTAGATCGACATTGTTCTAGCGGCTTCAACAAGAGTACGATTTCGTCTTTCAACTACACCGCTCGTTGAGGGGTTCGTGGAACACTTCTTTGATGGTGATTCCAACGCTTTCATAGAATTCACTAAGTTGTTTGTTGACAAACTCGGTTCCATTATCTGCTACGATAATTACAGCTTTTGTTTAGTCTAACTCTGCAATTTGTTTGATGAGTTTGATGATGATATCGGAGTTTCATCCTTTGTCCTTAAGAACTTGACCCGTGAATCTAGAATAATCATCAACCACAACTAACACATATTTCTTCCCAAAGATATTACGCACCTCATTGGTCCACATAAATCCATATGAATCATATGAAGAACTTACGTGACGAGTTAGTAGGTTTGGGTTTATGGGCATACTTCTTGCTTTTCCCAATTGACATGTTGAACAAAGATGATCCTTTTCATACTTTAGTCTAGGTAAACCTACAACTAAGTCCTTTACGGAAAGATCGTTGATGGTGCCAAGTTCAAGTGATTGAGACGACGATGCCATAACCATGACTTTGTTTTGAAGCCTTTGATAACAAGCGATTGGTGAAGCTCTCATCATGTCATCGATAGAGATGGTGTAAAGGTTTGAGCCACGAGTTCCTTTCAGCGGTTCCTTACCATTAAGATCTCTAACAAAGCGGTATGTTTTACGAAGGCTACTTCTAGATCGAATCACATAATTGACCAACGAGAACAGTTATGACCTAAACCTTCCACATAATACACTCGGAGATGACACTATCACCAACAACATAATCTCCATAACCCATAATAGCACCGAAATGATCATTACCAAATCTAACGATCCGATGAATTTGCTCACGAAGTTCATGAGCGTGACCGGTCTCCAAATATATGCTTGGAGCAGCTGAGTCCGTACCACGAGCGATTTGAGCGATCTGCGGTTGAACACAGACAAGAATGGATAAGCGGATAATTGGGATCCCCATGCAAGAATGGGTTCCATTTGGTTAGTTACAATGGTTGGACCACCCACATCGAAATAGAAGCATTCATATCGAAAAATGAGGTAATGGAATCATTGTGAATAGATGCAATACTAGTGTCTCAGATTAGCCCTATTTACAAATGTGACCACTTCTTAAGGAATAGTTCTACTAGTAGGCATCCATTTTCTAGTGGGCATTATCGATTAGTCTTATGACCAATGGTATCCAATAAAAGCCTATTTTGTGAATGTTCTTCCCGGGTTTCCATTGTTTTCTAACTCTCTTTCGCTTTTGCCTTTTAGCCTTTTTAGCATGAATTTTAGCATTAACAAAATTAATCGGACAATTAACATCATTAGGCGAACATTAACATCACATCCATGATTAGAAATGCGAATTCAAGCAATCATCGGTACAAGGTTTGCAAATAGTATCGAATTGAATTAATTACTGATGCCTATGGCTAATACTAGAATCAACACGATTCGTTTTATTCGATTCAAACTTAAGGTTCCTAGATTGTTCTTCTCTCTTCCAAAGGCACATTCTTAGCTTGAGAGGTCCTATCATTCCTTGTATTGTCTTGAGACTTTGACCTTGACTCCTCCCTTTAATGTCACCGATTACTCTTGTAGAGGAATGGGAACATTAGTTTGTTTTACTACTCTTTGCACCACTTGTTTAGATGTCTTTGGGTTCGAACTACATCTGTGTGTACTACGGTTCACACTCTTAAAACTAGAGTACTGAGATTTGTACTCCTAGAAGGCACGCTTGAGTTCTCTTTCTTAGCATTGATGGATCTAGAATCAAATTACTCAAGGGTACACTACGGTTCACATTCAAAACATTGGGAATCGAGTGCATATCATATTTGGCCTTAGGCATCGAGCATGGAATCAAAGGTTAACTCTCTCACCTAATGTCTTTGGGCATATTGTGATCAAGCATTCTAAGATTTCTTGAGATCATTTGGCATATAAGCATGCATGTCCAATTGCATTATCATGTGGTTTCTCTAGCTTATCCTCTTCAACAATCTCACGCAGACATTCTAGGCAATCCTTAAGGGATGAGAAATATGTTTGAATGGCAAGTTTGTTGTTCCTCGATGATGAGGGGACATATGTCACGAGATAAAGCATATTTATTACCGAGTGAGACTTAGATACACCATTCTCCCATTGATCATTGGCATTTTCCTTTTACGACTCTTGATTCTCAATTTCCTTTTGCAATGAAGCTATTTGTTCGTTGTTTTTGTTACGAGTGACTTTAATTGATTCAAATAACTCATTGAAATGACGTTTAACCTTTTCATTTTCTTCTAGAAAACTTTCGTTTTCCTTTTGTAAAGCATTTACTAGGTTTTGAAGATGAAACGTTTGAGAATTCGAGAATCTAAAGGAGGAGGCATTTGGGAGCTGTCATATTGTTCGTTTGACCCTTTAATTGAGAGATTTGGGCTTTCAACTTTCGATCGTGTTACACCGAGCTTGAATCTGTTCATCTCGTTTGTTAATTTGAAAAGCGCATCAAACTCGGAGCATCCAAGATGTCTTGATATTTGAAGTTTTGACATTTTCTTTGAGATGTTGATATTTTAGTTGTAGATTAAAATACTCAACTTCTAGTTTAGAAAAATGTTTAACCAAATTGTCATGATCATCCAGTTCAATTTTCTCATTTAGTTTAGAATTAGTTTTTCAAGCTCAATGACACGATCATGGGAGACTTTCGAGGCCACGAGATAGTTCATGAAATTTGGAAGCATTAATAGAGCAATTTGAAGCGATGAAAAGACATCTTGAGCAACACATTCGAGAATAAGATTCTCATTTAATGTATGCGGGTTCTTTCTCTCAATCTCATTATATTTTAGTGCGCTCATAGTCACTAACTTCAACAACCATTGCATCAAATTCCTTTTCCATACCCTTAATGTCGGTTTCTACCCCTTTTAAGACTCTCAAAGTGATCTTTTAGAAGTTTAAAGAAGGGCATGACCTCGATTAAATAACATTCTTTCATTTGTTCAAAACCTCTTTCTCCTTCCGTTATACCGGTGGGTGTGATCCTTTTCTTGCAAGTTTTCTCAAAATCAACAAATAGTTGAAATATAATGTATTGGCTAATTAATGTCTTGCTTTTAGTGGCAATTGTTCTAGGAACAAGATGCATTGGTGTATTAGGAGGATACACAATCGCTCTAGGCATTTTCAAAGGGAGGGTTTGTTTCAATAATGTTTTCCGCTTTACGCTTATCTAAATCCTTTTCCGAAGACTTGTTCGAGTCAACAAAGTCTCGAGGCTTAAACTTGTTCAAGGAAATCCATTTCCTTCTTGTAATCATGAGGAGAGATGATTATGTTTTCTCTTTGCATTTGGGATCATTTTGTTTCTTATTCATCTTTTCTCTAGTGATTTCATTTAATATCTTATCTTCCTCGGTGCACTCAACGCAACTAGGTTTCGCCTAGGCTTAAGGACTTCATTACCATCATAAAGCACCTTATGAGCATTTCTAGCCTTTTAATTACCTCTGGATTTGGTTCCTCAACAAGGGAATGCTATGCTTATCGCTTAAGACATGATGTTTCGTGATCATGTGAGCGATCTGAATGGTGTTTCCTTGTATGTACTGACTTGTTTTCAAGTTTGTTTTCAAAGTTTTCGATTAGAAAAATCTCTCAAGAGTTTTGATTCCTTTGCATTAAATTCTTGCTAAGCATTTTCACATTTTCTTGAAGTTCTTGTTTTGCTTAGTTTGTTTTAGAAAGTTTTTCTTGCAAGGAATGTAATTCTTGTTTCAATACTTCTTCTCTAAACTTACTTTTTCTAATTCATGTACATACTTGGTCATCCATTTCACCGCTCACGAGTGGTCAACTCAAATTTTGCACGTTGTTCATAAATAGCAACACGTTCCTTATAGGCATTTAGTTCGAAATTATGGAATCATCGGGAGCACATGCGGTGTATTCATCAAAGACATAGTCATTGTTGATGCAGAAGATGCATCACTTGGTACAACTTCACTTTCACTTTGTTTCACGTATTGATCGTATGGGACAATATTGATATTACCCATATTTTCAATATTTGATTCAATAGTTTCGATTGGTTGTACTTTGTCATGCATCTGTTGCACATCGACATCATCGTATAGCTTTAATACCTCGAGATGAGTTTGTCCTTGGATGGGCCACTGCGGTGAAGAAGAGATCTTGGGAGAAACCATTGGAGAGATGCTAGCCATAAAGATTGTGTGTGCGATGGGTCCATCATCTACATCAGTCGTATGCATCACGGTCGGCGACTTGAAAGGCGTTCGATGATTGTGACCTATCTCCGAATAGGCCGCTCATCCACATCGCATCATAGGTCTTGGCATTGCCCTCGGCAAGAAACAGCAATTCCTCTTCATCCAACGCACACCATTGTCCCGAGCTTGTGCGGCAACATCTTATCTCTGAAGTAATCGGCGATTCGTGGGCGCTTTGGAGATGTGCGGTTCCTTGCAATGTGTCCTTCACCACCACGCTTATAGCATTTGATTGGCTTAGGTTGACCTTGGTTACCATTTCTTCCTCGATTACGGTTTCCAACATAACCTCTCCAGCTCCACCTCTTCCCCGATCATCTTGTCTTTCCCGAATCGTTGCACCACGATCCTTCCATCTTTAACGGTGGCTTGATTATGTGGGTTAGATGCGATTCGAGGTTGTTGTTGGTTTGTGGAGAGAATTCATGTTTTGACTAATGAGAAGAGCTAGTTGATTGATGATGTTACCCACGTGTGCATCGGCATCGACTTGTTTAAACATGGGATCGGGAATGAGTTTGTGATTACCATTCCCAATGGTATGACTTGTGATGCTTTGGTTGTGATTCGATGTTTGAGTAGAAGGTCATTGAGTCATTAGGCGAGCTTGTCTCTCCTGGTTGGTTTTGAACCGATTGAGAATCAATTTTTCAAACATGGCATGTCTCTCATTCGAAGGAGGAAGGCATAGAGTTGCTCATAGTTTGTATTCTTCAATCCTTTAGTAAGCTTCACAAATGTGACAAACTTGTGCCATTCGGGATTCATGTTGTTCACAAACTTTGAGTTCAAATGAATGTTAGGCATAGTCATTCGATGTTCCTCATGTCATTCACTAACTTATGGAATCTCACATAGTACTCATAGACACTCTCATCCGGTTTCATCTTGAAGTGCTCAAATTCGTCATAGAGTTGGGATTCTCTGTCTTCCATAGTTAATTACGAACACGAGAGAAGCATCTTAACGTTATCCCAAACGACCTTTGCATCGGTGTTATGATTGATCGACTTGTAGATGTCTTTAGGAAGACCTTGAAGAACAATGTTTGAAGCCACGATATCCGTGATCGAATCTCTTTTCTCCTTATCATCAAGCTCATCATTACATCTTAGGTCTATCCATTCCGTAGAGCAGAGTACCATCTTCATTAGTATCAAGTATGTCTCTAGTCGTCTCAACCCGATATGGTCCTTCATCAATGGATTTGAGAATGTTGACACCATTTTCCTTTCCAAGGCAATACAATCGATTCGTTGAGCCCAAGAATCGTAGTCGGTTGGTGGACGAGTATCTCGAGCCACCGCTTGTACATCCTCGCAACAATGGAGATGACGGTAGGGACGTTGGTAGACATGTTAACAGATTATACGGGTTTTTATAACTCAATGATTAAACCGGAAATAGATTCTTTCACGGATTTTACTAAATCAAGAGAAAACCGTAAACAATCACTCAAGTCGCTAGATGATAAAGCTCTAAGTCGCTAGAAACAAATGCACTAAGTCGCTACCAATTAATTAGCTAGACAGCCAAGTCGCTAGAATCCCAAGTCGCTAACGAGAAAAGCAAGTCGCTAAGTAGTAACTCGCTACGGACCAAGTCGCTAACCAAATTTTGGCGACAATTAGCTACACAAGTCGCTAGAAACACAAGTCGCTAAAGAGCAACTCACATCGACCAAGTCGCTACCACAAGTCGCTACCGTAGTGGAGATTCCACTACTTGTACTTTAACTCGCTAGATCTAACTCGCTACCACCAACACCGTAAGTCGCTACAAAATGTGAAGCAAGTCGCTACCAAGAAACTATTCCGTGAACTAAGTCGCTAGCTTGAAAATCCATATAACCATCACTTTTCAATCCAAAACAACCCAACCAAGATGATTCAAGCTTACCAAATGAAAACCTAAACACTTTTGATGATTCTAAACATAAAAGTACCAACAAAATTCAAACTTTAACACAAGAAATCACCCAAATGATGCAAAACCACTAAACTTTTCAAACTCAAAACCACCTAAAACCACTATAAATCCAAAGATGTGCAAGATATGATCTAACCATGGCTCTTGATACCAATTGTAAGATATAACTTTTCACATACACATCAAACCATAACACAAAGTAGCATATAGATGGAATTCTAGAGAGAAAGTTAGAGGTTTAGGGAACTTAGTGAGAGAAAGTGAAAGATATTATTATGAGCTCCAACTCTCTACCTTGGAAGGTAGAGAGTATTTATAGTCTTACATAACTCGCCACACATCGGGCATGGATCGTGGCATACAATGGGTAAAGACCCGTCAGTCCTCCACGGTGTTACTTAACTAAATTACTACTTAACTTAAAAGAACTACGACTACGAGCTTTCTAACGATTACATATACTTGAGGTGACCGACTCTTTACTACCGGGAATTTCTAATTCCTAACAAGTACCACCTAGTGCATTCACTAAGACTAAAGCAAATACTAGTTGGAGATGGCAGAAATGGATACATAATACACTAGGATTTAAATAGATGCCTAAAGTCATTGATGTGTGTATTTCTAATATAAGCGCTTGGAACCCTCTAACACTTGGGTTCCACATCTACTTCTATTCCATCCGTGTCGCTGCATATGTAATGCGGTGTCTGATCATCCTTTGGATTGTTGATAGCGGATGTTCCCGACACATGACAGCAATCTTAAAATGTTATCAAACTTTATTGCAAAGTTCATTGGCAATCGTCGATTCGAGAATGATCAAACTGATCAAACTTTATTGCAAAGTTCATTGGCACCGTCGATTCGGAATGATCACTTGCGACTATCATGGGCTACGGAGATTATATCAATGGCAATATCGAAATTAGCGGGGTTTATTATGAGGAAGGCCTCGGTCACAATCTCTTTTCGATCGGTCAATTACGTGATGGAGATTTGGAAATTGCTTTTCGGGAGAAAACTTGTTTCATTCGTGATCTACAAGGAAACGATCTTATGTCCGGCTCTCGCAATTCTAGTCCATACACAATCTCAATACAAAGACATGGTTGCTTCATCTCCCATCCGCTCACTCTCAAATGCTACATCTACAAAATTTTGGCTATGGCACCGTAGTCTCTCACATCTAAACTTTCAAACCATCACCAACCTTGCTTGACACAAACTTGTTGAAGGTCTCCCAGATTACGGTATTCCAAAGATCACCTTTGCTCACCATGAACAAGGGAAAAGCACTCGTGCTCATTTTCCTTCAAAGGTGGAACACGACTCTCGGGATGTGCTTCATCTTTTTCACATGGATTTGTGTGGCCCGATGCGCGTGCAAACGATTAATGGCAAACGCTACATTTTGGTAATTGTTGATGACTACTCACGATGGACTTGGGTCTACTTTCTTCGAAGCAAAGATCAAGCTCCACAGATGATCATCACCTTTCTCATGAAAATTCAAGTTCAGCTCCGGAACACCGTCAGACAAATTCGAATAGACAAAGGAACTGAATTTGTAAATCAAACTCTTCGAGAATTTTATGAGAAAGTGGGAATTGAGCATCAGACATCTATTGCACGTACACCAGAACAAAACGGAGTTGTTGGAAGACGAAACCGTACGTTAGTGGAAGCTGCAAGAACAATGTTAATTAATGCTAAACTTCCAGATTACTTGTGGGCAGAAGCTGTATCAACTGCATGCTATACTCAAAACCGTTCCATGATAACAAAACGCCACAACAAAACACCTTTTGAGCTTATCCATAACCGAAAACCGAATCTCAAACATTTTCATGTATTTGGATCCCTTTGTTATCCGAATAATGATCGTGATGACTTTGGTAAGCTCAAAGCCAAAGCTGACATTGGAGTCTTTATTGGTTACTGTGAGAATTCTAAAGTTTACCGGATCTGGAATCGTCGTACAAAGCAGGTTATGGAAACGATTCATGCTAATTTTGATGAGCTTACAGAAATGGCTTCTGAGCATAACAACTTGGAACCCGGTCACAACCGTTTAAACTTCCCTCAAAACCCATCATCACCGAACCAAGCCCCCACTTACTCGTCAACAAATGGAAAGACTATTTGCTCTTACATTCGGTGGCGATATTGATGAACGTGCTCGGTGTATCCGATGTTTCATTGCTCAACTGATACTACTCTTATACCGATACACACTGCTACAACAACTACGGTTGAAGAAGCACCACCGATGAACTCTACAACAGTTGAACAAACTGCATCCCATGACGAACCGGTGATGATGTTCTTAATGAAGTACCCCACTGCAGATTTTGATCCAAATCGTTCTTTAACCCGTTTGCTAATGAAATGCAGACGATGTTGAGGAATCATCTACAAGCCATTTGAATCCTCAAAATCGCACAATGTATACCAACATCAACCCTCTACACATCGTTGGACAAAAGACCATCCTCAGATAATATTATTGGCGGCCGAATCAACGGTCGTTATGAGACAACGTCTTCACACGAGATGGTGAACATTGCATTTATGCACTCACCGTCTGCTAATCGAGCCTAAAAACATTAAAGAAGCAATGACAAAGACAACCTGGATTGAATCCATGCAAGAAGAACTCAACCAATTCAAACGTCTTGAAGTATGGGAACTGGTTGAAAGACCAATGGGGTCTACATCATTGGTCTCAAATGGATTTGGAAGAACAAATTGGATCTTTGAAGGGCGTAATCGAAACAAGTCACGTCACGGTGGCTAAGGGTTATCGACGGGAAGAGGTATTGACTTTGAAGAATCATTCGCTCACGGTTGCTCGTCTTGAGGTCGTTTGGATATTTCTAGCGTTCGCGGCTCATATGAATATAACGGTCTTCGGATGGACGTCAAAATTGCTTTTACGAATGGGCAACTGAAAAGAAACGGTTTATGTCGACCAACCGAAGGATTCGTTGATCCCGAGTTCCCGAACCATGTCTACAAACCGAACAAAGCTCATGCGGACTCAAACAAGCTCCTCGGGCGTGGTGCGATAAGTTATCATCTTTCCTCATTGCCAATAATTTCACCAAAGGTTGGTCGACCCAACTCTTTTCATTCAATATCACGGGCACATATCTTAATTGTTCAAATTCGTGGATGACATCATTTTGGGTCAACACATAAAAAGTACTCAATCGCTTTTGCAAAACTAATGAAGAAACATTTTGAAATGTCAATGATGGGTGAACTTACGTTCTTTCTAGGACCGCAAGTTCATCAATCACCCGTGGTATTTTCTTGAGTCGATCCAAATATGCCTTTGAATTTTTAAACAAATTTGGAATGCAAACTGTGACACCTATGCCACACCAATGGCTCCTACCAAGAAGCTAGATATTTGATTTACATGGGAAATTGGTGGACCCTACCAAATACCGTAGTATCATTGGGTCTCTCATGTATCTAACAACTAGCGGACGACATTGTTTTTGTCGTATGTCTCTGCTCCCGTTATCGGTCGAGACCAATGAAACCCACCTCTCTGAGGCTAAAAGAATCCTCCGATACATCAAGGGAACCATTAATTTGGGGATCCGGTATCTGAAGGATTCGGTTTTGAACTAATAGCTTTTTCGAGACGACCACGCGGGATGCTTAGATTCACGGAAAAGTACTTGAGCGCATTACAATTTCTTGGTGATAAACCGGTGTCATGGCAATCGAAGAAGCGAGGATTGTACATCGCCGTCCTCAGCGAAGCGAATATGTAGCCATGTCGGCGTGTTGTGCTCAAGTCATTTGGATGAGAACACAACTCAAAGACTATGGTTACGTGTTGATAGAATCCGTGTCTTTGCGACAATCGAGTGCTATTGCGATCTCGTGCAACTCGGTTCAACATTCAAAATCAAAGCACATCGATCTTGATATCATTTCATCAAGGACCACGTGGAGCAGTCTGTTGAATTATACTTTGTGGGTAAAGAATACTAATTGGCGGATCTCCTCACCAAAGCCTTAGCTCCTGCTAGGTTTAATGAGTTTGGTCCACGGATTGGTATGTGGTGTTTGACTCAAGAGGAACTGGATGAACTCTTAAAACATTCTTAAAAACCAACAAACACCAAAACTTCTTTTGTAAATATTTTCAAAACAAAATACAAAATTATAAAATCAGATAAAACAACAAAAATATTCTTCTATCTATATTTCTTTTAACATGGCAAGTACAAATCTTCCGTCAACACTCTAATCTTTCAAAAATCAGTATTTTTTCGATCAAGTGTTGAGGGGGAGAAAACAAATATTTTTTCAGTTTCATAAAACCTTGTACTTGCATGTTATCTTATCGCGGTTGTTCCTTTAATAATGGTGGTCACATTTCTGGTTTACTGACACTCCTCGGACTAAAATTTATAAACTTTCATTATTTTTTAAGTCGATGGGGAGTGTCGTCAAAATTCTTTCAAAATATCATTCGTTTGATAACCAAAATGGAAGTTATGAGCATTGGTTGTAAATGGTTAATGTGGAGGGACTAAAACTGTCAAAACTTCAAACTTTTTAAACAAAATATCTCTTCCACATTAACTCTTCTCTTTTATTACTCAACAACCCAAATCTTACGCCTAAAAATCAATATACTAATCCGAGTTCTTGATCATCAATTTTTAAGTGGTTTCTTAATCTTAATGTGTTTACAAACAATGGTTTTGAATCTTTCATAAATCCAACGGTTAAAACATGAGATTGAGTGATTTTTGTGTTCTACGCATAAGCGTATGAACACATAATCGAGTTTGAGTGTTTTTGGTTAAAATGGTTATGTCAAAGCGTTTATTTAATCCTTTGTGATTCCATTTTATCATCAATACTAGCCCATAAATCTGAATTGTTTGATTTTGAATATTAGGGTTCATGCGTTAGTTTGGGGTTTTCAAATGTGAGCGTTTTGGTTAAAAAATTGTTGTGTGATGTTGTATTCATGATGAATTGATCATATCCATGTTTAGAATCAACCCAGAAACACTAATTGCTAGTTAATTAGAAATTAGGGTTTATGTTCTTGATATTTGGGTATTTTTGATTCGTTAAAACTTGGACAGAATAACTCACTTGGCTTCTTAGAATTACCAGAACAAGTTTTGTGCATTTCCTATGGCTAGAATTCTTTGTCGTAATTCCTAGGTTTTAGGCTTACGCTTAAGACTTCCTACGCATAACTGTTTGATAAGTATTCATGATTTGTTCTGAAAATAACTGAATGTATGTGTTAATATTGGTGCTATGATGCAATTATTCCAGGTTTATTACGTCTGAAAATTCAGAATCAAGGGTATTTGCCATCTACGCATAAGGATCACCTTAAGCGTAGCATGTTATGCGTAAGAGAAATTGTTAGGTCACTAGTTTTACAACACAAGCTTATAAGAGAAGAGATAAAGGCGGATGAACAAGTATCAAACACAAACACACAATATGAGTGTCACGGTTAGGCGTGGTGAGTGAATGACAAGAATAACTTGAACAACCAACCTCAAATGAGGGTTTACAATAGTTTATATAGGCAAGGAGCTAGGGCAACACTCCTCTCCTTCCCTATTCCTTATTGAGCTTGGATCAAGCTTATGGGCCTTCTACATAAGCTTGACCTTAAACAAACATAAAGGCCATAATAAAGCTACCTATTACATATGAAATATAAATACTTGAAATCTTGTTTAGGAGTGATTCCAACAATCTCCCCTCAGTATATATGAATATAAATGGTGAAAGCGTTGATGTAATAGTAGGCTGTGGCGTCTTCGACATTCTTCTTCTTGTGAGAGGAATTGCCTTGATTTGAACAATCTCCCGGTGTAGAGATCGTTATCTTTGAGCGATTATGCTTTGGCGTCATCTTTAACTTTGTTCTTTGATCATTGTTCTTTGTGGTGAAAGTGATAGTATGTTGTTATGCGCATCGATGCGCCTCCAGTGCCGCTGCGCTCCGGTGTCTCCACGTCATTCTTCAACATGCTCACACGCTCTATGGCGTTGGAATTCAATCTTGATGAAGTTCTCTAAGTCTTTAACTTTGTAGATTCTTTGGTTAGGCGAAGAATCATTACGGCGGTTGTGTTGCTTTTGAATAGAACTTCCATTAGTGATGATGTTGGCGTGAGCATGAGAAGAGTCGACACGATCATCCCGCTCGGAGCTTCCATAAGAAGAAAACATTTCAAGCGGTTAGTAATAAGCGGTTTAAAGCACTTACAAGTTTGAACTTGAGAGTGTTAACGACATAGTGTGAAAACACAACTCTAATTCTTACAAAGGCCGTTCTGAGCTGGAGTCCCACAAGTGAGATAACGTGATGTGCCAAGTACATCTGATTCGAGATAGTCATTGAGGTACGAAGCATCACCTCCTGACGTGACCGTTTGAGACACACTCCAGCGTAATCCACGGGGAGTTACCGAAGCGACCTTTTGTCGGGTCATTTGATGTTGACCTGGCGGGGTTTCCATTCAATCACGAGGATCACGGATGTGAACCTCTCATAAATGTTCTCGACAGTTGCTAAGATCATGAAGGACTCGATATGAACCACTAATGATCTTATTGTTGATCATTAAGTGATTAAATGTCAAGTGTTCCTAAGAGATCTTTTGATGAATCTCGTGGCTCTAGACTCGATAGTGCGTTTTGGTTTTCTGAGCGGAGACAAGGAGAGGTCTCCTTCTTCATACCGGCGATCTCTAAGAGAAAGCCAATAGTTTATGTAGGGTTCCACTGTGAGAATGAAACAAGCTTACATTGAGAGAAACTTGAGTGGCTAAGAGGTTTAGTGCATCGTCCTTTGGGTCCATGACGACTTTTAATCTTCAATACGGTGTCACTAATTGACAACCGGTAGCATATGAATTGAACCCGATTATGCCCTAAGTTGAATAATCGGAGGGCTATTTCTTTTCACCCTTTACTTTGCATTTCTTTTGATTCTTCAACTCCTTCTTTCTCGATTCTCATTTCTCCTTTTATAATCATTCCTAAGGACTTCTAACACTAACTAATGGTAGTGTCCTTGGGTGAATCCTCGACTCTGGCGGATCATAGGGCAGTTATTCCTAACCTTAGTCACCTTATAACTCCATGACTAACCTATGTTTGCCATTATAACCATCTTTGTAAGTTGAAATATCTCTCAAAGGGTTTGTGAATGAAAAACATGTTTGAACCACGGTGAGAGATAAGTTTTGCATAAATCTCCCCCTCACGTGTGCTTAATAGTTTTAATGGTTAAATGCACGGTGAGGAAAAAGCGCACTTTTGAATTGATCCACTAAAGATAGACAATCTCCCTGCGAGACACAGTTACGTTGAATAGTTAAAGAGTTACCTTGTCGGTTTTTAGGTGACAACTAGCTCTAATAACTTCCTTGAAGGTGTAGACAAACCTTGGAAGGTTGTCGAACCCGTCGAGTTCATGTCTATCAAAGTTTCTCGAATGGTACTTTCTACTCGAGACAAGTCCTTTGCGAGACACGTTTACATCACTAGCGAACTAGCTTGAAATTATTACCGTCGAGGACAAGTCTTTTGAGTTACAAAGCAGTTTAGTACCGTCAATTCGTTGGTTAAGTCACGAGGTAGTCAAGTGTACAGATTCATTTGCATTTTGTACAACATATTTCTTATCACATAATTTTCTCCCCTCAAAATGGCATATAAAATTGTTATTTTTGAGCGGTTTGAGAATAAATATGACCATTTTGAGTGTTGGGAAGAGTGACCATTGTGAACAATTTGTGAACAACGTTTTAATTCAAATACTCCCCTCGACTAGTGATATAAGCGGTTGAGATTTTGAAAATCTTATGGGAAGTATTTGTCTTTTGAGCAAAACCTTGAAAAATGAAAGGTTTGATAGGTTTTACTCAAAAATAAGAAGCTTTAGCTCCTTTTATAAGGATTGTGGCAGGCGTACCACGGGGTCCTTTCTTGGCAGAATCACGGGTTGTACAACTTTGTTATGTGTGCACAAGCCATTCACATATAAAATCATTCATCAAAATTTTATGAAGGAAACAATTCAAGGGTACCGGAAGTGCGGTGATGTTCCGGGAGTGCGCGCAGGCGTTGAAAGCCGGTGATGTTTCTCTGGGTCGACCACCAACATAGCTCTCAAGCGTCGAGGCGATCCGCCGAACAACCGTTCATCAATCATGGTGATGATCGCCTCACATTCCTCTGTCACGAGAGTTCCGGTAGCAGGATTCCCAACCTTGATATATCCTTCAATCGTATGCCAATCCATCCCTAACCATCTTCAAGGTATGATCCCGAATTTGTGGAGCTCACTACACGCCATTAAGCGGTTCTGCGAAGTTCACTGCGGTAAACAATGCGAAAGGTTTCTTTGATGGCGTAAGTTGTGTGAATGGTTGATGTCGGGAAGATCTAGGCGTGGTGGAGTGAAGTTTACACATTTACGATATGATTCAACGACCATCGGATATCTTGACCGTTCTTTGATCACAATCGTCTAATGAAGATGAGGCGGACTTGATAAACTCACGTTGAACTTGATCGAGAATTGTCGCATACGACCACGTACTTTGGCAAGGTCAAGTCTTGATGTCGTTGAGGACAAGTTCTCAAAGTCGACCTACGAGAATTCATAGTCCTGTTCATCTTGTCGTTTGACTATGATATTCTTCAAGAATGTGTAGTCCCACTTAGACTTGAGATCAATGTGTTTGATGGCCACGATGTCCTTTGAGCAATACACTTCATGTTGAGACTTACGAACCAGCGACACGTAGTAGATTCTTGACGTTCGGGCCAATGATGAATCCCATACAATGCATCTTGGTCGTATGCTTGCGTTGTCGGAAAACAAGTGAGTTGCACGTTACTCGATAGCTATGCGGTTTGAGTAACAAGCACTGGGAATGGAAGAGTCAATGATGTGGCGTATGTTCGTGAACCATCGCCACCATGGAGAAGAAATTCGTCTGTGTTGAAGAAATGTCGAAGGAATCCTTGGTTCATCTGGTTGGCGATTGTTGGTAGAGGTTTGGTCGGTCGATGTAGTATGGAGGGTTGTTCCGTTTAGTGAAGTCGATGTTTGCTTGGGTTGAGCCAATCCATGTTGTTAGACATAGCTCGAGCAATGTTTTCAAGGTGATATTCAACCTCGATTGCACTTTCGAGTTGTTTTCAAGAGAAGAATTCATCATTCTTGATGCGCTTCAACTCGGTTTCGTCATCTTCTTCACACGGAATCTTTCTTGCAAGATTTTTGCATGCTCCAGGTACTACCGTCGACCGGTTCTTGACCTTCTTGGGTATGGAGTGTCGTTAACAAGAGTAGCAAACCAATCAAATTCTGCGGTTTATCGTCATCAAGCCATGATACGGCGTCATTGAGTCGTTTTCTTCTTCATTTTGAAGGCCTTGATGATGATTTTGGTTTCTGCACTTGTTTTGGTGAGGTGGGTTGTTGTTGGGGCTCGAGGACCTCTTCATCGTCACCACCGTGTACTCAAAGTAGTCACTGTTTTATGAGTCGGGGTGGTAACTCGGAATCGATCACGAGGTTTATCGATGAAGACCGGGTGATGGAGACTTATGTTGAGAAGAAGTTCAATGTGGAGGAGGTGTCATAGATGTAGATTGACGGGCCCTTCGGCGTTTAGGTGCGAATCCTTATCCTTATCATCGTCATCTCTTGGTCGTTTGGATTGATCGGTGACTCCTTGCATGATGAGCGAGTTGAAAAGCAAGTAGACCTTGAAAATTTAGCTTCATCCGAGTAAGCGTTCGGATCGCTTTGACATTTGCATCACTAGTTTAGCGATTAACTCGAGTTCGAGAGATCGACTTCTTTGGCCATTGTATGTTTAACCAATTCGGCGATGTTAGGGTGAGTTATGCGGAAAATATTTCTCTAGTCACACGGGGCGATGTCGAGAAGAAACTTGTGGGTTTGTTCTCTTGCGACTTCTCGGTTCCTTTTGGACTTTTGGAGCGATATCACGAAGGTACTTTTGAGTGTAACCTTCAATCATTTCATTCGATTCCCCAGCGATGACTTCTCATGAATTCACGAATAGCTTTCCTATCTTTCCGCATCTCGTCATTCTCATCATGTAAGTCTTGCATTTGTTGACATACCAATTAAGTTTTCTATGAAGCATGTCCTTCTTTCTAACTTGTTTGTGACTTTCACAATTCTTGCATGTGTTTGAGAAATCCAAGATTTAGGTGGTTTCTTCAGTTTGGATGATGATCTGGTTGATTTTGTTGATGGTGGTGGTGATGAATGAGATGAAGAGTCGATGATGAGGAGACATGAGGAGACTTCATGTCCTTAGGAGTTCCGAGATTTTCTCCTTTGAGTGTGTTGGGTGTCTAGAAGAAACTTTGTATAATCATCCTCGTCATCTCTAGACTTTTCTTTCTCGGTTTCTGTTTCTCAAAATCATACACAATAGTGTCTTCAACCGCGGTTGTTGTTGCGAGAAGAGGGTGGCACGGATCCCTTATCGGGTTGATTAACGCATCGGGATCGGTGAGGAGTGGCGACACCACTTGATCCTCGGGGCCACCCATTTGGTCTTTTGCAAATTCGGTGACCTTTTGAATGTGTCGGACATTGTGAAACCTTTTCTGTATGATTTATCAATTGCTCTTCTTCTTCTTCTTGAGCTCTCATCATAAGGTACAATAGTTTGAGTCTTCCCTTTTCTTGGGCCATTTGGAGGACTTGGAGGTTTTGTCAACGAGGCGGTGTTTGGTTGCGATTGCGAGTAATGAACCTCTTCATCGTCTCGGTATCTTGAGCTCTCATCCTAAGTTGTCTTTGAGGTTCAAGTGTGGGAATAGGTTCGACTTCCTTTACTACAGGAACAATCCTTATAGAAGGAGCTTTCCTTTAGTAACCTTCCTTTGACTCGCGTTACTTGTTATGCTTCCTGCACTTCTCTTACGGTTCTCCTTACGGGTGTACCGAAGATTTTTCGTCAAGATGACCAACTTTGCCTTGTTTGGTGCTTCGAGATACCTTTGGTACGTTTGAGCTTCGACATCTTGATTAGAAAAATCGCATGTCTGACACCTTGTTTCTTTGTGGGCGTTTCCTTGATTACGGCAGGATAGAATAGGTTACATCAACATGTCGTGATTATCGGGGTCATTGAGCCTCTTGGGAATATCGGGATGAAGTCCAAGTGCTCTCTGTATCAACGATTTAGTATATCGATGTAGGAATCTTTGAGCCAAGTTTGTTGAGAAATGACATCATGTCATCCCAATCGAGCTTCATAGCGATGTGTTTCATGTTGTGAAAGCCGAGAATATTTGTAGTTCTATGAGCTTAGGATGCTCATAGCCGCTATCACGACCCGAAGCAAAGACTTGGTGATGATCATGTAGAGTGTTCTCCATGGTTGAGGAATACTCTTAAGCTCTACGTGAGAGTGCTTAGTGATTACTCCTAACCTCATCATAACCGATATTGATTAAGAATTGGAGAGTTAACTCTTGACGGTGTGGCATAAAGTTTGGTTGGATTGACTTGAGGAATAAGGAGAGCGACCCTTAAATCTGCGGTGTAATAGTGACTTGTTTGTGGTTTAGAGTCAACATCGCGTGATCCTTCCTTTGACCCTTTCCATAGTGTTCCAGGCTGTTGGATGTAGATCTCGGGAATGGTTGCGGTGAGTAAGCATGTTACGATACGGATGAGTCCTCGAATATCGATAGCAATGAGACATGAAGATTGAGCAAGTGAGGGTGTCAAAGTCAACACGGAGGTTATTCTTTCCTATCTTCATTGGATAGCCATGAGGATAGATATCGACAATGGAGAGAACTTGGTGCATCCACATTCATTTGTTCGACCATGTCGTGATGCGAAATAACATTAGCCAAAGAACCAACATATCGAAAGACATAATGTTAGTCAACGGAAGGTCTTATTGTCTAGTTATTGAATGTACAAAGTCAATGATTATTCTGAGTCCTAAGTCACTTGTATGTTCAATAATTCAATGATGTCGTGAAATGTTTAGTGAGTTAGTTAACTTTAAGTTTTAAAGTTTATTTTATCACTTATTGCTTCACAACATATCGAGACGATTTAAGTTTATTAGTGACATTTTGGATTCGTGATGATATGATTAGTTTATTTGCAAGTTTGTACAAAAACAATTCATCATGAAGGTCAATCCGAGGTTAAGCGTAGTTTTGGCAAAGATACGGCGTGAGCGGTATGATTGATAACGCTACACGCGTCGTTCGGGGTCAAGGAAACTTCCTTTTCTTGAGCAAGTTTTATAACACCCTAGGCGATGAACCTAATCGTTGTAGTGTAGTAATTAGGGTAAGCCACGGGTATTGATATCGTTCTCTGGGGAATAGGAATGCTAGTGAGAAGTTACTACGCTAAGGTTGAGGTTGAGAAGATTATTTTTTATCTTTTTATGTTTTTAGAAAATGAAAAGTGCAGAATCTCGGGTATTGGATTTGGGGGTTGGTATTGCTACGATTACTCTACTATTATCTAATTATCTAAGCTAAGGTTGTGATAGTCTATGTCTAATTGATGTGTACTCGTATGATAGTTTAAAGATGTGTTTACTTAGGTTTCTACTCCTTAATTATCTCCTATTGATGGTTGATTTGTCACGTCCTTATTCCTAGTTGCGTTGTGATTCTAAGGCTATAGGCGTGCTTATTTCTAACTCTTTGAAATTACCAAAGGGTCTTGTTTACAAATCCTCTAGTGATTTATAGACGCCTACTCTACGGTTGTCCTTGAATACTTTATCCTACAATTACCTAGATAATTATATTCTAAAGTTCACAAAGAAATTTCAAGCATTAAGTACACAACGAATAATCTAGTGCACTCTAGATCATTAGTCAACTAAGATAAGTATCAACCAATCAATATTCAATAGTTAAGTTTCATATTCCCTAAGCAAACACACAAATAAATTAGCCGAACATGGAGAACATGCAAGCATACACACAAATAATCAAAGACATAATTAAATTAATGAAGTAAATACTTATCTTGATGTATAATAGGGTTTAGAACCTAAAATACCGCACAAGAAAGCCTTGGTTCGGTTTTAGGTTTTACTCCAAAGACTACACAAAAGCGAAAAATTCGGATTCTATATAAAGATTACATACTGCGACGGCGTCACCTTATGTTTAAATGGCCGTCGTGTCGCCGTCATTAGGGTTTCGTCTTGGCCGTAAACCTTTCGTAGGCGTCACCTTATATTGTGTGCCGTCCCTTGACTCGGACGCCGTCTTGGCGCATCTAGGCCGTCTGAGTAGCGACGGCCTATTCCTTTAGAACGGCGTCGTCCGCGAAAACATGCAATTTCGCCTCGAGCCGTCATAAAATGCCTTACCGGCGGCGTCGAGATATCTTGATGGCGCGTCGCCTTATGTTCAATGACTTTGAGTGTCTCGATTCGACTTTGGCCATTTTCTTCGTATATTCGCGCCTTTTCGTCCAAATAAGCATCATTCCGACATTTTGCCTTCAAGAGACCTAAAAAGTGAAAAGGAGCGATATTAAGCAATAACGGATACAAAAGTGATCGAATAAGGGCTTAAATGACCCTCAAAAGGTACCTTTTAAAACCTTATCAAATATCCCTACACTTGGTATTTGCTTGTCCTCAAGCAAATGTGCTTTCTTGATTAATTTATAAGTTAGGGGTCATGAAGCATCCATTCAAAGCGGTCCACAACACATATAAGCCCATAAAGTCATAACAAACACGGAAATTACATACTAGCACCTCACATGGGGTGTTTGGATACTCACATCTCTCTCGGGTGTATATATGAAATATAACAAATCGAAATGGAAGATAAACACTCATTAACGGTCCTAGTACATAGATTACCATAGGCTTGAGAATAGATCAAACCTCAGTAAACTTTGGCGTAAGCACCTAGGAAAGACTATCAAAGAGGTCTTTAAAGGGTTGTAACGTTAGGCTTACGGTAGGAAATAAGGGTTTGGTGGGATAGGCTATATATTGGTGGATAGTCAAAAATCTCTATGTTGCAAGTACGAAGAATGGCGTTGCTAAGCCAAGACTCGACACTCTAAAACTCTAGGCAGCGAAAATAAACAAACATAATTTAAAAGATAGATGTAGGATGGTAGCAGTATGGTTTTTTTTTTTTTTTTTTTTCACACTATATTTTTTTCTTTTTTTTTTCTCTTTTCTATTTTTTTTGATTTTTTTTTTTTTTTTTTTTTTTTTTTTTCATACACTTTTACTCTACCATCCTCTCGGTACATCAAAATGATAGGGATTTATAGACACATCCCTACACTTGAGTTTTATTACTCTAACACTAATTTGACCCGAATTGAAAGATCAAAACACTTGGAGTACATTATTATGCAAACAAAGGGAATTTGAGTTTAACGTTCTCTTCCTATATTTCATAAACTTTAACTTTTCCCATGAATCCCAATCATCCCAAAGCGTATACAAGGGATATGACTCGACTTAGCAACTCATGCAAGCAACGGATAATTGAACTAAGGGTTTGGGTGATAACATAAATTTGCACTAAAGTGAGTGCAATAAAGGTAGGCTAAAGCGATTTGGGTGTATATTTGGGGTGGGGTGTAAACAATGCTCTTCATTGATATTAGGGAAAACCGAAATATCACGAGAACCGCGAAAAGGATAGGCTCACGAGGGGTTAACTAGGGTATCGTGCACTAAAGATGAGCACAACGCCAAAGGGTATGGGGAATTACTCGACCGATATGGAAGAAGTAATTATATTACGGTTATCGAACAAGGGTTTATCCTAATGCCTCTTATCATTTAGTTATTCCAAACTACACAAGTGTAGTCTCACTAGCGATCTCGGAATGCATCACAAAACAAGTTCTAGAATCTAATATACTACGGTTCACACTCTAAGCATTAAAGATGAATGCTTTAATTCCTACTAATCTAAGGCGATCCTCGCATTTTGGGTGGAATTTAGGTGGTAAGGGTTTTTTGTGCTAGTCATGCAACTTCCTATCCATGAGGCGCTTTTGTTAAGACTAATGGCCCACTCTTATCGTCATGAAAAAATTTTAAATTTGGCTAAAATTACCTAACCTACATTTTCTCATGGTTTATTACAAAATACACTTGGACAAAGCAAATAGTCAAGGATAAGCATAGTTTCAAAGTTCCGTTTTATTTTCCTCCCTACACTTAAAGCGAACATTGTCCCCAATGTTCCCGAAAATATCAAAGTTATGATAATAGAAGGTAATTAAAAGCAGAAGAAACTAATACTCACGATTAGCTCGGTAGGATCCGTAAAAGTGGTGGTTAAATCTTTTCCAAGAAGAGTTTTTGCGTGAAAGGCTCCTTAGCAACTTGTGTAACTTCTTCTTGACAAACTAAACACACACTAGAAGAAAGCAGAATGAAACCTTGGCGTAAAATCGTGATAATAATATACATAAGACTCGATTTAAACTAGGATATAATGCTTGTGGAATGGATGTTTACGAATTTGTTTTGAAAGTTAAGATCCGGAAAATTCCAAAATTTTACAAGTAGCTCGAAAAGCGAGAAAAAGTAAGTGAAGTTTTATTCCTTCTGGCGCGTCGAGTTGCAATCTGACGCGTCGGTTATCTGACAAAAAGCGGTGCGATTTTGGAAAAATTACGGAAAATTTACATCTTTAGAATCGGAAAAACTTAAAAACATCCATTATGACTCGATACAAGCATTTGACTCGAACAAACAAACATATATATCTTTTAATTAATTGTTATTCTCATGTTCACGTTTCTTATGAAAGCGTGTAATCCTCCTACACTTATCCTTTATGTAAAATACCTTTATATGTAATTAAAGGCGAGGTTAAAAACAAAATAAAGCATTTTACAAATTCAAACATGAGGACAAACAATTAATAAAGATATATGACACTAACAAACAAACAATTAAGCATGGGTTGCCTCCCGGCGCTTTTCTTTATTTTTAGAGTCTTGTAGCTAGACTCGTAGTCCTACCCTACGTTTTTGCATCACCGCCCTCTTGGCGGTCTCTATCGGGGGTTCCATGTTGTAAAGTGTCCCATGATACTCCTTTCTAAGGTTCACCCTCTCCCACTCGGTCCTATATTTGGTCCTAAATTCAAACAATCTTTATAGAACCCGAAAAGCTTAGCCATAACATAATCTACTCCCTTTTCCCTATCCTCATCATTCTGTAATAGACCGAGCGGTTTAAGTTCCTTTTCATCATTGGAGTGATGAAAACTTCTCAATCTTAAGCGGCATTTGGTAGGCTCGTCGTCGGTCTCATCCTTGAATCGCACTACTCCTAACGATGGGTCATAGGTCATCCGGTGCTTTCTCTGAAGGTTTTCCTAGAATAGCGATGGGACAAGCTAGGGTCTATGGCGTGCTAATATCTTCCACAATTATGAAGTCCGTAGGAATGTGAAACTACCTACATGAGCAGGCAATCCCTTAATTCTACCAAGAAAATTATCACTAGGATTATCGAGGTCTTGCCTAGTTGGGATAGGCTTCTTCATTATCCAATTGTAATAGGTGCTAGTCATTATGTTAATTGGGGATTTACGATCAATGTAAGCCTTTGCCACAAAAAGGTGTCCTATGCAACATGGTATGTTAAGATTCCAAGGGTTCCCAAACTTGATTCTAGGGCTTTTCCTAACATACATGTGACGGAGGTCACGCACTAAGTGAGGGTGGCGGGATAATTCATCTTCCGTAGGAAATTTGTTGAAATAGTCATTGTCTACTTCATCTTCTTCCTTGGGTGTTTCATCATCAACAAATGTTTGGTCTTCTTCGTCATCGGTTTCATCCGGTTCCACTAAGGCGATGGCATTGTGAATTGGGCGTGCTTAATAAGCTTGCTTGGATCCTTAATTTCTACACACGAGGCTCGGGAGTCGAGATAGCACTAACCTTCCTATCACCATTTATGGCTTTCAATAGGTTGTCTATTTTCCTATCCATCTCGGCTTGTTGATGGTTAAAGCGGTCAGAGTTTAGCCATTTGGGTTTCTTGGGGCCTAACTATGTTTTGCAACATCCTTCAATACTCTGTTGGTTAGGACCGTTAGGTGGGGGCCACGAAATCATTGGAGGTGAATTCTTTAGTTTGTCCCAGTAAAAGTCGGGCTTGTTTTCCATGCCTCCGGGTTTCATTGAAATTCCTAGGTCAGGCGTTGTAGGAATCTTCCTCCGTTCCATTATTACGAGGATGCGTATTCAGCGGAAGCATGTTCGGGGCATAGGGTGCTAGTCTTGCGTGTTATGAGGATCACAAAGCGGCTCGCACGAAGAGGAAACTTTGTTTATATGGCGCGAGGACTTAGGATTCTCGTAGGAACTCATGAGAATTTAACTTGATCTTCAAGTTCAATCATCCTGATCGGGAGGAGGCAAGGAGATTGCCTTGGCGGTTTGGGAAGTTCACGGGGTCATCCCAACTTTCGTTGTCATAGAGGCAAGGTCCTCTATTATTTCCATGATTCTTCGGTGAGATCACTAAGTTTTCCACCGGCCGCTTGGTCAATGGATCGCTTAGTGGGAAAGTTGACATGATCATAAAGATTTGGACTTGGAGCCAAAGATCAATGCCGTGATGAGGACTTTATGAGTAAGTCCTTGAATCGGTCCATGCTTCGTAGAGATTCACCTTGGCGTTGTTGGAACATCAAGATGTCATTCCTAAGCTTAGTGGTTCTCCCGGTGGGAAAAATTGAGCAAGGAAGCGAAGTAAGATCATCGACTTGAGATGGAGCCAGGGAAGTCGCTCAAGCCAATTACTAGCTTGGTCCCGTAGAGAATTGAAAGAGGCCTTGGCGCGTGGTCTCCCGTAGTAGCATCATCAAGGTCGATGGAATCGACAATTTTGAGAAATCCCTCGGATCTTGATTTGGATCTTGAGCGAAGTCCATGGAATACACATCCGTTTTGCACCAACCGGATGGTGTCGGATCGCGAGGCCGTAGTTTGGGCTTGGTCGGGAAGCTCAATGGTGTTCCTATAACCTAGGTGGTTTGGTCTCGAGTACTCACTTGAAAGTGCGGGCTCTTGGCGGAGTCGTTTGGTGGTGGGTTGATGAGTGGTGGTTGGTTGTCACCTTCCATGGTGAAAAGTGATGGGTGTTACGAACAAAGGTCACGAAGAAGGGGATAGACTATGAGAAAGCTAAAAATGAGAAAATTTACTTGATAGGAATCAAGCAAAGAACCTAAGCGAGGTGGACTACTAACTAGCTATTCTATTCCCGGCGGCGCCAAAAACTTGATAACGCTACGCGTGGTTCGGGTCAAGGAAACTTCCTTTTCTTGAGCAAGTTTTATAACACCCTAGGCGATGAACCTAATCGTTGTAGTGTAGTAATTAGGGTAAGCCACGGGTATTGATATCGTTCTCTAGGGAATAGGAATGCTAGTGAGAAGTTACTACGCTAAGGTTGAGGTTGAGGAAGATTATTTTTATCTTTTTATGTTTTTAGAAAATGAAAAGTGCGAATCTCGGGTATTGGATTTGGGGGTTGGTATTGCTACCGATTACTCTACTATTATCTAATTATCTAAGCTAAGGTTGTGATAGTCTATGTCTAATTGATGTGTACTCGTATGATAGTTTAAAGATGTGTTTACTTAGGTTTTACTACTCCTTAATTATCTCCTATTGATGGTTGATTTGTCCGTCCTTATTCTAGTTGCGTTGTGATTCTAAGGCTATAGGCGTGCTTATTTCCTAACTCTTTGAAATTACCAAAGGGTCTTGTTTACAAATCCTCTAGTGATTTATAGGCGCCTACTCTCGGTTGTCCTTGAATACTTTATCCTACAATTACCTAGATAATTATATTCTAAAGTTCACAAAGAAATTTCAAGCATTAAGTACACATGAATAATCTAGTGCACTCTAGATCATTAGTCAACTAAGATAAGTATCAACCAATCAATATTCAATAGTTAAGTTTCATATTCCTAGCAAACACACAAATAAATTAGCGGACATGGAGAACATGCAAGCATACACACAAATAATCAAGACATAATTAAATTAATGAAGTAAATACTTATCTTGATGTATAATAGGGTTTAGAACCTAAAATCGCGCACAAGAAAGCCTTGGTTCGGTTTAGGTTTTTACTCCAAAAGACTACACACAAAACGAAAAATTCGGATTCTATATATAAGATTACATCTGCGGCGTCACCTTATGTTTAACGTGGCGCCGTCGTGTCGCCATAATCATTAGGGTTTCGTCTTGGCCACGTAAACCTTTCGGCGGCGTCACCTATATTATGTGGTCCCTTGACTCTGGCGCCGTCTTGGCGCATCTAGGCCGTCCGAGTAGCGACGGCCTATTCCTTTAGAACTGGCGTCGTCCGCGAAAACATGCAATTTAAGCCTCGAGCCGTGCAAAATGCCTTACCGGCAGCGTCGCGGATATCTTGATGTGCCGTCGCCTTATGTTTCAATGACTTTGAGTGTCTCGATTCGACTTTGGCCATTTCTTCATATATTCGCGCCTTTTAGGTCCAAATAAGCATCATTCCACATTTTGCCTTCAAGAGACCTAAAAGTGAAAAGGAACGATATTAAGCAATAACGGATACAAAGTGATCGAATAAGGGCTTAAATGACCCTCAAAAGGTACCTTTAAAACCTTATCAATGATATATGCTTGGCGTGAGGCTTACGTAGAATCTAACTACGCGTAAGAAATGTTACGCGTGGGAAAAGGAGACCTTATCGTAGAGCTTATGCGTGAGCATATATTAACCTTCGCGTAAGGCTACTCGTGAGAGTTGACCTTAAGCGTGGGGTTCTGTTCTTATGCATATCCTTCACGGGATCTGGCGTGGTCCATTGTAGAACCTTATGCGTAGAAGCTACGCGTGAAGACAAGTCTTCACGTAACAAGCTACAGCGTGGGTGATCCTTATCGTAGATTAGTAACCACCTTGATTACAGATATTACGTGTAGCAAAGGCACGAAATAAATCCATCAAATCATCAACATTAACACATACATTCATTTTATCAATAGATCATGGCACTAACATATGTTACGGTTATCGTAGAATTGCATACGCGTAGAGCTAAACCCTAGATCTCACGCGTATGGATTCTAACCATAGATTAAACACCAAACTTTTACGGTATATCATAGGCGTTGTGAGAACATATAGACCAAGTTTTAACACTTATTATGCGGTGAATCAAAAACACCCAAAGTTTATGAACTTTAAACCCTAGTTTGAATTGATGTCCAATTCGTGTTTACGGTGGTTATAGACTATGGAAATCATCAATTCAACAACGTGAAGTATAACACAACAATCTTTTGATCAAATCACTTATCATTCGAAAATACCCAAATCGACTTATAAACCTAGTTTTCAAAAATCTTCAATTAGTGGTTACGGGTGGAATTTGATGGTTAAAGCGGTATCGATGATGTAATAAAACGTTTTGACACAAATCATTTCACCCAAACACACAAGTATTGATTGTGTGTTCTTACGCATAAGCGTAGAACACAAAATCACTCGTAGAACATGTTTTAGTAGTAGGATTTACTTGAGATTCAAAACCATTGTTTAGAAACATGATCGAAACACGAAACACTTACAGTTGATAATCGAAAGCACGGTTTGTAAAGCGAATATGGACCGTAGATGATATTAGGTGAAATAATTAATGTGATGGAAATAAATGAGGTGGGTGGAGTATTTTGTATAAAGTAACTTTAAGGTTTTGATGTTATAGTCCTCCACCTTTTCCTTTTCACACAAAGCCTTTTAACTTCCATTTTGGTTACCAAGCGAAGATTTTTGGGAAAGAAACTTGTGACACTCCCCTCGACTTGAGAAAATAATGAAAGGTTATTAATTAAAGTCAGAGGAGTGTCTTTGAACCAGAAATGTACCACCATTTGTAAAAGAATCAACAAGATGTGATAACATGCAAGTACAGATGTTTTGAAGCAGGTTAATAGATTATTTTCTCCCCTCAACACTTGATTGGAAAAATCTTGAATTTTGAGAGATAAAAGTGTTGTGGAAGAAATGTACTTGCCATGTTTAAAGAAGTATAGATTGGGAGATTATTTTTGTTGTTTTAAGCGATTTTATATTTTTGTATTTTGTTTTGAAAATTTATTTACAAAAGAGGTTTTGGTGTTCGACGAGTTTTTAAGATCGCTTTAAGAGGTCATCCAGTTCCTCTTGAGTCAAACACCTCATACCAATTCGGTGGACCAACTCATTAAACCTTGCGGGAGGCGAGGCTTTGGTGGCGATCCGCCAATTGGTATTCGATACCACAAAGTATAATTCAGCGGTACCTGTTCCACGTGGTCCTTGATGAAATGATAGCATAGATCGATGTGCTTTGATTTGAGTCTTTGAACCGAGTTGCCGCGAGATTGCAAT